>CM046873.1:7233433-7761019 GCA_025617745.1 Heliocidaris erythrogramma | reverse complement strand
AACAAGGGTAATTAAGGAAAACCAGGGAGAACCAAGGGGAACCAAGGGGACAAAGGAGAACAAGGAGGACCAAGGAGAACCAATTGGAACCAAGGAGAGCCAAGGAGAACCAAGGGGAAGCAAGGTGGACCAAGGAGAACCAAGGCGAACCAAGGAGAACCAAGGAGACCAAGGAGAACCAAGGAAATAAAGAGAACCAAGGGAACCAAGGAGAAAGCAAGGAGGACCAGGAGAACAAATGGGAACCAAGGAGAAATAAAGAGAACCAAGGGAACCAAGGAGAAAGCAAGGAGGACCAGGAGAACTAAGGAGAACCAATGGGAACCAAGTAGAACAAAGGAGAACAAAGGGTAACTAAGGAAAACCAGGGAGAACCAAGGGGAACCAAGGTGGACAAAGGAGAACAAGGAGGACCAAGGAGAACCAATTCGAACCAAGAGAGCAAGGAGAACCAAGGGGAACCAAGGTGGACCAAGGAGAACAAGGGGAAACAAGGAGAAACCAAGGAGAACCAAGGAGAACCAAGGAAAAAATAAAGAGAACCAAGGAGAAAGCAAGGAGGACCAGGAGAAGAACAAGGAGAACCAATGGGAAACCAAGGAGAAATAAAGAGAACCAAGGGAACCAAGGAGAAAGCAAGGACGACCAGGAGAACAAAGGAGAACCAATGGGAACCAAGGAGAACCAAGGAGAAATAAAGAGAACCAAGGGAACAAGGAGGAAAGCACAAGGAGGGCAGGAGAACTAAGGAGAACCAATGGGAACCAAGTAGAACAAAGGAGAACAAAGGTAACTAAGGAAAACCAGGGAGAACCAAGGGGAACCAAGGTGGACAAAGGAGAACAAGGAGGACCAAAGAGAACCAATTGGAACCAGGAGAGCCAAGGTCATACCTGCCAACCTTGAAGGACAAAAAGAGTAATCCATTTTATAGTAACAGTGTGAGGGCACGGAGGTGGGGGAGGAGGGGGGGGGGTAATCCCCATTCTCACGATAAAATTTTTGTAATTATCCATGAAGGCCCTTTATTTCTCCCTTAAACCAGTTTACCCAGACTAATAAGTCTAATACAGCATGCGATATTTTTAGCCCAGATTTAAAATACATTTTAGCTAATTCTTCAGAAAAAGTAACACATTTTTGTAATTAAGTATGATTACTAAATAACATGTGCTGGAGATTTATGTAAAAAAAAGAGTAATACTTTAGGAGGAAGGAGTAAGGAGTAATTTAGGAGAGAAAAGAGTAATAATTACTCCTAAAGAGTAATAGTTGACAGGTATGCAAGGTGAGCCAAGGTGAACCAAGGGGAACCAAGGTGGACCAAGGAGAACCAAGGGGAACCAAGGAGAACCAAGGGAACCAAGGAGAAAGCAAGGAGGACCAGGAGAACAAATGAGAACCAATGGGAACCAAGGAGAACCAAGGAGAAATAAAGAGAACCAAGGGAACCAAGGAGAAAGCAAGGAGGACCAGGAGAACTAAGGAGAACCAATGGGAACCAAGTAGAACAAAGGAGAACAAGGGTAACTAAGGAAAACCAGGGAGAACCAAGGGGAACCAAGGTGGACAAAGGAGAACAAGGAGGACCAAGGAGAACCAATTGGAACCAAGGAGAGCCAAGGAGAACCAAGGAGAACCAAGGTGGACCAAGGAGAACCAAGGAGAACCAAGGAGAAATAAAGAGAACCAAGGGAACCAAGGAGAAAGCAAGGAGGACCAGGAGAACTAAGGAGAACCAATGGGAACCAAGTAGAACAAAGGAGAACAAAGGGTAACTAAGGAAAACCAGGGAGAACCAAGGGGAACCAAGGTGGACAAAGGAGAACAAGGAGGACCAAGGAGAACCAATTGGAACCAAGGAAAGCCAAGGAGAACCAAGGGGAACCAAGTGGAACCAAGGTGGACCAAGGAGAACCAAGGGGAACCAAGGAGAACCAAGGAGAACCAAGGAGAAATAAAGAGAACCAAGGGAACCAAGGAGAAAGCAAGGAGGACCAGGAGAACAAAGGAGAACCAGCGAGGATCAAGGAGAACCAAGGAGGACCGCTGGGTTACGGCTTTCTGTGTTACTGGGTTACTTTTTACTTTTTGAGACATTGAGTCCCACAAAAAGGACATTGAGTCCCTTAAAAAGGATATCGCGTAGGAGAAAACAAGGCGAACCAAGGAGGACCCAGATGGACCAAGGAGAACTAAGGAGAACCAATGGGAACCAAGTAGAACAAAGGAGAACCAAGGTGGACCAAGGAGAACCAAGGAGAACCAAGGAGAAATAAAGAGAACGAAGGGAACCAAGGAGAAAGCAAGGAGGACCAGGAGAACAAAGGAGAACCAATGGGAACCAAGTAGAACAAAGGAGAACAAAGGGTAATTAAGGAAAACCAGGGAGAACCAAGGGGAACCAAGGTGGACAAAGGAGAACAAGGAGGACCAAGGAGAACCAATTGGAACCAAGGAGAGCCAAGGAGAACCAAGGGGAACCAAGGTGGACCAAGGAGAACCAAGGCGAACCAAGGAGAACCAAGGAGAACCAAGGAGAACCAAGGAGAAATAAAGAGAACCAAGGGAACCAAGGAGAAAGCAAGGAGGACCAGGAGAACAAATGGGAACCAAGGAGAAATAAAGAGAACCAAGGGAACCAAGGAGAAAGCAAGGAGGACCAGGAGAACTAAGGAGAACCAATGGGAACCAAGTAGAACAAAGGAGAACAAAGGGTAACTAAGGAAAACCAGGGAGAACCAAGGGAACCAAGGTGGACAAAGGAGAACAAGGAGGACCAAGGAGAACCAATTGGAACCAAGGAGAGCCAAGGAGAACCAAGGGGAACCAAGGTGGACCAAGGAGAACCAAGGGGAACCAAGGAGAACCAAGGAGAACCAAGGAGAACCAAGGAGAAATAAAGAGAACCAAGGAGAAAGCAAGGAGGACCAGGAGAACAAAGGAGAACCAATGGGAACCAAGGAGAAATAAAGAGAACCAAGGGAACCAAGGAGAAAGCAAGGACGACCAGGAGAACAAAGGAGAACCAATGGGAACCAAGGAGAACCAAGGAGAAATAAAGAGAACCAAGGGAACCAAGGAGAAAGCAAGGAGGGCCAGGAGAACTAAGGAGAACCAATGGGAACCAAGTAGAACAAAGGAGAACAAAGGGTAACTAAGGAAAACCAGGGAGAACCAAGGGGAACCAAGGTGGACAAAGGAGAACAAGGAGGACCAAAGAGAACCAATTGGAACCAAGGAGAGCCAAGGTGATACCTGCCAACCTTGAAGGACCAAAAAGAGTAATCCATTTATTAGTAACAGTGTGATGGAGCACGGAGGGTGGGGGAGGAGGGGGGGGGGGGTAATCCCATTCTCACGATAAAATTTTTGTAATTATCCATGAAGGCCCTTTATTTCTCCCTTAAACCAGTTTACCCAGACTAATAAGTCCTAATACAGCATGCGATATTTTTAGCCCAGATTTTAAAATACATTTTAGCTAATTCTTCAGAAAAAGTAACACATTTTTGTAATTAAGTATGATTACTAAATAACATGTGCTGGAGGATTTATGTAAAAAAAGAGTAATACTTTAGGAGGAAGGAGTAAGGAGTAATTTAGGAGAGAAAAGAGTAATAATTACTCCTAAAGAGTAATAGTTGACAGGTATGCAAGGTGAGCCAAGGTGAACCAAGGGGAACCAAGGTGGACCAAGGAGAACCAAGGGGAACCAAGGAGAACCAAGGGAACCAAGGAGAAAGCAAGGAGGACCAGGAGAACAAATGAGAACCAATGGGAACCAAGGAGAACCAAGGAGAAATAAAGAGAACCAAGGGAACCAAGGAGAAAGCAAGGAGGACCAGGAGAACTAAGGAGAACCAATGGGAACCAAGTAGAACAAAGGAGAACAAAGGGTAACTAAGGAAAACCAGGGAGAACCAAGGGGAACCAAGGTGGACAAAGGAGAACAAGGAGGACCAAGGAGAACCAATTGGAACCAAGGAGAGCCAAGGAGAACCAAGGGGAACCAAGGTGGACCAAGGAGAACCAAGGAGAACCAAGGAGAAATAAAGAGAACCAAGGGAACCAAGGAGAAAGCAAGGAGGACCAGGAGAACAAAGGAGAACCAAGGAGGACCGCTGGGTTACGGCTTTCTGTGTTACTGGGTTACTTTTTGTCACATTCATACATACCTTAATTTTGAAATAAACACGGGTGATCTTTATCTTTTATCTCCACGAATTGAATTGCCATCTCGCTCGTTGTGCGGTGGGACACTGAATTTTGGCCAGGAGTTCCGGGGGAAACTGGTTCGGTGTTCCGTTGGCGTTGACGTCCGTTATTTCCAAAGCTAAAACTTGAAGGCCCTGTAAAGTAAAGAGCTTGCTATCAATGATAATCAACAATGCAATATTACCAATTATTACACATTATAGGTTACTTTTCCGATAGAATAGAAGGAGAACAAAGGAGAACCAATGGGAACCAAGGAGAACCAAGGAGAAATAAAGAGAACCAAGGGAACCAAGGAGAAAGCAAGGAGGACCAGGAGAACTAAGGAGAACCAATGGGAACCAAGAACAAAGGAGAACAAAGGGATAACTAAGGAAAACCAGGGAGAACCAAGGGGAACCAAGGTGGACAAAGGAGAACAAGGAGGACCAAGGAGAACCAATTGGAACCAAGGAGAGCCAAGGAGAACCAAGTGGAACCAAGGTGGACCAAGGAGAACCAAGGGGAACCAAGGAGAACCAAGGAGAACCAAGGAGAAATAAAGAGAACCAAGGGAACCAAGGAGAAAGCAAGGAGGACCAGGAGACCAAAGGAGAACCAGCGAGGATCAAGGAGAACCAAGGAGGACCACTGGGTTACGGATTTCTGTGTTACTGGGTTACTTTTTACTTTTTGAGACATTGAGTCCCACAAGAAGGACATTGAGTCCCTTAAAAAGGATATCGCGTAGGAGAAAACAAGGCGAACCAAGGAGGACCCAGATGGACCAAGGAGAACTAAGGAGAACCAATGGGAACCAAGTAGAACAAAGGAGAACCAAGGTGGACCAAGGAGAACCAAGGGGAACCAAGGAGAACCAAGGGGAACCAAGGAGAACCAAGGAGAACCAAGGAGAAATAAAGAGAACCAAGGGAACCAAGGAGAAAGCAAGGAGGGCCAGGAGAACTAAGGAGAACCAATGGGAACCAAGTAGAACAAAGGAGAACAAAGGGTAACTAAGGAAAACCAGGGAGAACCAAGGGGAACCAAGGTGGACAAAGGAGAACAAGGAGGACCAAAGAGAACCAATTGGAACCAAGGAGAGCCAAGGTGAACCAAGGGGAACCAAGGTGGACCAAGGAGAACCAAGGGGAACCAAGGAGAACCAAGGAGAACCAAGGAGAAATAAAGAGAACCAAGGGAACCAAGGAGAAAGCAAGGAGGACCAGGAGAACAAAGGAGAACCAATGGGAACCAAGGAGAACCAAGGAGAAATAAAGAGAACCAAGGGAACCAAGGAGAAAGCAAGGAGGACAAGGAGAACTAAGGAGAACCAATGGGAACCAAGTAGAACAAAGGAGAACAAAGGGTAACTAAGGAAAACCAGGGAGAACCAAGGGGAACCAAGGTGGACAAAGGAGAACAAGGAGGACCAAGGAGAACCAATTGGAACCAAGGAGAGCCAAGGAGAACCAAGGGGAACCAAGGTGGACCAAGGAGAACCAAGGGGAACCAAGGAGAACCAAGGAGAACCAAGGAGAAATAAAGAGAACCAAGGGAACCAAGGAGAAGGCAAGGAGGACCAGGAGAACAAAGGAGAACCAATGGGAACCAAGGAGAACCAAGGAGAAATAAAGAGAACCAAGGGAACCAAGGAGAAAGCAAGGAGGACCAGGAGAACTAAGGAGAACCAATGGGAACCAAGTAGAACAAAGGAGAACAAAGGGTTACTAAGGAAAACCAGGGAGAACCAAGGGGAACCAAGGTGGACAAAGGAGAACAAGGAGGACCAAGGAGAACCAATTGGAACCAAGGAGAGCCAAGGAGAACCAAGGGGAACCAAGGTGGACCAAGGAGAACCAAGGGGAACCAAGGAGAACCAGCGAGGATCAAGGAGAACCAAGGAGGACCGCTGGGTTACGGCTTTCTGTGTTACTGGGTTACTTTTTACTTTTTGAGACATTGAGTCCCACAAGAAGGACATTGAGTCCCTTAAAAAGGATATCGCGTAGGAGAAAACAAGGCGAACCAAGGAGGACCCAGATGGACCAAGGAGAACTAAGGAGAACCAATGGGAACCAAGTAGAACAAAGGAGAACAAAGGGTAACTAAGGAAAACCAGGGAGAACCAAGGGGAACCAAGGTGGACAAAGGAGAACAAGGAGGACCAAGGAGAACCAATTGGAACCAAGGAGAGCCAAGGAGAACCAAGGGGAACCAAGGTGGACCAAGGAGAACCAAGGGGAACCAAGGAGAACCAAGGAGAACCAAGGAGAAATAAAGAGAACCAAGGGAACCAAGGAGAAAGCAAGGAGGACCAGGAGAACAAAGGAGAACCAATGGGAACCAAGGAGAACCAAGGAGAAATAAAGAGAACCAAGGGAACCAAGGAGAAAGCAAGGAGGACCAGGAGAACTAAGGAGAACCAATGGGAACCAAGTAGAACAAAGGAGAACAAAGGGTAACTAAGGAAAACCAGGGAGAACCAAGGGGAACCAAGGTGGACAAAGGAGAACAAGGAGGACCAAGGAGAACCAATTGGAACCAATGAGAGCCAAGGAGAACCAAGGGGAACCATCTGGTACGCAAGAAATCTACGTAACTTCATTGTACATCACATGCAAAAATGTGCGTAATCAATGCAGGCATCGGTCTATGGTGTATGACATGTCAATGAAATATAGAAAAGAGTTGATGGAAATTATAAACAGCTGCCAAAATAAGAGGGACATGCCACTACAGCTACAGTTTAGCGCCATTATGAAAATGAACTATCCTTGAAAAGGTGCAAGAATCAAATGAAAATCCAGATAAGGTTTACCAAAATGTAAGATTTTTAATCTAACAAAGATTAAGGTAAAATATTCAATATTAATTTAATGATTGTCATATGATTGTCGGGCGAAAACAGATCAATGCATTTTTAGCTAATTAATTATGCAATGATTTGCATATACACAGGAATAACTGAAAAAAACGTTATGGGCTTCGAAATGAATAAAAACCCCACATATCTAGACAAGAGTACTGAGTAAAATTAGCCCCAAGTAACGTTAACTGTTAGCTTTTTATGAAGGAATTTAACTGTTAGTGTTAGATGCTCAGTAATGGCTTGCACAAGACATGAAATCATTTCAGGTACAATATTGTTAAGTACTATTCTATTCATTTCAAATATGTCACATTCATACATGTACATCTCCAGGTATTATTATTATCATTATTGGTGTTGGATGCTCAGTAATTCCTTGCACAAGACATGAAATCAATTCAGGTAAAATATTGTTAAGTACTACTATTCTGATCATTTCAAATATGTCACATTCATACATACCTTAATTTTGAAATAAACACAGGGGATCTGTATCTTTTATCTCCACGAATTGAATTGCCATCTCGCTCGCCGTGCGGTGGGACACTGAATTTTGGCCAGGAGTTCCGGGGGAAACTGGTTCGGTGTTCCGTTGGCGTTGACGTCCGTTATTTCCAAACAAAGCTAAGACTTGAAGGCCCTGTAACGTAAAGAGCTTGATATCAATGATAATCAACAATGCAATATTATCAATTAATCATGAATTTCTCAGATTGCAAGCTCTTTACCTTACCAATTAATTCTGATCGTCCTTTGGTGGAGTTCACGGCATGCTGAATTGTAGTCGCTTTCCTCTCGTACGCAGTAAATAGGTTTACATTCTCTGTGTATGACATGCAAAAATAAGCATAATCATTGTATGAACACCTGATTACAAATTCAATGAAATACATGTACATTTTGTTGATTTCTCATAGAAAATAAAACAGCAAACAAAGGGGGTGGGCCACTTATGCTGATGGTTTGTAGTAGGAAACTGAATTTCTTTTTTTTTTCATCTGGTACGCAAGAAATCTACGTAACTTCATTGTACATCACATGCAAAAATGTGCGTAATCAATGCAGGCATCGGTCTATGGTGTATGACATGTCAATGAAATATAGAAAAGAGTTGATGGAAATTATAAACAGCTGCCAAAATAAGAGGGACATGCCACTACAGATACGGTTTAGCCCCAGACTTCTGGGGAAGATGAGGGCTAGAGATAGGCCTGCATAACTAGAGTCCAGCTTTAATTATTCGCTGAATTAAACATAATTATGGTTTATAAGGTTTACCAAAATGTAAGATTTTCAATCTAACAAACATTAAGATAAAATATTCAATATTAATTTAATGATTGACATATGATTGTCGAGTGGAAACGGATCAATATATATTTAGCTAATTAAAATCTTGTCGAGGTGGTCGGCAGATGCCCCAAACATGTGGGCCCACCAGAGGAATATTTTAGGGACCACCTGGTCCTGTGCAACGATCCAGCGATGATGTACTACTCTGACACTTGTCACAGACTTGTAGTCCCATACACAGTTCCACAGGTTGGCACAGAGTTCTCCAAGTACCTCTTGACGTTCAAATGCTTCATCTCCTGTGTAGGTGGACGCAACAGACGGAAGATCCAACTTGTGTTCACCCTTGAGAACGATAGTGGAGGTATCCTTGGGAGGCAGGTGTTGGATGTGAGGGTGTGTGCCTGTCCTGGCAGGGATCGTAAGACTGAGGAGAAGGCCTTTGAGAAGTCCAAAGCCCAGCAGAAGAAACCCCTCAAGAGAGGTCCCAGCAAAGTTACATCTGTAGTGGGCCTTACATCTTTCTCAAAGAAAGCAAAGAAAGATGAGGAGACCTTCTACATGGCAATTCAAGGGTGCGAGAAGTATGAGCTGCTGATGAAGATCAAGGAGAGCCTAGACTTGATGGATTTTGTTGCGCCCAGTCACGATCAGATCCACCAGTACAGACAACAGCAGGCTCAACAACAAATGCAACTGTGGAGGTGTTGTGGAGGTGTTGTGGATCAGTGGATGGCGAAAATGTTAATGTCCTTTGCTTAGCATGTGTGTGCGCTTAACAGGCGACTGGCTGGAATGCTCCCCAGGGAGTGGAGAATGTGCATACACTATGTGCGGGCGCTTTATACATGTAAATGCCAGGCATTATTATTATTATTATTGGTGTTGGATGCTCAGTAATTATTATCAATTAATATTATCAATTAATCATGAATTTCTCAGATTGCAAGCTCTTTACCTTAACAATAAATTCTGATCGTCCTTTGGTGGAGTTCACGGCATGCTGAATTGTAGTCGTTTTCCTCTCGTACGCAGTAAATAGGTTTACATTCTCTGTGTATGACATGCAAAAATAAGCATAATCATTGTATGAACACCTGATTACAAATTCAATGAAATACATGTACATTTTGTTGATTTCTCAAAGAAAATAAAACAGCAAACAAGGGGGTGGGCCACTTATGCTGATGGTTTGTAGTAGGAAACTGAATTTCTTTTTTTTTTTCATCTGGTACGCAAGAAATCTACGTAACTTCATTGTACATCACATGCAAAAATGTGCGTAATCAATGCAGGCATCGGTCTATGGTGTATGACATGTCAATGAAATATAGAAAAGAGTTGATGGAAATTATAAACAGCTGCCAAAATAAGAGGGACATGCCACTACAGATACGGTTTAGCCCCAGACTTCTGGGAAGATGAGGGCTAGAGATAGGCCCGCATAACTAGAGTCCAGCTTTAATTATTCGCTGAATTAAACATAATTATGAAAATGAACTATCCTTGAAAAGGTGCAAGAATCAAATGAAAATCCAGACAAGGTTTACCAAAATGTAAGATTTTCAATCTAACAAAGATTAAGGTAAAATATTCAATATTAATTTAATGATTGTCATATGATTGTCGGGCGGAAACAGATCAATATATTTTTAGCTAATTAATTATGGGATGATTTGCGTATACACAGGAATAACTGAAAAAAACATTATGGGCTTCGAAATGAATAAAATCCCCACATATCTAATCTACACGAAAGTACTGAGGAAAATTAGCCCCAGGTAACGTTAACTGTTAGCTTTTTATGAAGGAATCTAACTGTTAGTGCTAAATGCTCATTAATGGCTTGCACAAGACATGAAATCATTTCAGGTACAATATTGTTAAGTACTATTCTAATCATTTCAAATATGTCACATTCATACATGTACATACCTTAATTTTGAAATAAACACAGGGAATCTGTATCTTTTTTTCTCCACGAATTGAATTGCCATCTCGCTCGTCGTGCGGTGGGACACTGAATTACGGCCAGGAGTTCCGGGGGAAACTGGTTCGGTGTTCCGTTGGCGTTGACGTCCGTTATTTCCAAACAAAGCTAAAACTTGAAGGCCCTGTAACGTAAAGAGCTAGCTATCAATGATAATCAACAATGCAATATTATCAATTAATCATGAATTTCTCAGATTGCAAGCTCTTTACCTTACCAATTAATTCTGACCGTCCTTTGGTGGAGTTCACGGCATGCTGAATTGTAGTCGTTTTCCTCTCGTACGCAGTAAATAGGTTTACATTCTCTGTGTATGACATGCAAAAATAAGCATAATCATTGTATGAACACCTGATTACAAATTCAATGAAATACATGTACATTTTGTTGATTTCTCATAGAAAATAAAACAGCAAACAAAGGGGGTGGGCCACTTATGCTGATGGTTTGTAGTAGGAAACTGAATTTCTTTTTTTTTTTCATCTGGTACGCAAGAAATCTACGTAACTTCATTGTACATCACATGCAAAAATGAGCGTAATCGATGCAGGCATCGGTCTATGGTGTATGACATGTCAATGAAATATAGAAAAGGGTTGATGGAAATTATAAACAGCTGCCAAAATAAGAGGGACATGTCACCACAGCGACGGTTTAACCCCAGTTCTGGGAAAGATGAGGGCTAGAGATAGGCCTGCATAACTAGAGTCCGGCTTTAATTATTCGCTGAATTACATTATGAAAATGAACTAAAAGTGCAAGAATCAAATGAAAATCCAGATAAGGTTTACCAAAATATAAAATTTTCAATCCAACAATGATTAAGGTAAAATATTCAAATAAATATTAATTTAATGATTGATAATGATTGTCGGGTGGAAACAGATCAATATATTTTTAGCTATGGCCTAATTAATTATGTGATGATTTGCATATACACAGGAATAACTGAAAAAAACGTTTACTATAGTATAAGTTATGGGCTTCGAAATGAATAAAAACCCCACATATCTAATCTAGATGAGAGTAGTAGTGCCCAAGTCTGCGCAGTGCCCATGTCTGCGCACACGCGTAACTGCGCGATTCTAATAAAACAAAACACGCAACGAACACAAACTTTTCATCTTTATCATAGCGATAAGTATTCATGCAAACACGAGTCATAATAATGAAAAAAAAATCTTATTTCAAAACTTTTATTATTCACAAGCCTCAAAATGTGGTCTTTCACGTCAAAACTCCCGAACTGCGTGTAAAATGAATGAGTGCGCAGACATGGGGCACCATTGTTTTTGCAATGTTGAAATGACACGGCACGGTCACCGCTTCTTGCGAAAATGGCATTGTTCTTGCTCTAATTTTGTCTAAATAATTTTGATGAGATTTTTTGCAGACTTACTCTTTGGAATATCAGGAATAATATAAAATTAAGCTTTAGACTTAGAGGAATATTGAAGAAATTCTTGTTCATTTTCAGGTCAAAACCTTAGGTGCGCAGACATGGGGCTCCCCATCGTCTGACTAAATTAGCCCCAAAAGGGCCCAAGTAGCGTTAACTGTATGTCTGTAGTGTGTAGTGTAGACTATAGTACTAAGTTAGTAGTGAGTAGTGAGTAAGTTAGTGTTACTGTTAGCTTTTTAATGAAGAAATCTAAGTTGTAACTGTTCCTTGCACAAGACATGAAATCAATTCAGGTACAATATTGTTATACACTAGGCCTATTCTAATCATTTCAAATATGTCACAGTCATACATACCTTAATTTTGAAATAAACACGGGGGGATCTGTATCTCCACGAATTGAATTGCCATCTCGCTCGTCGTGCGGTGGGACGCTGAATTTCGGCCAGGAGTTCCGGGAGAAACTGGTTCGGTGTTCCGTTGGCGTTGACGTCCGTTATTCCCTAACAAAGCTAAAACTTGAAGTTGAACTTGAAGGCCCTGTAACGTAAAGAGCAAGGTATCAATGATAGTCGACAATGGAATATCATCAATTAATCATGTATTTCTCAGATTCCTTGCTTTTTACATTACCAATTAGCCTAGATGTCAAATTTTGTTCTTAAATTAGCACTTGTCCACACATACTCGTTACCAGGATTTTTATACAAAATTTGTGCTGTGCGTACGAGAACCACTTCACGCCATATTAACATACTTCGTATGAAACGGCCCGTACAAGACTATATTTCATTTGCGAGATTTTTATTCCGCCACTAGGTTAATGCACACGAAAGTACGATAATGCCTTCAACACAGGCTTGTCTCGAATGGGTGGGGTGCGGGAGCGGGATGGGAGCGGGATGGGAGCGGGATGGGAGCGGGAACGGGCACACCCTTTCGAGACAAGCCCCCCCCGGTTATCTCGAATGGACGCGTTCCCAGCGAGAAGTTCAATGAACGCGCCACTTCGAGACAACCGGGGGGGGGGGGGGGGCTTTCCTCGAATGAGTGTGTTGAGTAGACTTTTGTAACAGACGTTTTAGAATTTTTTTTGAAAAATGTACTCTTGCTGGTTTTTTTCGTTTTTCTTTTGTCTAAGATGTAGAAAATATAAAAAAACGGTATCTAAAAATGCTTTTGACAAGGAAATCATTATTTGTGCAAAATAAATAGGAGAATTGAATAATTATGCATTAAAACACACGGGGAAGAAAGGGCAAGTGGCGTAGCTAGGATTGTTAATTTATTTTTATTTTTTTGGCGTGACCTGTTAAATATTGTGAAATTGTGTTACAGACATGTGCTGACATAAGCCAAGGTGTGTTTATCATCTTTCCAAAGTTATAAACACCTTTTAATGCCACTATCATTCTATCAATACCCACAATCAAAAGTCAAAACTCACATCAAAAGGTCGTTTGTACCCGGCCCCCAACTCCCCATACAAGGGTAGGTCTATGCTCGTAACTCCTTTTCAAAGTGACCCCCTATTCCGGAGAAGTTGGAATTTGTTTTACCCCCTATCCCGGGGAATTTTCTGAGATATTGGACCCCCTATCCAGGCAATTTAGGAAATTAACCCCCCCCCCCCCCCACCTATCCCCGGGGAGGAAACCACCAGAGTCTGCGAAAATTGACCCCTATTTACATTTTCCCGGGAATATTTTTTCATCTTCCCATTTTCTTACTCACCCACCAATAAGGGGTGGGGCATGGCCATCTTGTGCCTCCCCCCCCCCCCGTAAAAAATACGCCGCAGTGAATTAACATTCTATTCTGGACTGTCTGCCCGACCAGACCTTTGAATTTTAAATGAACATTCCATTATGAATTCATGCAACCTCATACATTCATTTGACAACCCCCGGTTATCAGTGACGGCACCGGGGGCATGGGGGGGGGGGGGCATTTTCCCCCCAGTCAGAAGCTTTGCCCCCCAGTTGCCCCCAATAATTTTCGGAGTGAAAAAAATAAAAGGGTGGAAAATTTTGTTTGTCCGCCCTTGCCCCCAACAATTTCTTTTGCCCCCCATCTGTCCTCCCCCCCCCCCCCCCCACCCCCACTTTAAAAATCCTGGTGCCGCCACTGCCGGTTATATTTTCTACATCTTAGACAAAAGAAAAACGAAAAAACCAGCAAGAGTACATTTTTCCAAAAACATTCTAAAACGTCTATTACAAAAGTCTACTCAACACACTCATTCGAGGAAAGCCCCCCGGTTGTCTCGAAGTGGCGCGTTCATTGAACTTCTCGCTGGAACGCGTCCATTCGAGATAACCGGGGGGGGGGGGGGGCTTGTCTCGAAAGGGTGTGCCCGTTCCCGCTCCCATCCCGCTCCCATCCCGCTCCCGCACCCCACCCATTCGAGACAAGCCTCAACACATAACATGTCACAGAAAAAACCCGGAAATGTTTCTTAAATTAAAACAAATCGGAAGTCTTACATCCCTGTAAACTCATCAAAAACATGAAACACAGATGATACATACATGAAATACATTAAATACAACATAGTATGGGACTAATTGAAAAAACTGAATACGTTCAATTGCATCAGAGAATAGAGAAAAAATAGAGAGCTAAAGAGTGAGTTAGAGAGAGGGAGGAAGAGATTCAGTCTCATTTTGTGCTGTTGCCACCAATGAAAGTTCTGAATTGATATTTGGAACATCATGGGATTCGAACCCATCCAACATGCACAAGATGCAAGCAGAAAGATAGAAGAAATAATAAGAACGATATACATAATAATCTACAATTGTTTACCGATTGCGAGGAAGAAGCTTAATAAGATATTTTATATGTAATAATGTTTAGCATAAAGAGAACTGAGAAGATCTATATAATTTTAGGGCAATGAATATTAATGTAAACATACATGTACATCAATTTCTAACTATAATCAATCACTATTAATAACATGCACTAGAATTCAGAAAGCTGCATTCATCACCTCTCAATCTCAATCTCAATACTAAGACAAGTTCAATCATACAAGATAGTTTTACATTAAAATACAAGAGGATACAAAAATGAAGAGTTTATCTGAATTTTATGACTGATGCTTATTAAGACTTGTAAACACAAGCTCTGTATACTAACTACTTGAGTGTATTACAGGACACACTGCCTGTATGATGATCAATAACAATCAAACAATTTGTCACTTCAATGTAATTACACAAAAATAACCATCACAATATCGACTAGTCAAAATATACTTGTCTGACACAAAAATTAAGGTTTGTTTCAGAAAAACTGCTAATAAAAGAAATATACAACATTCTAAAAGAAATATGCACCTTTAAAAGAAGGCTGGCTGCATATTGATACTGTATAACCAGTAATGATTACACTTTGATAGTAAACTTTTAAAAGTGATATGATAAGAAGAATACCATTTGTATAGGCATTGGCAAAAAGGAGAAAATGCAAACTTCATAATCATACAAAACACTGTCCATGACAATGCAAAGGTTACACAACGTCATAAGATAAAAAGAATGCACACAATGCAGGTTCACCAATACTGTATAACAGGTATAATGGTATTCACGTTCTAACTCACTTTAGATCTACATGTATATAAATGTTCTGAATTAAGCTGCCTTATTAGTAGACCAAAAGCTTCAGTCTCTCTGTATCGTCGGTTGTTCCGCTGAGACTTCGTCTGGCTCCACTAGACCTCCGTACATGGGGAAGGTTGAGAAATGTCAGAAAAATTAAAGATTTTCCCATAACAGACGGTTATAACCAAGGGGAAGCAAGGTGGACACAGGAGAACAAGGAGGAACAAGGAGAACCAAGGAGAACCAGCGAGGACCAAGGAGAACCAATGGGAACCAAGCAGAAACAAGGAGAGCCAAGGAGAACCAAGGGGAACTAAGGAGAACGAAGGGGAACAAAGGGGAACCAAGGAGAACCAAGGAGAACCAAAAAGAACCAAAAAGAACAAAGTTACTGTGCTCAGAAATAAAAAGGCTATTATACTCTGTACAAAATTTAATTTTAAAATATACACTTTACACAAAGAAAATCCCATCAATTTCCATCTTACGGGATGTTTTGCAGGTCTACATGTCAAATATAGCAAAGAAAATAATAAATAAATTAATCGTGATTTACTGGCAGGTGAAGTGTAGACCCTACACTTCGTAGATTAGAAGACGCATTTCTACGAAAGTACTCAAAACGTGAAATTGCACTGTGACGTGATTACCTGAGGGAACGTAGCAAGCCTGTGCATGTACATGTACACTATACACGTACATTACATTTACTCATACATTTATATGTACATGTTAATTTGCTTGGCCTAGTACAATGCAGGTCTACATCATGTCAAATATAGCAAAGAAAATAATAAATAAATTATAAGCCTCTGATTTCTGTATTGTACTCAACAAAAATAAGAATGATTGAACAATGAATTGTACTTTCATACTGCAGTGTGTCATGTACAAGTGCATAGTACGTGTTGTACAAGTACATGTACATGTACACTACATGCACACAACATGCACACTTTGTCTACTTGAATGTACACTACATGCACACTACATGTACAAGTACAAGTACAAGTACATGTAAATGCACATGTACAAATGGCTTGCAATGTTCGCTCACGTAGTCACGTCACGGCGCAACTGTAGATTAGAAGACGCATTTCTACGAAAGTACTCAAAACGTGCAATTGCACAGTGACGTGATTACCTGAGGGAACGTAGCAAGCCTGTACAAGTACATGTACATGTACACTATACAGGTACATTACATTTACACATACATTTACATGTACATGTTAATTTGCAATGCCTAGTACAAATACAGGGCTATGTCATGTCAAATATAGCAAAGAAAATAATAAATAAATTATAAGCCTCTGATTTCTGTATTGTACTCAACAAAAATAAGAATGATTGAACAATGAATTGTACTTTCATACTGCAGTGTGTCATGTACAAGTGCATTGTACGTGTTGTACAAGTACATGTACATGTACACTACATGCACACAACATGCACACTTTGTCTACTTGAATGTATGATGGGGGGACCTAAAGCTACGCACTTTGTTTTCATCAGCTAAAAGGTCACATAAATCACTGGCTTGTCACCAATTTCATTCCATATCCTGATTCTGGATATTCTAAAGTTGATTTGTGGAGAAAATTACGATGGGTGAATGTCAATAATGCACGTTTTCAGGTCGATATCAATGCCGATGTCAAATTTTGTTCTTAAAAATGAAGGGGTCCTAAAGCTACGCACATGCAATAAATGAATGCAAATCTTGATATTGAGATTGACTGTGTGTATCGCGTGTGTGTTTTAGCCTGATTTGAACGCGTTGCATTGCGCGTGTATGTGATTTTTATGGTGCGTAGCTTTAGGACCCGCGTAGCTTTAGGACCCCTTGCCATACACTACATGCACACTACATGTACAAGTACAAGTACAAGTACATGTAAATGCACATGTACAAATGGCTTGCAATGTTCGCTCACGTAATCACGTCACGGCGCAACTGTAGATTAGAAGACGCATTTCTACGAAAGTACTCAAAACGTGAAATTGCACTGTGACGTGATTACCTGAGGGAACGTAACAAGCCTGTGCATGTACATGTACACTATACACGTACATTACATTTACTCGTACATTTATATGTACATGTTAATTTGCTTGGCCTAGTACAATGCAGGTCTACATCATGTCAAATATAGCAAAGAAAATAATAAATAAATTATAAGCCTCTGATTTCTGTATTGTACTCAACAAAAATAAGAATGATTGAACAATGAATTGTACTTTCATACTGCAGTGTGTCATGTACAAGTGCATTGTACGTGTTGTACAAGTACATGTACATGTACATGTACACTACATGCACACAACATGCACACTTTGTCTACTTGAATGTACACTACATGCACACTACATGTACAAGTACAAGTACAAGTACACGTAAATGCACATGTACAAATGGCTTGCAATGTTCGCTCACGTAGTCACGTCACGGCGCAACTGTAGATTAGAAGACGCATTTCTACGAAAGTACTCAAAACGTGAAATTGCACTGTGACGTGATTACCTGAGGGAACGTAGCAAGCCTGTACAAGTACATGTACATGTACACTATACACGTACATTACATTTACACATACATTTACATGTACATGTTAATTTGCAATGCCTAGTACAAATACAGGGCTATGTCATGTCAAATATAGCAAAGAAAATAATAAATAAATTATAAGCCTCTGATTTCTGTATTGTACTCAACAAAAATAAGAATGATTGAACAATGAATTGTACTTTCATACTGCAGTGTGTCATGTACAAGTGCATTGTACGTGTTGTACAAGTACATGTACATGTACACTACATGCACACAACATGCACACTTTGTCTACTTGAATGTACACTACATGCACACTACATGTACAAGTACAAGTACAAGTACAAGTACATGTAAATGCACATGTACAAATGGCTTGCAATGTTCGCTCACGTAATCACGTCACGGCGCAACTGTAGATTAGAAGACGCATTTCTACGAAAGTACTCAAAACGTGAAATTGCACTGTGACGTGATTACCTGAGGGAACGTAGCAAGCCTGTGCATGTACATGTACACTATACACGTACATTACATTTACTCGTACATTTATATGTACATGTTAATTTGCTTGGCCTAGTACAATGCAGGTCTACATATATGTCAAATATAGCAAAGAAAATAATAAATAAATTATAAGCCTCTGATTTCTGTATTGTACTCAACAAAAATAAGAATGATTGAACAATGAATTGTACTTTCATACTGCAGTGTGTCATGTACAAGTGCATTGTACGTGTTGTACAAGTACATGTACATGTACACTACATGTACACTACATGCACACAACATGCACACTTTGTCTACGTGAATGTACACTACATGCACACTACATGCACACTACATGTACAAGTACAAGTACAAGTACATGTAAATGCACATGTACAAATGGCTTGCAATGTTCGCTCACGTAGTCACGTCACGGCGCAACTGTAGATTAGAAGACACAAGGTACGATAATACGCTAGCAGCGGTCTGTAGCAGACTGGAAGAAGCAGAAGAGAAGACGCATTTCTACGAAAATACTCGAAACGTGAAATTGCGCTGTGACGTGATTACCTGAGGGAACGTAGCAAGCCTGTACAAGTTCATGTACATGTACACTATACACGTACATTACATTTACATGTACATTTATATGTACATGTTAATTTGCAATGCCTAGTACAATGCAGGGCTACATCATGTCAAATATAGCAAAGAAAATAATAAATAAAAAATGTCTCTGATTTCTGTATTGTACTCAACAAAAATTGTTCGCTCATGTAATCACGTCACGGCGCAACTGTAGATTAGAAGACGCATTTCTACGAAAGTACTCGAAACGTGAAATTGCGCTGTGACGTGATTACCTGAGGGAACGTAGCAAGCCTGTACAAGTTCATGTACATGTACACTATACACGTACATTACATTTACATGTACATTTATATGAACATGTTAATTTGCAATGCCTAGTACAATGCAGGGCTACATCATGTCAAATATAGCAAAGAAAATAATAAATAAATTATGCCTCTGATTTCTGTATTGTACTCAACAAAAATAAGAAATACTGAACAATGAATTGTACTTTCATAGTGTGTCATGTACAAGTGCATGTACAGTACCATGCACACAACATGTACAAACGGCGCAAGTGGCCTCCGCAGAACGCATACGGACTAGAAACACGCACGGTGGGATGTGACCATGCCTTCAGCGAATTGTTAATTGTCAAAAAGCTGAATGACATCATTGGCTAGTCTCAATAAAAGCACTTACATTTATAAACAATTACGATAAACTGTTGGGTAAAGTTAATAAAACCGTGACTATTCGTAATTTACTGGCAGGTGCTAGAGATAGGCCCGCATAACTAGAGATCGGCTTTAATTATTCGCTGAATTACATTATAATGAAAATGAACTGTCCTTCAAAAAGTGCAAAAGTCAAATGAAAATGCAGATAAGGTTTACCGAAATGTAAGATTTTCAATCTAACAAACATTAAGGTAAAATATTCAATATTAATTTAATGATCGACATACATGTATGATTGTCGGGTGGAAAGAGATCAATAATTTTAGCTAATTAATTATGCAATGATTTGCATATACACAGGAATAATTGGGGAATCTCCTACTGTCTATGGAATTAAATGACATTTTTCCAAAAATCAAACCTTTTCGAAGAGGACAGATACCTTTTTCAATGATTTCGAGATATACTGCACACAACCCTATAGCTAATGTAGGATGCCGATTTTGTCATTTGTAATTGTATTTGACTTTGTTTACACTTCTGTTCTGGAATTTAGTTCAGTTCAGGTTAGCTTTCAATAGGTTTTTTGTTGTCATGAATCTCATCAAAGACTGTCCTCCTTCTCTTGTCACCTTCATTCCTTTCCTATTCAGATGTGCCCATTCCCTCCATCCTCACATCTGGTTCTTTGTTGAACATTCCTCATTACATAATCACCCCAAACATTGACCCATCTTCCTTCTAGTTATTTCTGATTGGCTCTTGTATTGAATTGGGTTGATACATTGTACTTAAATACTTCCATTTTCTTTATGTTCATTGGTTAAAGTATGTTTGAATATTTATAATGTTATGTTGTCTTACCAAGTTGATCTGGGCCAGGCAGCCCTGTAGTATAAAAGAGCATGATTAAAAAGAGAAAATCTCAGACAGATAGATCAGAGAGAGCACTACCAGACCTCACCAAGTTTACATCTCTTTATTTTTCGTTGTCTTCTGAGTTCCTGTTACATTTGATGCCCGAGTTGCTGTTGTTACATACACGTTCCAGACTGTTTCAATGTTTGATTTACAAGAAGGCCTAGAACTTAATTTTACAAACGTACACTAATATAACTAGTGTTAACTGAAAAGAAAGAAATTAAGGGGGGTCAGTCTATATTGTGATACCTGTCGTATCGTGGGTAGCTGAATTTTGGTCGTTTTTCCTCTCGCACGCAAGAAATAGGCGTTCGTTTTAATTTTTAAACATTACATTTTTCCAACAATTACCTCTTCCAAGCGGAGGGACACCTCTTACAATATTTTACACTTATATCCAGTACATAACATATCGCAATAGCTATTTTCCCTTAAAAAATGAAAATGTAGAAGGGGGGTCATTCTAAATTGGGAATTCATGCTGGGCTCCACACCAGCATTAAGCAGCAGATTGCCAAGCCAGGAGTTTAGGGGGAATCTCCTAGTCCTACTGAGTACTGACTACTGTCTAACCAAAGTTACTGTCGCTGACGCCGATGGTGATGGAATTAAATGACATTTTCCCAACATTAACATTTATAACAATTAACCTTTTTCCTAGCGGAGGGACAGCTCTTACAATATTTTTCACTTAGGCCTAGGGGGCCCCAGCCTATTATACTTTAAATATCGCAGAGGCTATTTTCCCTTAAAAAATTAAAATGTATAAGTAATTAAGGGGGCGCCATTCTAACTTACGTACCGGTACCGGTATTCATGCAGGACTGCACACCAGAAAGCAGCAGATTACCAAGCCAGGAGTTCTGGGGGAATCTGCAATGGCAAAATGACATTTTTCCAGACGTGCGAGACTAGTACTAGATAGCCCTGAATATCGCTTAATTTCTTCTAATATACATCAAAGCCTTTCAAATACAAGATATTACATGATTATTCTAATAATTCCAAAGCTTTAAGAGTCTAAAGATAGGTCTAATTCAAAATAAACATTGCATTATAATTATTACCTGTCGTATTTGGTCACCAGGAAATTAGCGAGATCCGCGGCGAGTTTCTGCCTGAAGCTCTGGCTTGGAAAAGATTGGCATGCCGCTGCCGTTGGTAAAAACACCCAAGGTTAGGAAATAGTTCCGGCCTCTGCAATTTTACGGTGAACACAACAGTGATTTCAAAATGATTTAATTATTTTAATCAATAATAATGCATCTCAACGATAAATTGCTGATTATTTTTTTATCCTTCAAACCCTGACAAAGAAATTCAGATATGTTGTAGCCAATTAAATTCTTAATCAGATGATATAAAACCCTGTTAAACCCTACTGTCCCAAATTTCGGTAAATTATTGACGTAGTCTAACTGTTCAGCGTGAGTTTTTGACAAACTCTACAAAAACGTAATTTATGAATTTTTCCAACAAAAAATGTAACCTTGGGGAAAAAAACACTTTAGAAATGTTTGGAATAAATAAATCAACAATTCTCATGCAAAAATTATGAATACTTGCAAACTGTAAGCCCAAAAAACAAAAAAAACAAATGGGACTCAAAAGTCCTTTGGATGGGACGCATAGTCTCCTCAAGGGGACTCGATGTCCTTTTAGTGGGACTCGTGTTCTTTTAGTGGGACTCGATGTCCTTTTAGTGGGACTCGATGTCCTTCTAGTGGGACTCACTGTCCCTAATAGGGGACTCGGTCTTTTTGGTGGGACTCAATGTCCTTCGTGTGGGACTCCGTGTCCTTTTGAGGGGACTCAATGTCTCGTAAAGATAGCCCTAACCCTAACCCTAACCCTAACCCTAACCCTAACCCTAACCCTAACCCTAACCCTAACCCTAACCCTAACCCTAACCCTAACCCTAACCCTAACCCTAACCCTAACCCTAACCCTAACCCTAACCCTAACCCTAACCCTAACCCTAACCCTAACCCTAACCCTAACCCTAACCCTAACCCTAACCCTAACCCTAACCCTAACCCTAACCCTAACCCTAACCCTAACCCTAACCCTAACCCTAACCCTAACCCTAACCCTAACCCTAACCCTAACCCTAACCCTAACCCTAACCCTAACCCTAACCCTAACCCTAACCCTAACCCTAACCCTAACCCTAACCCCTAACCCTAACCCTAACCCTAACCCTAACCCTAACCCTAACCCTAACCCTAACCCTAACCCTAACCCTAACCCTAACCCTAACCCTAACCCTAACCCTAACCCTAACCCTAACCCTAACCCTAACCCTAACCCTAACCCTAACCCTAACCCTAACCCTAACCCTAACCCTAACCCTAACCCTAACCCTAACCCTAACCCTAACCCTAACCCTAACCCTAACCCTAACCCTAACCCTAACCCTAACCCTAACCCTAACCCTAACCCTAACCCTAACCCTAACCCTAACCCTAAACCCTAACCCTAACCCTAACCCTAACCCTAACCCTAACCCTAACCCTAACCCTAACCCTAACCCTAACCCCTAACCCTAACCCCTAACCCTAACCCTAACCCTAACCCTAACCCTAACCCTAACCCTAACCCTAACCCTAACCCTAACCCTAACCCTAACCCTAACCCTAACCCTAACCCTAACCCTAACCCTAACCCTAACCCTAACCCTAACCCTAACCCTAACCCTAACCCTAACCCTAACCCTAACCCTAACCCTAACCCTAACCCTAACCCTAACCCTAACCCTAACCCTAACCCTAACCCTAACCCTAACCCTAACCCTAACCCTAACCCTAACCCTAACCCTAACCCTAACCCTAACCCTAACCCTAACCCTAACCCTAACCCTAACCCTAACCCTAACCCCTAACCCCTAACCCCTAACCCTAACCCTAACCCTAACCCTAACCCTAACCCTAACCCTAACCCTAACCCTAACCCCTAACCCCTAACCCTAACCCCTAACCCTAACCCTAACCCTAACCCTAACCCTAACCCTAACCCTAACCCTAACCCTAACCCTAACCCTAACCCTAACCCTAACCCTAACCCTAACCCTAACCCTAACCCTAACCCTAACCCTAACCCCTAACCCTAACCCTAACCCTAACCCTAACCCTAACCCTAACCCTAACCCTAACCCTAACCCTAACCCTAACCCTAACCCTAACCCTAACCCTAACCCTAACCCTTAACCCTTAACCCTAACCCTAACCCTAACCCTAACCCTAACCCTAACCCTAACCCTAACCCTAACCCTAACCCTAACCCTAACCCTAACCCTAACCCTAACCCTAACCCTAACCCTAACCCTAACCCTAACCCTAACCCTAACCCTAACCCTAACCCTAACCCTAACCCTAACCCTAACCCTAAATCCAGAAAATGGCGGATCGTCTATGGTAAAAATTCATACTTCTCTTCCAAAAGCGGGGGGGGGGGGGGGGGGGGGGGGGGGGGGGGGGGGGGGGGGGGCCCCCCCCCCCCCCCCCCCCCCCCCCCCCCCCCCCCCCCCCCTGGATCCGCCAATGGGTTGACTGTCCGTCATCACGAGTGAGTAGGTGCCGGGATGAACGGGGTATAAAACTTAGCGGTAATGCTCCGGCCCACCTGCTACTACCACGTCCCACTTTCTTCTTCTTTAATACTGAATAGCCCTTTTCAGGACTACCATGGTGAACCGTAAACCTTCTCCACAATTTTCGGGTTCACCTCTCAAACTCAAATCGCATGCATGATAGTAGCTAAACATATTTGTTTTACAGACCCATTAAAATGCTATGGTTGTAAAATACAAATGTTTATAATACGATAATAAAACAGTGGGGGTATTATTAGAATAATGCCACCTCAGCAACTCGTTTTTGATCACGTAGTAGGTTTTATCAGAAGTAATATTATTCTGTATTTGGACAAGGTAAGTGTTAAGTAATGGATAATGATTATTATGGTTAAGTCATCTTGAAGTTAGGAAAGATTTTATTTGGAATAACCAATAACGAAGGCTAAATAGGCGTGATGAGATATGTAATACTTCAGCTGCTATAACAAATGATAATAGTAATTTCCTGGATTCACACAATGATGTTTCTAACCGTCTAAGCACCAGGGGCGTATCCAGGATTTCCCAATAGGGGGGGGGGGGGCATGAATTATTGATCGCCGTCATGGGGGAAGGGTCTTTGGAAAATTTTTGCTTCTGAAGAAAGGCTGAGATGCAAAGTAGTGCTATATGTGACCAATTTTAAAGCCTATTTAATGAACAATATTTTCAGTTTGTATGAGGATTTTTTTTCATCAATATTGCCACTGGATGGACGCAACGAGCGACGCCGAGAGCCGACCCGGGCTCCACTACAGTGTGGGGCAGCTGCTCCGGTTCCCCAAAATTGTCTCGGGCCCCGGGACATTTGTCTCCCCTGTCTACGACCCTAGTGGACGCCGGCCACGTGACTGGAACCCCAAACTTTTACATTAAAGTGGACCCTTTACCCCTACTACATGCATCCCACAAACATGCATTTTAATAGTACTGAGCGACTGAAAGGCAGACTTACAATGCTGATTACGATAGCTATTAGTTGTATGATGGCATGGCTCGATTGTACAGTCATTGCAGATTACTAACTCTGAAGTTCTGAAATGGCAAATTGAACTCATTTCTCTTCCATTGGGTTGAGGAACATCATTCTTCTTGGATTTTTGCGACTGTAGATGTTGATGATTGCATCATAGTCCAAGGCAATGTCCTTATGGAAGTACAGCAGGATCAAGGCATTGAGGCGGTCCTCTAGCATAGTACTGCAAAGTTTTGATTTGATGATCTTGAAGGCAGAGTGAACTCGCTCAACTTCAGCACTTTGTGACTGGTAGCAGTAGTAACACCTGCAGAACCGCACAGACATTTGGGAACTGCTTACTGTTCATCTGTTTCAGCGTCTCGCTGACCGACTTTGGTGTCTCGGCGTTGTCCTTCCAGAACCGTTTCCAGAGCCGAACTTCCTGGAAGGCAGAAGTGGGAGATGGCATGTCCGGGCCATAGTACTTCGGGATGGCATCGATCTTATCATCAGAACAGAGGTCAAGGTTAGCTGGCAGGAGACAAAGTGCCCGAACGGCTTGGTGGGACAGGCTGGTGAAACGGTTTGACAGCTCGGAAATCAGACCGTCCAAGTACGGAATGAAAACAGCCCTCTTCCAGTAGATCTTGCTGCTGCCATCTGCGGGAACATTCGTCCTAGTAGTCTGTCGGCGACAAGTCCTGGGAATGGTGATCTCTATACCTGCAGCCTCTGCCATAGTAGACATGGATGTGAAAAGACGATCGAATTCTGCATCAGCATTTTCACGGATGGCCTTTATCTCGTCAGTGACCATTGTGATTTGTTCGTAGGCCCTGATCACATCCATGCTGGTGCCTTGCAGCATCACACTAAGGGATTTAGTGAACCCAAAGACATACGAAGCACACACACATGCAACAATGAATGATGATGAGGTCAGTGCGGCTATCAGGCCATTCGCTTCAGTGAGGGCCTTACTGCTCCATGTCTGGTCCCTCTGTGCCCGAATCATGTCCAGGCAGTCCAGTACCAGCTCATAAAGCACAACAAAATCGTCCAAGGTGGTGTGGCGCTCCACCCATCGAGTTTCACACAGAAGTTTGAGTTTCTGAAGAGGTATCTGTGTCTTCCCACCAGCCTGGTCCTCTCTCCGCCGAGTGTTCTCCTCATTGATAGCCTTCTCCAACTGGCGCGACCGCTTTGGAGAGCCTTGGAAGAAGAGCCCCGTGGATTTGATCGCAGCAAGCATGCAGTTGATATCAGCCACAGAACAGGCCTTGGAGAGTGCCAGATTTAAATTGTGACTGGAACAGTGATGATAATGAGCCGGGGGGATACTGCCTGGAATCGTGCAGCACAGCATCTTTCCTTGCCAGCCATGTTCCGGCCCCATCATACGTCTGACCTCGGCAGTCTTGAGGATCAAGTCCAAGAGCTGTCAGTATTCCTAAAATGTTCCGGCATATCTCCTCACCAGTGATAGAGTCGCAGGCAACATAACCAACTAACCGCTCAACTGGTTGATTTCCCTTGAGGTAACGGATGACGATGGCAAGCTGCTCCCAGTTGGCAACATCCGTGACTTCGTCGGCCTCTACTGTGTAGAGAGGTCCCAAAGGCTGGGCCTTCACCTCAGAAATGATGAATCCCTGCATATACTCCTTTATACAAAGCAAGGGATCATTCTGGCAGGTAGCAGACGTGTACATGCCGTTGCGTGGGGCACTTTCAATGTGTTCTTCCAAGGCTCCATCACCTGCATCTACGCGGAAGTCCAGCAATGCCTTGAAGTTGCCTTTGTTCAAAGCTGATGATGTTTGGGCATCTCTGTGTCCACGCAGTGCCCATCCTTGCCTTCCACAAATCATCTGCCTCCACAGTCTTCAATATGGACTTCAGGAACTTTCGGTTCTTCTGAATCAGTTCCCTACCTTTCTCTGACAGGGCCTGGTCGATTCGTTGGTCTGGAGCTGCCATAGTCTTGGAAAAGTTGGACATGATGAACATGGCAGCTTTGTGGTACTCCAGAGTAGAGTGGTCATTAATGTCAGACCGTGCATCTTTCCAGTTACAGTAGGGCTGTGAGACGAGTAACTTACTTCGTGCCCCCTTCTTAGGATTGGTGGGAAACAAAACACAAGGCAGGCAATAAAGTCCATCTTCCTTGGCGGAGTAGCACAGAAACGGGAACGTCTTGAACCAGTCATGCTGGCAATACCGCTTCGCTACTCCTGATTCTTTCCTCTTGTCCTTGAAATCCCGACTTGGAAACTTGAACAGTGGGTGCGGACTTCTGTTCTCCATCAGGTGGAATCTCTCTTCGTCACTGACCTTACGATTTAAGAAGTCAGCAATGTCTGGCGCAGATGGCGGATCAGCCGAAGTTGGAGCTGAAATAAGAATAGAAGAAAAAAACATGAAGGTTACCACTTGTCTTTCAGTAATATGTGCCATTGTTTTTACCAAAAAGGTCTGAAATACATCAAAATATATGCCAATTATCCCATTAGGTGACAGTGTTTTGTTGATTGAATATGGGATGAAATCACAAGCTTGGACCCTAAAATTCCATTCCTATGCAGATTATTATTTACACCGCTCATTTTTAACATTCTGGTTAAACTAGTAGGCCATAAGCACTTCACAGCCTTCCCGTGGGCAAACATGAAGTAGATTGACTATTGATAAAATTGTATGCCTGGGATTATCGAGCACTCCGCAGGACAGCAAATTGGCATGGTCAGGTGCGCCAAATTTAGGCCGCAGGGTGCCTGCTCCTGTCCAGAGTGACTGAGACCACTGCATCAGTGTCTGTGTGACCAGCCCTATAGTTTAGATGTGACAAATTACCTTGTTGAGGCTCCTCTTGGGTGCTTGTTCAAGCAGTACTAGTGGTGGCAGCCATGGGCGTTAATCGTTACGTAACTCTATTCATCATGGGGGGGGGGGGGGGGGGGACGGCTATTGTGTCGTCCCCCCATGATGAATAGAGTTACGTCACGATTAACGCCCATGGTGGCAGCTGTTGCATCAATGTCACCTCCTGCCCCATGATGCTGTGGTGCCGCAGTGTCAGAGTCATCTCGCTTTCGCTTCTTCCTGTGAAACGAAAACATTATGACGTTAGTGTGGATACCAGGAAGTTTGTGATACTTACTGTAGCACAACGGAATGATCGATGACTAGCCCAGCCGGACCAGTACTACAACCTGTAGGCTAGGCTAGTACTAGGCCTACAACACATTACCTAGCCTAAGTTTATAAGTAGCCTGATGATATCACTAGCCTAGGCTGCCTAGGCTAACGCACTACAGTACACTACGTCCATTAGGCCTAGCCTAACGTAGGCCTAACGTTAATCCGTGACGATCTACTGCTCAGGCCTAACTTGAGCCGCCTATGCTGTGTAATGTGTAGCCTAACGTTGATATGTCGTGTGGAACTGTGCGAACTGCAATGCAGCAGAGCAAAGAGCCGTTGTTGAAAAATACAGAGCTACTCTTACGTACCTTTCGTCGTTTGCGAAAAAATCTGTGATCAGGGACTTCTGCTTGCTCATTTTTCAAATTTTCACGATAATATTTGATGAACTTGGAGTTGAATAATCGCGTGAATAGAACCATAGATCAATCAAGGTATTTTGTCACAAACCATGCATGCAGTGCTGTATACTGTACTGATAACAATTTGGTCAGAGTAACGCTTGTCCTACACGCATCAGCTGTTCCAGGCAGTTAATGTTACCTGTTGTTGCAGTACCAGTTCCTACGGACACATTGATACTGCCAACGTTACCCAAACTATTATTTTGAAGATGATTGGCCTGTGGACATCCAACTGTAAATCACATTACCTAAGGGGGGGGGGGGGGGGGGGGGTGGGGGTAAGGAAGAACTGCCACTCCATCACAACATGGTCGCACAACTTTTTTTTTTTTGGCTATTTTTTTTTTTTTACGATGGCCAATAGGGGGGGGGGGCGCCTGTTGCGCCCCCCCCCCTGGATACGCCACTGGAGACTTCTCATTGCACCGCAAATTGGCAATCTAGAATTATGCCTCGCATCAATGATTAGGAGAGAGTTACATTAGGGCTTCGCCATGTTGGAAATCATTCTCAATACTTTTTCTTGACGGTTAAGGCGGATTCAAGGTGCCCTTCTGCAACAGATATTTCGTGCCTTTCTTTTCTTCAAAGTATATTCAAAGTATCATTACTTACGATGGAGCTGGGATATATTTGATGGACTTGGCGATTGGGTTTTTCAATAATGGGTATGTACAACAGTAATTGTTATGTATTAAATGTACAGTACCTTTCTATGTGCCTGCGTTCCGGAAATCGGAAACGCTTGTATCTCTATGGAAAATAGTGAATACACGATGTCTAAAGAGACGTTCCGATGATAAAACAATTAATTCCAAGTATGTTGTACCCATGTGTAACCTGTCAGGTGCAGGTCTATGTCATAAATCTATAAACAAATTCAGGTGTATGTTATATAGAATATTTCGGCACAATTATAAAATATTGTACCCATGTGTAACCTGTGACAAATTCTATAATTTGAAGTCGATTGCCCATGCTTATTCAGTTACGAGTCGGCTGCTAATGTTTGATGATGTTACTGAGATTTTTAGTTGAATTGACTGATATTTTGAATTTAATTACAGCAGTTGAGATTGGAGGGCTTGCAGTCGATGGTCCTTGGTACTGAGAGGTCCGAGGGACAGGTTTATCTTGGGTAAGCCTTGCTTACAGATGTAATGATTAAATTATAATTAATTAATGGACTACTTGGATATGCACCATCAACCCGAATATAATTGGTTTGATTAACTTAGATTATTTGATTAACTTAGATTATTTGATTAACTTAGGTTGTGATGATTTATAAGAGATTCTGGGCGTGTCCCCTGGGGTATGCTGTTAGAAGCACAGTGTAGGGTGTAGAGGGGGGCTATACATTTGCCTCGAGGGGTATGCCGTCGAGGCGGCGGAGGTTGTGGTTAGAGGGATCTTACAAGTATGGGATTTGTATGTCATCTGTTAGAGAATTATGACGATGTTCCCGTTTTGCCGGTCGTCCTTCTGTTCCGTATGGCGGAACGAATGAGTGGATAAGGATGCACTTGGTAAACTGACCACGGTGACTCTTATATGTAGATAGAACTTGTGTAATTTTTCCCGGTGATACACTTAATGCTGAATTTTTAAAGATTATTTTGTTACAAATATTCAAGTTCTATCAACTTAATTTTTATTATCCATTACTTGCAATTCACATTTATTTAATAATGTTTTTTTTTTTATTTTATTGTACGTTTGCCCTATTCATTGCATTGTGGGAACGCGGAACCATTTGTATGATAATTGTTCTCTAATTACCTTATCAAAGATATTTCATTAAGCTTGATTTTACTTGACCTTTGACAAAGTTCAAATCTCGAACTATGTATGATGAAGTATTAATGACAAATATTAATGTCCAAATATTTATTTTTGATAAATATTCAGGTCATATCTTACCCTGGATCATTATAAAGAAAACTCAAATATGTATGTCTTTGTCCTTTGTCTTTTGAACAATCTTTTGCATATTATCAAATATGTATTTCATGACGCTCACTCTAACGTGGAACCATCATGAGATACTAATATTGATGTCCTCCTCTTTGCTTTTTCTTTGCTATTGAAAAATGAGGAAAAGCTCAGTTTTATTTTTGAATTGTATTTTGAATTGAAATCTGAAGTGATTGATACTTCTAAATTGTCAGGATTATCTTAAGGATGATATTATGCCATGCACTTTTTGAACCGCTTCGCTTGTAAAATGTGCATGTCAGGAAATTCGCTCTTTAAATTATCATGAAAGCTCTGGTTTTTTGTCATGACGACAAAATATCAACAACTACAACCAATCTGTGTCCGTCCTTTTTGTGGCCTAACCCACTTTCGAACTTAATACACTACTACTACTACTACCACCACCACCAATATTATTACTACTACTACTAATACCACCACCAATATTACTACTACTACTAATACTACTACTACTACTACTACTACTACTACTACTTCATCACCACTATTGCTACTACTTCGGGAAATGCTTTACTACTCTAGGTTCTCCAACCCTTATCACTTCTTTATTCCATTTCATACACTTTTATTGAAGTTTGTGAAGAAACTTCGTGATCATCCACATCTCATGGTCAATCTCGTCTTTGGTCTTTCATGCTCGGAATTCGGTCAATCAGTTTTATCATTTTGAATCCAATGTCGTCGAAGTCAAATCATTTTCGTTACTCGTTCGTTTGCTGTATGGATGATTTTTATTCCATTAATGTTCTTGTCTTGAAATTTGACAAAACATCCATGTAAAAACAACAACTGTAGGTTCAATTGCGAATTCAATGCGTGTATTCACTTTTTCATACATATTTTTCAACAGATGAGGTATACATGTACAAAGCAAACGCTCTTGTGTCCTTTGGATGGTTTTAATTCAATTGCTTGTCTATTCCAAGAATTTGAATGAAACTATTTAAAAATTGATTGCATGAAGACGAATTCGAATAAAATCGGATGAAATTATGGATAACTTGCCCATTGACCAAACTGAATGCAAATGACAAAATTAACTTTGGCATTTGCACATTCCAGGTCAGGATGGGCAAACGTAAAAGGCCGTGATTGCCGTTGACACCGGGTCAGATTTTTATGCTACGTTTACATTATGTTCCCTGCGGCCTTGGTAATCACGTTTCAGACCACCGTGGACAAAACGGGATGAACGTGAGACAACGCGGGGGACAGCATGGATACTCTTAAAAGGCTGTGATTGCCGTTGATGAAGAGTCAAATTTTTAAACTGTCAAAAAAATCGCCACGGCAGTCCGACGGTGTGGATGAGAACCCAGTAGGCCGTAGTAAAAACGGGGTGAACGCAACAAAACGTGACAATACGTAGTAGGCTGTATTAAAACTTGGATGCGGACCTTAGTGGGACGGGAAGCATGTGTATTCCCCGGCATCTCTCAGACCTTGATAAGAACGTGATAAACGTGAGGGAACCCTTCAGAACTTTAAGGGCGGGGAGGGAGCGTACTGGCATCCGCGGTAGACCATTTGCCGAATCGTGTTGCACCTTTGAGCCTCCGGAACTCAGCCCCCCCCCCCCCCCCCTCTTCGCCCGCCCACATGACCCGCCACAGATATCGTGATGGACCGTAAGAAAACTTAGCAAAACTAGAATACGGAGAAAAAAAATGGCAGCCGGGAACACAATGTATACGTAACATAACGTCAGCATTCAGTTTTCTGCATTCGCCTTCAAAGTGACACTGATCGTTCTCAGTCAGGGTTTTTTTTTTCCTGGTGGTGACGTTAAAGGTTGCTTCCAAGCATAAATAATCATATCTGATAATAATAATAATAATAATATCTGGCATTTATAACGCGCGTTTCCCATAGTGGCCCGAAGCGCTCACTATTACAGATATATATTATTACTATTATGTGATAGATACACGTCTGTAAAAACCCATTTTACAACAACAACAACATTTTTCCATGCAAAATCATGATAGATAAAAAAAAAAGCACACTACATTTTATAGACTCCTGATCCTATTGCATTTTTGTGAAAAAGTTTCAGTTTAGCGTTCTAAATGTTTGTCTCATGTATTGTCATATTTCAGGTTTGGGTGAAGCATGTGTAGGTGGGGACGTGTGTGTGTGGGGGGGGGGGGGGGAATGGATGTGTCTGTGTCTTTATAAAATATCACCAAAATGCTTCAGTCTTCTCCATATCTGTACCTACTTTTATAATGTACGTTTTATCTGATAGGGCTACGCTGGCAGCTTCCATATCCCTAAAAAGCTTGAAACTCGTATTTTTATCCTTATATATATTTTTGATTTTTCTCCATTAATTCCTGGCCGATTATTTTTTTTTTATTAAAAATATCACAAAAAATAAATGCTTGAACGTGATCAAAGAAAACTTCACATTTGTTGGGAACGTTTGTGCACTGCGTAATTTCTTAATTCATCTATTTATTTTCAGAGAGGCGTTGGGAGGTTCGAGCCTATGAGAGGGCAGCAGACTTAATACAAACATGAAATGGCAGATCATAAAACCACTGAGTGCATGGGGGTCATATCACATTCTTTTCATGCTGTCTCATCTCTCTTGCTCTCTCTCTCTCTCTTGTTTTATGTTTACCATTTAACAGGGGTTAAACCCCGCCACTCCCCTCCCCTCCCAGATACGCCATTGCTTTGCTCTTCGGCGACGTGTTAAGTTAGTAGTTGAGTTCCAAGGTCTGTTGCCTCCAAAAAGTATATTACCTCGGTTTCTTCTCACCCCCCCCCCCCTCTCTCTCTCATTTTCTGTACAATACATATATGGTATTACTTAAATCAGGCATGCCCGTTACAATTAATTTCACGGGAATTTAAGTCTTCTTCTCTCCGTTGTACCAGTGTGCTTTGAAATGACACTTGTGAACATAATTATAATTTAAAAAGTTTGTGAGATGTTTTTGAGTAAGTGCAGTAGTGACAGTCACTGTAAAAATAAAAGTTGCTAGTGCTCACTTGAGAAAAGTAATATTTTATATTCAAAAATACAGATAAATTATAATTCAGTAAAAAAAAAGGGGGGGGGGGGGGAAGGGCTTTCTCCCTCTCTCTATATATTATAGGTTCATTATCGAGAAAGCATCACATATGTATATTATTTTGGTCTACTGTGCACTGAAAAACTATTGATATGGGAGATATTTGGCAAATAAAGGGGACACACCCTCCCCCATTACGCACTCCCGGTATATTTATTTTGTTACTGTGTGTTGTGCGGCTGCCTCCCGAGTAATTGAAGAACTTTTAATAATATTTCATATTGAAAAGATTTAATTTGATAATGAAACGTACGAATAAGGTTGTGAATGTTATTATTTCTCTATATCAATGTTCTAATTCTTCTCATATTTCGATTCGTTCAGACAAGAGGAAGTTTCATGCCGCAAATAATTGATTTACATGCATAATATTAAATCTTTCCACTCCCCGAAACTTGCCTTAAACGAAAATTTTCAATACCAATTTTCCAAAGGTTTGATGTTGTCGTTGTTGGTGTTGAGAATGCTTCGAGTTCATTTGATAATTATGTTTTTGTGTTGGATAGGTTTTTCACGCTTGACCTTTTTTCCAGGAGATGTGCGTGTAAACCTGCCAAATTTCTTTTATATTCATGAAATTGGATTTTCTCCTAGTGTGACGTCACCTAGAGAGTGTCAGTTTGGTTTTATGTTAGGCATGTAGTCGGAACAAGACATGTAAACAGAATCTACTACGTCCCTCTTTTTGAAAGCGCATTCAATATAAAACTCATGACATCGCGGGCTATGACCATGGATGGTTCGTGCTTATTATCTCGATTCATTGTATTTGCTTGATCATTCCTCAACCAATAATTATTAGCGACTAAAGTCGCTTGCTAAATAGTATATTTATGATTGTAAAATACATGAAATGTTTATAATACGATAATAAAGCAATGGGGGTATTATCAAACTAATGCCAACTCAGCAACTCGTTTTTTATCACGTGGTAGTATTATTATTGTGTATTATTTTGGACAATATAAGTGTTAAGTAACGGGTAATGATTATTATGGCTAAGTCATCTTGAAGTTAGGATAGATTTTATTTGGAATAACCATATAAATGAAGGCTAAACGTACCTTAGGCGTGGTGAGATATGTAATACTACATCTGCTATAACAAATGATAATAGTAATATCCTGGATTCACACAATGATGTTTCTAACCGTCTAAGCACTGTCCAGACAAATACTACCACCATTAGTTACTACTACTACTACTACTAGCCTACTACTAGTACTACTACTACTAGCCTACTACTAGTACTACTACTACTACTACTACTACTACTACTACTACTCCTACTACTACTACTACTACTACTACTACTACTACTACTACTACTACTACTACTACTACTACTACTACTACTACTACTACTCCTACTACTACTACTACTACTACTACTACTGTGTGTTGCTAAACTTCGAGTTTCGAGTTTTGAGTTTCATTTTTCCAGTTCAAATGTTAAATTTCCAGTTGCTGATAACTGGTAATTAAATAAAAATCTCAAAAGAATAAACCCTGAAACCAAAAAATATCAATCACACTTGTTAGCTGAAACCATTAAAATACAGCGCCACGGGAATCTGCACTACCTCAGGTTTTTTTTTATTTTTGCCCTATTCGTGTAATGAAATTCGAAAATATAAAAACAAAATTTTGAGTTATGCCTTTCTTGGGGGATTTCAATGTTTTTTATACCAATATCTGTCTAATTATTTTTTCACGCCTTCATCTTATCATTTATTTCAATTCATCGATATATCTATGCATTTATTTCGATCATTAGTATTATTTTTATTGTTATTATCATTGTTATGATTATAATTATTGTCATTCTTAAGATCAGTATTATCATTATCCTCATCATTTTTATGCGAACTGCATTGCAGCGATCTCGCTACTTTTGATCTTCGCGATGTATTAAGACGTTATTATTTGCTCTTTTTCGTATTTATGCCACTGGATTATCTCAGACTTACGCAAAACATTACTTTCTCTTCATACAATATGAAAATTAAAGCAGCTTTCGTTAAATTGAGTCTTAAATATGAGGAAAATATTTTGTTCTACTAAACCGATGAGCATTATCTTTTGACAATTACTGATTATGAAAAATATGAAATCTTAACTAAAACGAATAGTGAGGACGGTAAAATTGATAATATATCAGTAAGAATCGCATCAATACAGGAAGTTCAATGTCACTGTATAAAAATCCACAAGGCACTTCCCACCTTTCATGATGGATACCGGCGCAATACAAATGTCCATATTATTATTATTATTATTATTGTCACTCAAAAAATGTCTTCCTTCTTGGCAGTAAAGTGAACGCGAAGAACAAAGAAAAAAATGGTAATTGTTAACAGCAGTGTTTTGTTCGTTTGTTTGTTTTTTTTTTTTTGGGGGGGGGGGCCTTTTTTTTAGAATATCGGCAGCAATAATGCATTCAATACCTGAACGTGCGAAAAAGTTCAAGATACAAATTTGTCATTGAATTGGAGCTTGACATAAATAGCAGTATTATATTTTGTGATTAAATTGTGTTTAGAGTATACAGCCCTTAACAATGGCAGCGAAAATATATTTGAAATCGGGAAAGAAAGACGTAACTCGAACTTTTCCCATTTTCGAGTTTCAAACTCATGTCTCTCTTGCCCGATTTCAATTATTTTTTTGTGCTACCAATAATAAGGGCTGTACACTCTTAACACAATTCAATCACAAAATTCAATACTGCTATTGCTGCTAAGCTCCAATTCAAAAGTAAAGTTTTAACTCGAACTTTTGCCATTTTCGAGTTACGTCTTTCTTGCCCGATTTAAAATATTTTTGGCTACCAATATTAAGGGCTGTACACTCTTTACCTGAAGATGAGATTTCTTTCAAAAGTTTAACCTTTGCAAATGCTGTTTTATACACTATCCTACATTGGGGGCGCAATATTTATCAGGAGCACTGGTGTAGACATTATTTTTCAATAGGGGGGGGGGGGGGATGGGAAGGGATGGGAAGGTGTAGACTTGAGGGATCGAACCGCGTAGCCAGGATATCATTTTGTGGTGCGGTTGTGAGAACACGACGCGTGCTCTCCAGGGGGTGGGTGCAGGGAGGGGGGAGGGGGGGGGGGGGGGGGGGTCCCCTCCAGCGCGAATCGTGAAAGCTCTGACGTTCTATAGCAAATTTGAGAGAAAGATAACGGCTCGTAGCACTTTTTTAGGCGGAAAGTTAGTTCGACACCCGGACTGCTTTTAAAATACCTGGACGTAAAACTGCACTGTTGTAACAGGGGTGTGCAGAGAGGGGGATTTTGAAAGCTCTGACGTTTTATAGCAAATTTGAGGGGGAAAAAAACCAGTGGCTCGTAGCACCTTTTTTTTAGGACAGTTAGCTCGACACCCGGACTGCTTTTCAATTATTTGGAGGCAATATACTGCACTGTATATTACAGGCGTGGGTGCCGGGAGAGGGGAGTTACTTCCCCCTTTTAAGCGCGAAGCGCGAATACTTTGACGTTTTAGCAAATTTTGATTGAAAGATAACGGCTTGTAGCGCATTTTTGGGCTTTTTTCTCTCACTTCCCCCGCTTTTTCGCTCTCAATTTTTTTACGGGAATGAATAGGGGGAGGGTATGGCCCCCTTGTGCCCCCTGGCTACGCCTATGAGCAGGAGTCATATGAAACTTACATGATATAGCGAGCAAAGCAATTACATCTTGATTTTAAAAAAAATTTGAACCCATAAATCTATTCAAGAACTATATACCGAGGGCGCGAAATTACGAGATCCTGAAAGCAAATAAGGGAGCAAAGCGACCGAGCTTTGGAAACTTTTCGCATTTCAAACCTTAAAAAGCGAGATTTCTAGTGCATATACCCAGCGGATATGAGGGAGCATAATCCGTAATTATTATGCTTTTTCTTCATTTCCCCCTTTTTTTTCTTTCCCTCCTTTGCGTTTATTGCGCCCCCTCCAAGTGCCGCCTGGGGCATCTGCCCCCTGCCCCCTAGATACGCCACTGAGCGAAGCGACCGAGCGGGGGAGGGGGGGGGGGGAGGTATGGGAGGGGGACTTTTTCATAAATCTGTCTATGAAACTTGCATTTTAGAGCATCCCAAAATGTTTTTTAATGAAAAGAAGGAATACTCGGATCAACGCCAATGGAGGGAACCCCTTAATTGAGAAGAACAATCGTACACACCACTATCATTGATTGTGTATACGTAACATGGGGTGAAAGTCAGAAGGACGCTACCATAATTCAAAGATGTTTCGTTGACAACCAGAAAAACGCTATCACCATAGACATTATACCGCGATAGCGCTCCCTGGCTCTCAATTGAACATCGTTGAATTATGGTAATGCCCCTCTTGTTCTCAAGACAAATTAAGATTTCTCGTCTTATGCCTGCGCTGACTAAAATTATATTTGATAACTATTTGCCATGTTTATGATGAGATCATGAGAATTAAACGGCTATCAAACATTTGTTAGGCAGCGCTGCGATATAAGAAACTTGTCTGACATGATATTGTCTTGACATTTTTAATTTAGGCAAGGTCGCAAATTATCTTTACTGGCAGAATGGAGAATTTAGATGGGTACAATCCCCAGTATCTCCGACGTCCTAATTGACACCGATGAGTTATTAACAGAGCTTACATATTTTGTAATATCAGTTAAAGTCTGAAAACTGATAATCATCTAAACTCATTATGTTGGATCTTGAAATAGAAGTAAGGAAATAAGAAATGCCATAATTTCAATGCAAAATATCGAAGAAATTTTGTTAGCTTGCATTGTTATTCTCAATTCTCAGTTACTACTACAGTGCATTGCTACTCTTGTTTGGGCCGGACACAACTCATTCAGTTGGACATTATAACTTTATCTTTTCAACGCTGTATTTTTGCTACAATTATTTCAACCAAGTCAAGATCTGACTTCGTCTTCGCATACATTACATGTAGCTTAACGTGTGTGCCACGGTATCGCTTTCGTGTTGAATTGTAACATTGACAACGTCGTCCCTACTCAGCACTCAGCAGTCACTTCGTTTGTGTGTAGACCTTTGCTACGTGAACTTCATCATGTTCATGGGAACCTCTTCGTTCCACAACCTGTGTTAACGTGTAAAGATCAACCTGTGTTCTTCATCGGATTTTCTTCCACTTCCAAAGTTCCAGTTTCGAGTCTATCCGTTGGTGTAGCAACTAGCATTCGCTCAGATAACTAGGCCTACTACTAGTTACGTCACTACACTAGCAAGCACTCGTGGGACTACAGTACAGACTAGATCTACACTACATTCTACACTACACTCTACGCTACATTCTACACTACATTCTACACTACATTCGTCACTACGCTGTATTTTACTTAGCGAGATCAATCGAGCTAGGATTTTTCTTCGATTTCAGCGTATTTCTTGCTCAAGTCGCTGGTTCGTATTCCAAACATTAACATTTACAGATTACTACATGTACATCTAGGCCTACATTTAAATTATTTTTACAGCGAAGTAAATGGAGGACTTCTAACTTCTACTATTGTTAATCTAACCAAGGTCTATTTTCTATAGATTACTTCGACTTGAGCCTTTGTCTTTTGCCACTCTTTTTATACCAATATTCACTCTAATCTATATTCCAGTTTAGCCTAGAGCGGTTTATGTAATAATTGCTACCCTTCATGTCAAGAGGAAGTATCTCATACTTTTGTAACAGTATGTTCACTGTGTGAATCTTGACATGACAAGTAGATTTCTTTTGTGTCCATTAGGCTGATCAGACGAAGGTTTCAACTAAGCTTAATTCAGAACATTTATATTGTAACGTGAATACCAACACATGTAATACCTGTTATACCGTATTAATGGTGAACCTGCATTGTGTGCATTCTTTTTATCTTGTGTAACCTTTGCATTGTCATTGACAGTGTTTTGTATGAAGTTTGCATTTTTTCCTTAACCAATGCCTATACAAATGGTATTCTTCTTATCATATCACTTTTAAAAGTGTAACATCAAAGTGTAATCCTTACTGGTTACGGTATTAATACATGTATGTAGCAATCTTTTAAAGGTGCATATTGCTTTTATTAGCAGTTTCTCTGAAACTAACCTTACTTTTTGTGTCAGACAAGTATATTTTGACTAGTTGATATTGTGATGGTTATTTTTGTGTACTTACATTGAAATGACAAATTGTTTAATGGTCATTGATCATCATACAGGAAGTGTGTCCTGTTATTACTCTCAAGTTAATGTTTTAGTATACAGAGCTTGTGTTTATTAGTCTTAATAAACATCACTCATAAATTTCAGATAAACTCTTCATTTTTGTATCCTTTTGTAGTTTAATGTAAAATTATCTTGTTTGATTGAATTCGTCTTAGTATAACTTGAGATTGAGAGGTGATGAATGCAGCTTTCTGAATCCTAATGCATGTCTAGTGATTGATTATAGTGAGAAATTGATGTATGTTTACATTAATATTCATTGCCCCAAAATTAGATAGATCTTCTCAATACTCGTTATGCTAAAGACGTAACTCGAAAATGGCAAAAGTTCGAGTTAAAACTTCATTATTGAATTGGAGCTTTACAGCAATAGCAGTATTGAATTTTGTGATTGAATTGTGTTAAGATTGTACAGCCCTTAATATTGGTAGCCAAAAAATAATTGAAATCGGGCAAGAAAGACGTAACTCGAAACTTTAGCATTTCCGAGTTTCAAACTCGAAAATGGCAAAAGTTCGAGTTAAAACTTTATTACTGAATTGGAGCTTTACAGCAATAGCAGTATTGAATTTTGTGATTGAATTGTGTTAAATGTGTACAGCCCTTAATATTGGTAGCCAAAAAATATTTTAAATCGGGCAAGAAAGACGTAACTCGAAAATGGCAAAAAGTTCGAGTTAAAACTTTATTTTTGAATTGGAGCTTTACAGCAATAGCAGTATTGCATTTTTTCATAATCAGTAATTGTCAAAAGATAATGCTCATCGGTTTACTAGCACAAAATATTTTCCTCATATAAGACTCAATTTAACGAAAGCTGCTTTAATTTTCATATTGTATGAAGAGAAAGTAATGTTTTGCGTAAGTCTACTGAGATAACCCAGTGCCATAAATACGAAAAAGAGCAAATAATAACGTCTTAATACATCGCGAAGATCAAAAGTAGGGAGATCGTTGCAATGCAGTTCGCATAAAAATGATGAGGATAATGATAATACTGATCTTAAGAATGACAATAATTATAATCATAACAATGATAATAACAATAAAAATAATACTAATGATCGAAATAAATGCATAGATATATCGATGAATTGAAACAAATGATAAGATGAAGGCGTGAAAAAATAATTAGACAGATATTAGGTATAAAAAACATTGAAATCCCCCAAGAAAAGCGTAACTCAAAATTTTGTTTTTATATTTTCGAGTTTCATTACACGAATAGGGCAAAAATTAAAAAAAACCTGAGGTAGTGCAGATTCCCGTGGCGCTGTATTTTAATGGTTTCAGCTAGCAAGTGTGATTCATATTTATTCTTTTGAGATTTTTATGAAGAAGTGACTGCATGAAGTAGAGCTACCATGGGCTTTACAATTACCAGTTATCAGCTACTGGAAATTTAACATTTGAACTCGAAAAATGAAACTCGAAACTCGAAACTCGAAGTTTAGCAACACACCTTACTACTACTACTACTACTACTAATGTTGCTTCTGCTGCTACTACTACTTCTACTTTTACTTCTACTACTACTACTATACTACTACTACCACTACTACTATACTTCTACTATACTACTACTGCTACTACTACTACGACTACTTTTTCTACTACTACTACTACTACTACTACTACTATTACTACTACTACTACTACCACCACCAATATTATTATTATTACTACTACTACTACTACCATCACCACTATTACTACTACTTCGGGAAATGCTTTACTACTCTAGGTTTTCCAACGATTATCACTTCTTTATTCCATTTCATACACTTTTATTAAAGTTTGTCTCAGTTTTATCATTTTGAATCCAATGTCGTCGAAGTCAAATCATTTTCGTTACTCGTTCGTTTGCTGTATGGATGATTTTTATTCCATTAATGTTCTTGTCTTGAAATTTGACAAAACATCCATGTAAAAACAACTGTAGGTTCAATTGCGAATTCAATGCGTGTATTCACTTTTTCATACATATTTTTCAACAGATGAGGTATACATGTACAAAACAAAGGGCAGGATGGGCAAACGTAAAAGGCCGTGATTGCCGTAGACACCGGGTCAGATTTTTATGCTACGTTTACATTATGTTCCCTGCGGCCTTCGCAATCACCTTTCAGGCCACCGTAGACACAACGGCATGAACGTGAGGCAACGCGGGGGACAGCATGGATACTCTTAAAAGGCTGTGATTGCCGTTGATGAAGAGCCAAATTTTTAAACTGTCAAAAAAATCGCCACGGCAGTCCGACGGTGTGGATGAGAACCCAGTAGGCCGTAGTAAAAACGGGGTGAACGCAACAAAACGTGACAATACGTAGTAGGCTGTATCAAAACCTGGATGCGGACCTCAGTGGGGAGGGGAAGCATGTGTATTCCACGGCGTCTCTCAGACCTTGATAAGAACGTGATTAACGTGAGGGAACCCATCAGAACTTTAAGGGCGGGGAGGAAGCGTACTGGCATCCGCGGTAGACCATATGCCGAATCGTGTTGCACCTTTGAGCCTCCGGAACTCAGCAGCCCCCCCCCCCTCTTAGCCCGCCCACATGACCCGTCACAGATATCGTGATGGACCGTAAGAAAACTTAGCAAAACTAGAATACGGAGAAAAAAATGGCCGCCGGGAACATAATGTATACGTAACATAACGTCAGCATTCAGTTTTGTGCAATCGCCTTCAAAGTGACACTGATCGTTCTCAGTCAGGTTTTTTTTTCTGGTGGTGACGTTAAAGGTTGCTTCCAAGCATAAATAATCATATCTGATAATAATAATAATAATAATAATAACTAGAAAGGCCGTCAAAGGCGGCAGACCCACGCCTTAACCCAATATAGGTTTTGTTTTGTTGCGATTATTTTTGTAAGCAGTAGCCATTCAAAGGGGATAACAAGAGGCACATCTCCCCCCCCCCCCATAAATATTGCCATATCCAGGTCATAGCTTTGTGTATCCCCACCCTTGAAAAAATTCTTCTGAAAAAGATATTTTATTATTGAAACATCCCTCCCCTAAAAGTAATTGATTAGACATGTCAGAGAGCGTGGCGTGGTGAGAAAAAAAAATGTTAGCAATTTGTATTCAGTGTTCAGTCATGTAAGTGTTAGTAAATGTATTCATGTTCTATCTTTAAATTACATTGCAATTGGGGTTGTTGTTTTTTTTTCATCGGGCTTGGATAAAATATATATGACGACAAATAAAGTTGGATCTAGACTTCAAAATGACATGCATGCGAGGCACAGAGCTTACTCACTCAGCTCAGTCACCACCCATCAACAAAGTCACAGCGCTGTGTATAGTTATGTACGTACAGCTAGCTACACAGCCCACTAGCACTCACTCAGATCAACACACGCGAACGCTCGCGAGTGCGATAAACTCACTCACGTCGAACAAACTCACCAGATTTTCACCGAAAACAATTAAAATCACGTACTACACGTCCACCAGGATAAAATAAATCACAAAAACTTCCACAACAAAGTGGAAAGAACCGGGGAAAATAAACAGAAATGCACAGAAGATAAGAAATAGAGGAGAAGCCGTAGGGCTAGGGTAGCCTGAATCTAAATGAATTTGTGGATAAAAAAGGTATCGTGCGCGATAGCTATAGAGCCTAGCCGCCTATTAGTATACCGTACATAGCCGCTTTCGCAGTAGTAGTTCAAGCCCGCGAAAAATCCCTTGTTGCTGGGATACGTTGGCTTTGAATATTCATTGCAGGCTCGTACGGATTTGAAGTGAAATGGCAAGTAATGGGTCTAAAAGTCTTCTAAAATTCATAAACCTGAAATAGACTTTTGGTGAGACGAAGTAATGAGTGTTTTGATTGGCCAAAATATTTCTGCATCTGCAGGCGAAGTTTGGGGTCATCAATCTTTCTAGTTTCTTTCCTGTCACTATCTGAACTGAAGTTCCTATACTTTACTACAGGGTCAAAACTTCAAGGTCACACAGAATGTGCAGGGGTCAACCAATCATCACCAAAATCTAATCGATTCTTTCCTGTCACTTTCTGAACATTCCCTGAAAATTTGGTGCAAATCCGTTCACCCGTTCTCTTGTTATCTTGTACACAAACAAACAAACAAACAAACAAACAAAAAAAAAAAAAAACATACGGAGCCCTTTACATAACCCTGCCGATTTCATCGGCGTGGGTAAAAAAAAAAACATACGGAGCCCTTTACATAACCCTGCCGATTTCTTCGGCGTGGGTAATAATATCTGGCATTTATAACGCGCGTTTCCCATAGTGGCCCGAAGCGCTCACTATTACAGATATATATTATTACTATTATCTGATAGATACACGTCTGTAAAAACCCATTTTACAACAACAACAACATTTTTCCATGCAAAATGATGATAGATAAATACAAAAGCACACTACATTTTATAGACTCCTGATCCTATTGCATTTTTGTGAAAAAGTTTCAGTTTAGCGTTCTAAATGTTTGTCTCATAATTTATATTGTCATATTTCAGGTTTGGGTGAAGCATGTGTAGGTGGGGACGTGTGTGTGTGGGGGGGGGGGGGGGTAGATGGATGTGTCTGTGTCTTTATAAAATATCACCAAAATGCTTCAGTCTTCTCCATATCTGTACCTACTTTTATAATGTACGTTTTATCTGATAGGGCTACGCTTGCAGCTTCCATATCCCTAAAAAGCTTGAAACTCGTATTTTTATCCTTATATATATTTTTGGTGATTTTTCTCCATTAATTCCTGGGCGATTATTTTTTTTATTAACAATATCACAAAATAATAAATGCTTGAACGTGATCAAAGAAAACTTCACTTTTGTTGGGAACGTTTGTGCACTGCGTAATTTCTTAATTCATCTATTATTTATTTTCAGAGAGGCGTTGGGAGGTTCGAACCTATGAGAGGGCAGCAGACTTAATACAAACATGAAATGGCAGATCATAAAACCATTGAATGCATGGGGTCATATCACATACTTTTCATGCTGTCTCATCTCTCTTGCTCGCTCTCTCTCTCTTCTCTTATCTCTCTTATGTTTACCACTTAACAGGGGTTAAACCCCGCCCCTCCCCTCCCAGATACGCCACTGCTGCTTTGCTCTTCGGCGACGTGTTAAGTTAGTAGTTGAGTTCCAAGGTCTGTTGCCTCCAAAAAGTATATTACCTCGGTTTCTTCTCACCCCCCCCCCCCCCCCCCCCCCCTCTCTCTCTCTCTCTCATTTTCTGTACAATACATATATGGTATTACTTAAATCAGGCATGCCCGTTACAATTAATTTCACGGGAATTTAAGTCTTCTTCTCTCCGTTGTACCAGTGTGCTTTGAAATGACACTTGTGAACATAATTATAATTTAAAAAGTTTGTGAGATGTTTTTGAGTAAGTGCAGTAGTGACAGTCACTGTAAAAATAAAAGTTGCTAGTGCTCACTTGAGAAAAGTAATATTTTATATTCAAAAATACAGATAAATTATAATTCAGTAAAAAAAAAAGGGGGGAAAGGGCTTTCTCCCTCTCTCTCTCTATATATTATAGGTTCATTATCGAGAAAGCATCACATATGTATATTATTTTGGTCTACTGTGCACTGAAAAACTATTGATATGGGAGATATTTGGCAAATAAAGGGGACACACCCTCCCCCATTACGCACTCCCGGTATATTTATTTTGTTACTGTGTGTTGTGCGGCTGCCTCCCGAGTAATTGAAGAACTTTTAATAATATTTCATAATTCAAATATTTAATTTGATAATGAAACGTACGAATAAGGTTGTGAAAGATATTATTTCTCTGTATCAATGTTCTAATTCTTCTCATATTTCGATTCGTTCAGACAAGAGGAAGTTTCATGCCGCAAGTAATTGATTTATATGCATAATATTAAATCTTTCCACTCCCCGAAACTTGCCTTAAACGAAAATTTTCAATACCAATTTTCCAAAGGTTTGATGTTGAGAATGCTTCGAGTTCATTTGATAATTATGTTTTTGTGTTGGATAGGTTTTTCACGCTTGACCTTTTTTTCCAGGAGTTGTGCGGGTAAACTGCCAAATTTCTTTTATATTCATGAAATTGAATTTTCTGCTAGTGTGGCGTCCCCTAGAGAGTGTCAGTTTGTTTTTATGTTAGGCATGTAGACGGAACAAGACATGGAAATAGAATCTACTACATGCATGCCTTTTGAAAGCACATTCAATATAAAACTCATATAACATCGCGTGCTATGACCTTGGATGGTTCGTGCTTATTATCTCGATTCATTGTATTTGCTTGATCATTCCTCAGCCATTATTTATGTTCTGCCAAAGTGGCTGGAAAAATATCGTAATCATGATTTATTTTGCGTCAATTAAACTTTTTATCTACAGCTTAAACAATCTAAACTGGGGGGGGGGGGGGGGGGGGGGGGTCTGCAAAGATGATTTTATGAAAAAAGTAAGCCATATCGGTGTTTTTGTTTGATTGCAATCTCATTGGACTTTATTTCCTTCTATTTAAAGAACGAAGAGATGTTATTCAGGTTCACCTCTCAAACTCAAATCGCGTGCATAATATTTACGAAATAACTTCGTTTCACAAACCCACTACAGTATTATGGCTCCAAAATACACGAAATGTTTATAATACAACTATATATTAGTGGGTAGCATTAGAATGATACAAACTCATAAAGATAGTTTACTACCATTTTTATCACTTGGAAGGTTTTATCAGAAGCAATATGATTCTGTATTTGGAAAAGGCAGATGTTTAATAACGGGTAAAAATCAATATAGCTAAGTCATTGCGAGGTCATTAATAAACATATTAATAAAACCTAATGTAACGTTTAGCCTAATAAGATGTCGCTTAAAGGTGGGACACAAAATAAAAAGATAAATTCAGAAAAATTCCTTCCCCCAAAACAACACAAAAGTAGGAATGCACCTTTAACAAAACGGCGTATGGATTTTTAGTTCGAAAGGCACTACTACTACTATAAATACTACTACTACGACGTCGACTACTACTTCTAATACTACTGCTACTACTACTACTACTTCTACTACTACTACTACTACTACTTCTTCTACTGCTGCTGCTACTACTACTACTACTACTACTTCTACTACTGCTACTACTACTACTACTATTTCTACTATTACTACTATTACTACTACTACTACTACTACTACTATTCCTCCCACTACTACTACTACTACTACTACTACTACTACTAATAATAATATTACTACTATTACTACTACTTCTACTACTGCTACTACTACGACGACGACTACTACTACTACAACTATTTCTACTACTTCTGCTCCTACTACTCCTACTAATAATCTACTACTGCTACTGCTACGACGACTACTACTACTACAAGTACTTCTACTACTACTGCTCCTACTACTAATACTACTGCTACTGCTACAACTACTTCTACTACTACTGCTACTATTACTACTACTACTACTACTACTGCTGGTACTACTACTACTACTACTACTACTGATACTACTACTACGACGACTACTACTACTATTACTACTACTACTACTACTACTACTGCACCTTACAAATTTATGGCTAAGCCCACCGCATTCTACCTCTTCATATCCCTGGCTAGCTGTCTCTATTCAAGCTTAACATTGAGGTTCCCCCTCGACAAGTCGAAATGTGAAGTTGTCACTAGATTTTGCTGTGCAGACTGTTTCACCGGTGTCGCTTTCATTATAGCTGTTACACTGAACACGTTACGCAGAAACTAGTCCCTGATTGGACAGATGGCTGCCACGTATGTATTGGCGTCACAGTCTTCTTCCATCTTTGTCTGCTTGTTCTATTTTGGATGCGAGGAAAATATAGCCCTTTCCCTTATAACCAACAAAAGAACAGAAATTCCTACTTTCACCATGGGTTCGTAAATTGGGACAGTAGCATTATCAAGTAAATCATATTCCAGGGGAAAGAAATAACCCCTCCCCGCTGAACAGGATCCGAAAGGGCTTCCAGGATTCTTGACATATGAAATCATCTGCAATTATACTCTCTAAATGTAGAGGAGTGAATTTGCCACTCGACATTAAGAGCGAAGGAAATTTCACTCGAAATTGAGTGGTAAAGCACTCCCTTTTGAGTGAGCATGCCGACATTCCTTCATCAGCCGTCTCACTCACTGACAATTTGGCAAATTGTTTACGTTTTCAAAGTTATCAATGATTTGATTAAAATGATCAAAAAGGAGTTCTCTTCTTAATCTAAATTTCTTAAATAACATGGCATAATGGAAAATCATCCTCGCCATCATCATCATCGCCATTATGAACATATTTATCACCACTGTCACCATGGTCACCATAGTCATCACCATCATCATCATCCTCATCATCTTTACCATAATTATCATCGTTATAATCATCATGATCACCACACCTGTCATTATCATAATCATCATAGTCATCACCATCACCATCACAGTCATCGTCCTCACCATCATTAATATCGTCCTTATAATCATTTTTTTCCCCTCCACAGGGATTTTATTGATTCTCAAAACAGCATGTTACATATCACTGAACAACAGCTTTGCTACAAACCAATCTACATGTACATTGAAATCAATGAACTGTCAAGTTTAAGAGGAAGTCCACCCCGATACCAACTTGGCTTCAAAAGAAGCAGGAAGACTACAAAAAAAAAACACCAGATCAACGAAAGCCCGAGCAAGAAATCCGATAAGAAATAAGAAGCTGAAACCAATCAAACACAAATCGGCAACTCCGCGACGCATCCCGCGATGTCCTCCCCCACCCGCTCCGCATCGGAGAAATCACAAATTTCCATTTTCTTCAAAGAAAGCATTCCACCACACATGCACCCCAAACACAATACAAATCCGCTCCCTCACCATAAAAAGAGAAGAAAATGGAAATCGATGTAATGCCGTGAACGGAGAAAATGGGAAAGGAGACCGCAAGACACGTCACGGAGCCGCCAACCCGCGCCCGACCGATCACAACCCCCAAAACCCACATTTTCCCTACCCCTCCCGGACCCTGGTAAAATTGTCCCCTCAATCCTTCCGTCTCTCCGAAGACCAATTCCATATCAGGGCGGACTTTCACTCTAAGTATATACAACACTTTACATATGACAATCATTCGGTAAAAAGATTTTTAAACCGAAACCACTTTTTTGAAAAATTGCATTGCTTAAGATTCAAATTTGATATATATTTCTCATTGTAATAATAGTTTGATACTGAAGCTTTGACAATACTGAAATCAGGAACTATCTTATGTATTTTACAATTATATATCGTTTTTTCGTTATAATCAGGATACAGTTAAGTGCAAGGTTATTTAAACCTGTAAATCCAAATATTTTATTTTCAGGTGAAAATTTTAATCTCTCGCCGGTTTCAGTCAAGATCCAGTCCTCAAGCCTATCCCAAATATTATTAACATGCCTACACTCACAATACAAATGTAGAACTGTTTCAATTTGGTCGTTACAAAAAGTACATTCTTTCCTTGAGACCAGTTTCAATTTATAGAGCAAGTCGTTTGTAAATAATATACGCTGCATAATCTTATATTGAAACCAACGTAATCCAACATCAATGGTACATTGGAATCCCAATGAACAGTATGATTCCCACCTCTTGTCATTCAGGTCAAATATGCATTTCCATTTAAGAAAACTTTTACATTCTGTTTTTCTGCGATTCATTATAGCTGCATAAATATGCGAGCATCCCTTTATTTGTTTAATCACAAGAGAAATTGCATCTGGAATTAAAGGTTGAGGGATTTTATTGAATGTACATTCCTTGAAAGCTTCCTTAATAGCTATGCACAGTGCATGATAAAAGAGAAAATTTGTTTGAAGATCATAAATATCCTGAAGATCTTTCAAAGATAAAAAATGTCCCTCTTCGTCCAAAATATCGTTTATAAAACGAATCCCCTTTTGACACCAATTTTTCCTATATATTGGTTTGTTATCTATTTTAATACAGTCATTATTCCATAAAGGTTGAGAGGGTATATTACTTTTGTAGGTACACAAAAAATCACTGTAAGCGAAAAACATCTCGCTCCAAAAAATATTATATGTCTGATTGGCCAATTTCCGAAAATAGTGACTTCCCATATAGATAACAAAACCATGTTGTACTGGCAAGGATGAATTGAGAAAACAAAGAATATTACTATCAATTGACCCTTTAACAATCCTCTTAATCCAAACATTTTTAATGATTGGCAATGTGTATATATATCGATCATTTTCACCCCTCCATTTGAATATTTCTGAGACATTTGATTTCTGCTTACTTTATCGGGTTTCTCTTCCCATATAAACTTATAAAACATGGCATTTATTACTCTCAACACATTATCACAAGGATTAGGAAGAGACATAATGAGATAGTTTAGTTTTGAAATCAGCAAGGACTTGACTACGGTGACCCTTCCTAACACAGTTAGATATCGCTTTAACCAGGATGTCATTTGACTCTTTATTTCTGTGATTTTTTCGTTATAGTTGTGATACACCATACTTTGTAAATCTGTACAAAAATCAATACCCAGATATTTGAAATATTCATCAAAAACCCAGGTTAAATTTCGATTTAATAGTATCTTATCTCTTTTATTTTTATCCCGTCCTATCCATATTACCCTTGTCTTATGAATATTAAGTTTTAAGCCGGACATTGCAGCGTATTCATCTAAAATATTCAATGCAATATTCAATTCAACCGAAGTACCGTTTAAAGTGAGTAGAGTATCATCTGCATATTGAATCAATTTCAAATTTTTATCAGATATTCCTATTCCAGTAATGGAATTGGACTTTCTAAACATAATTCCAAGTATTTCAGCACAAAATAAAAAAATATAAGGAGACAATGGATCTCCTTGACGACACCCTCTCTCTATTCGAAATCTTGATGCAAGATGTCCATTTACCACAATACATGACTGAATATTCTCCTGGAAAACGTTAAACCATTGTATAATCGAAGGGCCGAAATTGAAGTAATTTAAAACTTTTATGATAAAGTCATGAGAAATCGAGTCAAACGCCTTTTCAAAATCTATTAGAACCAATAAACCGGGAATGTCATTAACATCAGCGTACAATAATAGATCGTATAACAAACGGATATTTTCTCCAATAAAACGTCCTGCCATAAAACCTTTCTGATTCTCATGTATTAGGAGAGGGAGCACCCTTTTAAGTCTATTTGCAATACAAGCTGAGGCTATTTTATATGTTACATTCAATAAAGATATGGGCCTCCAGTTTCTAAGATAGTGTCTTTCTTTATTACCTTTTGGAATGAGAGATATCACTCCCAGTTTTTGGATCTGGGACATGTTTCCCGACACAAAAGCAAAATTTAAATATCTGAGCATAAAAATATTGATTTCTTTCCAAAAGTGTTTAAAAAATTCAACTGTATAACCATCTAAACCAGGAGACTTATTATTTTTCATGTTGAACAATGATTGTTGCACTTCCTCCATTGTAAGCTCTCCTTCCAGAGATTGAGATAAAGAATTTGTTAACTTGGGTATGTCTGAGTAATCTAAAATCGTGTTCAAATCTATATCGACAACATCATTCTTTTGGTATAATTCTGAATAAAATCGTAAAATCTCTGACTGAATATTTTCTTGCAAAATGATAGTTTTGTTTTCGTTATCGATCAGTTTATTTATTTGTTTGTTCACAGCATTTCTCTTTTCCAGATTTAAAAAATATTTAGACGGCTTTTCGCCAAATTCCATCCATTTAACTCTTGATCTCATCTTTAAACCATCTATTTTTTCTTTTCTTAACGAATGTAACTCAGCTTTCTTCTTTTCCAGTACATTTCTTTCTGTCGTTTTCTTTTAACAAATCTATTTCCAATGCAACAATTTCCTTTTCTAAAACATTTTCTAAATCTATTATTCTTTTTTTCTTTCTTACTGAATATGAAATCGTTTCACCTCTTATTATGGTCAATAAAGTGTCAAAGAATAATTGATCGTTAATAACAAATTCACAATGTTTATCACAGTATTTATCATGAGATATAGTTGCATTGTGATCACTTTTTACAACATAAGTTTCAACAGTTTCTGCAATAACTTGTCTAATTCTATTTGGATAAGCATCATCTTTCAATAAGGAGTTGTTAAATTTCCAATAACGTGGACAAATTTTGCAATGGTTTAAACATAACGATAGATTGACCAAACAGCAATGGTTTAAACATAACGATAGATTGACCAAAGAATGATCAGACCTATATCCCGGTAACACTTCTACACTATCAATTACTGACAATAGTTCTTTGGACACCAAAAAGTAATCTAATCTGGCAGCCTTAAAAGGAGTAGGTTGGCGCCATGTAAATACTTTATCACTTCCATGTAATTCTCTCCATGGGTCTATCAACTCTAAGTTAATCTTCATCTGATCAACCATTTTTTTTGCATTAGGATTATTAAGACGAATATAATTGTATGTATCCTTTTTAAAATCTTGAACTAAGTTCCAGTCCCCACATAAGATTGTAAATGGGTTATTAAAATCTAGTATAAGTTTTTCAATTTCTGAATAAAAAGTGGCATTATCAGTATTAGGACCATACAACGTAATTAGTGTTAACGTTATAATCATACATCAGCATATCTAAAGCAACATAATTTCCATCATTAGATTGTTCTGTTCTTTTGACTTTGAATGGTATATCATCTCGAAAAAGAATAGCAACGCCCCTTGCATTTGATGTTTTGTTGCTAAAAAAAAAATTATTTCCCCAAAATCTTTTTATATCAGCTTCCTTTTCAGTAACAAAATGTGTGTCTTGTAAACAACATATATGATGTATATATACTTCTTTGATCTCAATAATTCAAAAACATCACTTTGTTTCTCTTGATTTCCTAAGCCACGACAGTTCAGAGAAACGATCTTTATACTATCCATCAGGTTCCTTGCTTATCATTATGCTACGAAAATCAACAAGTCCCGTGGAGTTTGTTTCTTCAACATCAGAACAGAACAAAATTACAACAATAAAAAACAGGTAACAAATGCAGTTACCACTTCTCATAAACAAAGTATAAGAACCCATGATCGCCGTCTTAAAAGTATCAAATTTTCTATTAGACTTTGGTTCAGGCTTAGACTTATAAGCTGAAAAAGAAAAACAATAAAAAATAGAAGTAACATTACACAATGTGATCATGGTGTATATAATACACACAGTTCACTTTTAAAAACATTCAGAAAGAGGCCTGATTTTCATCTAAAAAGAGAGCAGGAGCATTGTATTTTTTTCTTTACAGTATGCAGCCTTTCAAAAAGAAAGAGTAAATTAATTAATTTACAAGCATTATCGTGATAAAACACGGGAATGTAAACAAGACAAAACATGTATTCCATCGTAGCTATGAAATCACATTCATTTTGATTTGTATTCTAAATTTAACATTCTTGCCTTTTTTTTATATAAGTCTGCTACACGAAGTGTTTTCAGTGGTCCCGGTCCATCTTTATGACCCTCCTTGTACTTGATGACTCTAGGTACGGAATTCGGTATAAATGCAAACTTGCCTTCCTCCCTTAGTTTCTTCACTCTTAACATCAGCTTTCTGTGCTCTTCACGTGTATCTTCTAGATATGCAACACAGAACAGGAAACCCAAATACGTGCTCCTGTTTGGCTGAAATTCAAGTCGCGTTTATGAACTGGTAGTCGGCATTTCCTTGATAAATATACGAAGCTCGATGTTGTAATAATAAACGGTTTACCTCAACGAACCTTGGATTATTGCAACATCATACAAGGGTGCGAGTTTGAGAAGAGCAGGCCTGCAGTTGAGAACATCATTATTCCGTGCGCGTAGAGTTTTCACATATCACAACACTCTGCCACAGTCTGACTTTCGATATAGTCCCGGTCACACTCAGTTATTTACCAAACGAAATTAATTGTATCCATCCTCTACAACTTGTCTGATCTTCAAAGTACTGGCCATATAATGTAGGCCTACAGCGTTTTGAATTCTTGGAACACATTGTTTCAAATCGTAAAATTTCAAATAAATAGCAATCCATTCCGTACAAAAAAGGGATTATGAAATATGTAGTTTCAAAGGCACAAAGTTTTAGGAAAGCACGCAATAATGTATGTAGGTAAATCATAGAAACTCCCATCTCCCTGCTATAAACAACAGAACTAAACACAACAGTTACTGAGAACAATTAAGTACACTATCTAAATGCTTGCGTTTTGGTGTTATGATGATGAATGTAGGAAGGTTATGGGATTATATCATAAAGAAGAAAATGTGAGAAAATTACAATGCCCCGAATCCCGGTCGGGGCATTGTAATTTTCTCACATTTTCTTTATGATATATTCAATTTACTTCAATCCTATCAATTATGATATTTAGTTATGGGATTACCGAATAAAATGTTGATTTTATCACTAATGTGCCCCCATTGCTCAGAACAATAGTTTGTAAGTTGAAGACTTCTCTACTTTACTCATTTCCCCCCCTCTCTCTCTCTCTCTCCCTCCCCTCTCCCTCCCCCTCCCCGTCTCTCTCTCCCTCCCCCTCTCTCTCCCTCCCCCTCTCTCTGCCCCCCTCACTCTCTCTCACTCACTTTCTCTATCTCTCTCCTTTCCGCTCTCTTGGACACCGCCCCTTCTTTTCTCTCGACCCCCCCCCCCCTCTCTCTCTCTTTCTAAAAATCGCCCTACTCATGCTCTACTCTGATCTATCTCTCCTTCTCTCTCTCTCTCTCCCATTACTTCTCCATCTCTTTATTCTGTCTTAATTTGCTTCTGTCCCCACTTCCAGTCTGTTATCTCTCCCTCTGTCTTGATAAATCGCTCTCTCTCTCTCTCTCTCTCTCCCTGTCTCTCTGATTTATTTATTTATTTATTTATTTCTGAATGGTTCATCTTATTACATACTACATTGAAATAACTCCTTGGAGCGGTCACATCCATAAGAGAAGATATTTAAAGAAACAAATAACAATGACAGAATCGTAAAATAACTATGGTCACAACACAGACATAGAATAATGGAGCACCATACAGAGGTATAGCAATATAAGCTTAAAAGGCTTGAAACGTTGCCATACCTTCACATTCAAAACTAACGAATTACATATATTATCATTCAAAACTAAAACTAAAACAAAATAAACAGAAAAACAAAAACAAAGAGAGAAACTCAATAACCAATCTTAACATTAAATGAACTAATTTGAAATTTTACACTATTTACAACAGATAAAGATGAAAATAAAGTTATAGAAGGTAAGAAGATGGAGAAAGAGGAGGGAGCCTTTATTATCCCAAATAATATATGTAATCAGTAAAGGCGTCGATGGATATCTATACACGTAATAGGACAAATTATGTAGGATGAAAATATTCTAGTCTTTCGGGTGATATGAAGCTCTAGGCTTCGTTGTAGTAATACAAGAAATAATTGTACATGTATATGTATTAATCACATCTTAGAGATAAGCATGCGCTTAATCGCATTTTTAAAGGAATGAATGGTAAGTAAATTTCGAGTGTCACTCGGTAAGGCATTCCAGACATCTGGACCGTTATGCCTAACAGATTTATGAGCCAATAATGTGCGGGGGTTGAATAAGTGAATATTAGCCGATTGTCTTGTGGGGTAAGAGTGAATATCACTGTTTCGACTGAACATGGAAGAAAAGGAAGTGGGCAAAAGGTTGTTATTATAACGAAACATAAAGAGGGCGGTTTGAAGAAAATTGATGTCACTAACCGTAAGGCTCTCCAACTTGATAAAGAGAGGCCGTGTATGGTCACGGTAACCATCTCCAGCACAAATGCGGATAGCTTTCTTTTGTAGCAAGAGAATATTATCTGTAACACACTTAGATGTTGCCCAAAGAACATTGCAGTATGAGATGTATGGTAGAATCAGAGTATTGTACAGTATAAAAATTACTTTGTCAGGAACTATATATTTCACTCTATATAATATTCCAATATTTCGGGAAATTGTTGTTCTTATGTTTTTCAAATGATCATTCCAGTTTAGTTGTTCATTAATGTAAACACCGAGAAATTTGGTACAAGTTTTTCTTTCCAGTAAGACATCATCTAGTTTTACTTTAGGAGTTTGAACTCCACGAGACTTTCTACCTTTAAAGTGAATATAATTCGTTTTTTGCACATTGAGAGACAGCATATTGCTCCTAAACCAATTGGTTAATTTGGGTAGTTCATTATTAATTGTATTTTCAAGGATATTGATATTATTATGAGATAAGAAAACACTTGTGTCATCTGCAAATAATATGTAATTTAGAGTGGTAGACACATTGCAAATATCATTGACATATATCAAAAATAACAAGGGGCCTAATATTGAACCTTGTGGAACACCACATTTTAGAAATGACACAGCAGAGTTGACAGAGTTGTAGGATGTGTATTGCCTTCTGTTAGAAAGGTAGCTAGAGAACCACTCCAGAGCAATGCCTCTGACTCCATAATGTTCTAGTTTACATAGGAGAATTGAGAGGTCAAGTGTGTCAAAAGCCTTGCTCAGATCCATGAACACACCAATAACATGCTCACGAGCGGCCAGGGCACTAGACACATGGTCATAAAATTGCAACAATGCAAGGTCAGTTGAGTGAGACCTTCTAAATCCATACTGGTTAGGGTTAAGAAGTTTATGTTTCTCAAGATAGCTAAAAAGTCTATTATACACGATTCTCTCAAGTATTTTTGAGAAACTTGATAATATTGAGATTGGCCTATAGTTAGCGATGTTTGAGGGCCTATCTTTTTTATGCACAGGAATAACCTTTGCCAGTTTGAATGAAGAAGGAAATACACCACTTGATAAAGATAGATTACAGATGTGTACAAGAGGTGTTAAAATCGAACCTATGATCTGCTTCAAGAATGAGGAACTGATTCCATCATGACCAAGGGATTTACTATTTTTTAAAGAACACGCAACATTAAGTACTTCAAGATAATCAGTTGGCTTGAGGAAAATAGAGGATTGAGACTGCCCTGGCAGATATTGCTTAAAATTTGTTCCTGCTGTATTTATTTTCTTTGCTTGATTTGGGCCCAAGTTGGTAAAGTATTCATTGAACACATTAGCAATATCTCCTGCAGAAGTTATCTCACGATTCTCATATAAAATTTTTTGGGTGTTTTCAGTCTTATTTCTTTTACACAAAATATCTTTAACAACTTTCCATGTAGATGACATATTTCCTCTTGTCTTGTCAAATTGCCTAGTGTAAAATGTACTGCGCGATGATCTTATTATCGACGTTAATTTATTTCGGTATTTTTTATATTTCTCGATATTCTCTCGAGTTGGTTTCCTCAAACTTCTTTTGTATAGGGTATTTCTTCTTTTGATAGACTGTAGTATCCCCCTGGTAATCCAGGGATGTTTACCAAAGCTTTTATTATTTGATAATAATGTATTTTAATATTTGTATAATGTCTCAATGCTCTTTCTCTACTCTCTACTCTACCTTGCCTCTCCTTTTCTCTCTTCTTAGTAGTATTTTCTACATCTCCCTCCCCCCTGTATTATCTGCTTCTGTTTCCACTCTGAGTCTCTTTTTGTATTCTCTCGTTTCCATCTTGATAAAGCTCTCTCTCTCTCTCTCCCTGTTTTTTTTTTCTCCGTATACTTTCCTCTCTCTTTTCTTTTCTCCCCATTCTCCCTAACTATCTGCATTGCTATTTTCACTCCGATTGTTCGCCTCTCTCTCTCTCTAAACTCAATGGCCCGTATTCTGAACTCCGCTTTAACAGTAGATATACAATTTATCAGTATTATTTGGTACTCAAACTTTGAATAACTGGGAATGATGAGTACAATCGTTTTCTTGACCACTAAAGCATGAGACCAGAATCCAGTAAACATAAAGAACATACAGTGTAAACAAAGTATTGACATTTTTGGCTGCCATAGTTAAACCAAAGATTTAAACCATGGTTTAAGTTAAACCAGAGTTCAGAATACGGGCCAATCAGTGTAAAATTCTTCTCACAGAACTCGTTTGTAACGCCTTTGCCGCTAGGTGGCGCTCGAACACGTTTCTTTTCAGAGCCGTCTTTTCACATGTATGTGAATAGGTTGGTCCGTTTCTATTAATCTCCTGTCTCCTGATTGATAATCCTCAATGAAAGGGGGCGGGGTGCTGCATTGTGCTGTAAAGAAAGAATCTTCCAAAGATGGCGAATCGTTATATCTAATAACACGGCAGTTCCAAAGTGCTTGCTCTGAAAATTCCTGTAATTGAACATTCTAAAATCTCTTATGTCGCAAAAGTATCTAATTTCACACTATTTATGGGATTTCTTTCTTGTAATTTATTCTCTTTTTAATGCTCTCTTAGACATGCTATGGCATAAATGAATGACAGAGACAAACGTACAAAGACAATTTAAAAAAATAGTTTGCAAAGATCTCTTTGTTTTAAGATGAAACAAAAACAATCATTCTTTCTTGATAACAAAATCAGCAGCCATATACACCAATTTAGAAACGTACATAGCACAAAGGGAGAAATAAAACAGTTGCACACTGCGTAGAAGTATCGTAGTCGAGTGGTATAAACACTTGACTGGAGATGAGAAGGTCATGGGTTCGATCCTCGGCATGGCACTTATGTCCCAGCCTGCGCAAGGCATTTTATCTGCATTGCTCCTCTCCACCCAGGTGTTAAATGAGTACTCGATAGGATGCGAGTTGTGGTTGGAGTTTCACGTGTGCTTATCAAATGGCGCCTGGCTGGATTGCTCCATGCAGCAAACATATGCGAGGACGCAAAGCGACGGAGCTGTAGACAATTTGGCGCCCCCTCCCCCGTTTATGGTCATGAGCGCGCATTTACAGAAATCTGAGCCAATTTGCTTAGAGTTCTTAATTTATCTCCGACAAGCAGTTTATTCAATAAGGGCCCTGTAAAGATCGACTTCCAATTTATTATAAATTATCTCCAGTCTTGTTGCAATGAATTGTATCTAACCATGCATTGTATCTTTCAGCTATATAAATTGAATAATAAAGTTACTAGTTATTGTAAAGACACCATTGATTAAAGGAGACAGAATGCATGGAGGATAGTATTAATATATAGGCCATTTTCGTAATGTATTCAACTTCATACATTATGTGCCCAGTAACAAATTATTACATTCGCCTATAAAAAGCTATTCTTGTTCAATAGTCAGAATGTGAATTGCATGTATCATGCGTTGTTAGGTTGGATAAACATTTCCATTCATGTATCATATAACGCGCAGGTAGGTGAGTACATGTAGGACTTTGTTACGTCATATTTCTTCACTTGCCATTCATTTAAGTTATTGTAAATTTACGATTGACTGATGAAGATCCAATTTATTTGGACCTTATTCCAAATTATTTTAGAACGCATGTTTGCAGTGAAACTATGAATAGTGTCAGTTGCACTACTACACAGAAGAGATTTATATCATATACTACCAGCAAAGTAGAGGCCTAACACTGTTATTTCTTCTGTTTATAGATTAACGTTTTGTTGTCTGTCTAGGTCCATCCTCGTAATTTCACTCTTCGTATAATTTATATTTCTTCTTTCTTTCTCGGTAGCATGTTCCTATCTGATTATTATCAGCCCTTTGTTCCCACTCCTAGTCTCTGTTATCTCTCCCCACTCTGTCATGATAACTCTCTCTCTTTCTCTCTCTGTATATGTTTTCCTGCTCTAAATTTCCTTACTCTCTTCTCTACCTTGCCTCTCCTTCTCTTAATTATCTATTCATCTGTATCATTTACTTATATTTCCGCTCTGATTCTCTTTTTGTATATCATTCTCTCGTCTCTATCATCTCTCTCTCCCTCTTTAATACTATTTCCTCCATCTCTATTTGTTGCTTCTATTCCCACTCTGAGTTCCTTTTGTATTATTCTCTTGTCTCTCTGCTCTTTCTCTCCGTATACTTTCCGTTCTACCCCCACCCCGTCTCTCTATCTGCATTATACTCTGAACTCCATTGTCCGTCTCTCTCTCTGTGTCTGTCTGTATCTCTCTCTGTCTGTCTCTCTTTCCGTCTCTCTTTCTCTCTGTAATTTTCCAAGAGTTCACACAGTGATCTTCTCACAGTGATAATCGGGAGGGGGGGGGGGGGGGGGGGGGGGAGGAGAAAACAAATATTTCAAATATTGAATTCATTGCTTCGTAAAATGCCGTCATTTTTCATTTAGTTTCACATTATTTATTTCATTTCTTTCTTGATTTTGATTTGATTTTTTATTTCTATTTCATTTGTTTCCACGATCGTTTGACATAATTATGTACATGAGAAAGCAAAATATAAATATATACAAATGACATAATACAAAGGATAATACATATATCATAACAGCTCAGTATAATAAATACCTTCCAGTAAAGATAATAAACGCATCAACAACGTACTGAATAAAGGCTCAACTAAAGCTCACATCTGACAAATTGAACAAAGCGGTTTTGTCATTTCTGAACCCAACCGTCTAGCCGAAATTGCTAACACATAATTTGCAAACATTGGAGAGGACTTGGCCAAAAACATTCCTCCTATTAACAAATCATTTTTCAATTATCTGGATAACCCAGTCTCAAACACGGTATTTTTCACTCCCGTCACTGTTTACGAAGTATTCTTTTCTTCACTGGTCTCCGAGACATGAGTAAATGAACGACGGAGACAAACATGCAAAGAAAATCAGGCAAATAATGTATAGTTTGCAAACAGTATAACCTCTTATTATAAACATTTACACATAATTATGTATTGAATATCTAAATCCTTGCTTATTGATGAAATGAAATATGTAGATGACCATGAACCAGTCAATAAGCAACAAAATATGTATTTTCGATGTTGTTCATTCACTATTTAACATTGTGTACATTATTATTTCAATTCAATTCAATTCATTTGTCATCATTCAATTCAATTTAAAAATACATAAATACATGATACAGGTTTTGATTATAAACATATGATAATGATGGGATTCCCACGTAAAAGCATAAAAGCTTGAAAGTAATTATCGTTTAGTATTTCGTTCATGCTATCCAAAGCTTCATTTGAAGAAAAAAAAAAGGTGTACATTCGATATCTTTAACGATATGACAATGATAAACTCATTATGTGATACATATTTATATTACATTTTCAAATCCCGCTCCCCCATTATGATATTCATGGGGTAGAGGGTATGCGACATTTCTGACATTCTTAATATCTGTCTTTAAAATACATTTCCCTTTGCATATGATTATATAGGCCTATAATCACGCACACTATTTTTTTTTGGTAACATAATGAAACGAGACTCTCATTGATTTGCCAATACTTCAAATTAATGTCATCTACCCAACGATTTGGGTAAATTTTCTTATATGCTATCTACCCTGTATGTTTTTATGAAGACTAATTTTTAATACATGTTGATGAACAAATATCATTACTTAATTCTTCTTGCTTATTTACAATTGCAATCGTGACCAAATATACAATGAGCTGTATACCCCATAGTGTATAATATTGTACATCATTATGATGACTTTGTTTTTAGCATAAAGCATAAGAGTGATATGGGTAATTTGAATGATCTTATTAGAAGGATAACATCCATCATATTCAAGTAGGCCTATATATAAATATTTCTTTACGATTATTTACAGTTGGAACAGGAGGATACGGAGATATGAAATGGATGGCTCAAGATCGTAGCAGTTGGAGAGACATTTGTCATATGAATTGATTGGGTCACTAAACCTATCATTTGACAGATCACTATTGATGATTTACATCATATATCTTGATTAGTATATTCTACTCCTTGGTGCACAACTAATCCATTATTAGGAACATAATCTCATATAAACATTATTAAGAACGTAATGACGTCATTATCAACGTTTATTAAAGTTTATAATTCTACTACATCTGCAGATGTTATCAGAATTGAATTAACCCTTACTGTACCATTATACCATCAGACACAGTCTCTACACAAATCCAATTGACAAGTACATACGTGATAAACAAAGAGTTCAAAACTTAAACAGTTATAAACTGAATTATATCACATATTACTAGGAGTTGTACACAACGCTGTTGTATCTTTTCCATGAACTCTGTTTGTTTTTCTCAATGAAAATGAATACAAGCTTATTCTTAAAATAGTCGCACTCTAGTCGTAATTCTACACACACTTACGATGATGATGATTATGAAACAGATTCTTATACAATGTAAATGTAGCTACATTTAACATTATATACATATTCATGTAGATAGCACCATTTATCTAATGAAATTCATTATGGAAACAAGTATTATTTTTAGTACTGATGGTGAATAGCATAGTTGTAGAAGTTGTGGCAATGATAAACAAATCATCTCTAACCACGTACACGGCCAATATCAATATAATGCACACATGACTTATAATGTCAGTTCGAACATTATCTGTACAAAGTCCAACCAAAATTAGACAAAATATTTGAAATATTTCACTAATAGTGCAAGGTCCAAATACAATGCCGCATTTGCTACTACTACTAGTACAATAACAACTACTACTAATACTACTACTACCACAACTACTACTACAACAACTACTACTACTACTACAAATGGCAATAATAGCTTTAATTACTACTACCATGACTGCTATACTACTACTATTAGATTCCATAGAACAATTCAAGACACTACTGAAAACTTATCTGTTCGTCTAAAGATCTTAGTTTTAAGAATTACATGTAGTTTATCTGTTGAACTATTTCTATGTTCTGCGCCTTGATCGAAACATTCGGATATGTGCGCGTTATAAATTTATATTATTATTATTATTATTACTATTCCTCCTCCTGCTACTTCTGCTTCTTTTTCTTCTTCTTCTCTACTGCTGCTACTACTACTACTACTACACTGCTAAAACAAGGGTGTTAATTTAACACCATCTCGGTATCAATATTGGGTTACACCAGATGAGTGTTAAAACAACGCCAATTTGATTCAAAACTGGTTTTGTTTTTAACACTTATCTGGTGTAGCCCAATATTGATACCGAGATGGTGTTAAATAATTAACACCCTTGGTTTTACAATGTACTACTGCTATGATGATGGTATACGGTAAAATGATAATAGTAATAACTATATCGAAAATACCTCCACAAATGTGGATAATACATCGTTAGCGATGCATATTCCTGTTTTACTAGTTGCAACTTCATTTATCCTTGTAGTTAATATTCACCGTGATGTATATCAGGTATGGTTTGTTGGCAATGTACCATATCAGCTCCCCAGAGAAGTGCGAAGTCATCATTGTAGCTCATTGAATGTGAGAAATGTCGTACCTCTTCAAATCTGTACCGTCATCCTGCAAAAGAAGATGGGTGATTTTACAATGAAACCGACATACAATTTACTATTTTCAATAGCATGGAAAAGGTTTCTTATTTAGATATCTATGGCTGTTCCCATTAAATTATGATATAGACATCTTAAATCTCATGGTAACGATGCATTATGTTTTATGAAAAGTCCTTCGCTGGACGCAGTATATATATAATTCAAATAATGTGGCCCTACACGGGTCTAATAACTATTTATAAATAAGAAAATTGTACAGGGCTATTTTCTTTGCAATTTATCAGGATTTTTCATTTGCTTATATATAAACCATAATTGGTCCGACGGTAAGAAGCCGCTTTCTAGATGGCAAAAAATTATATCCAAGCAATGGCGGAATTATGCATACATCATGAATACCAGCATTTTACTGAAAAGTTAGAAAGAAATAATCTCCAACATCTTCTATTCATCAACCAAATAGACGATTATTATTTTTTTAACCTTCCTTTGTTGTGACTATTATAAAGAAATTATGTTTCAGTTAATATAAACTTACATTACAGGGAAGCATGGGGGACCCAGCACTGAGATGACAATGACTTTATTTGGGGAGGGGAAAGGCAGGGGTCTCCGATCTTACAAGGTGGATGAAATTCGAATTAACAAGGCCATCCAATAGGGCAGGTTGGCTAGGGATTATTTCCCCCTTTTTCATTTTCATTTTAGTTTCCCTCTATATTTGACTCCCCCTTTTCTGTTTTTGTTTCACCGTGTCAACACGGAGCGTGTCCCTTGTCCCCCATCAGTGGCGTAGCTACAGGAGGGCACGTGTAGTTCGTGCCTACCCCTACCCCCTCAATCGCATGATAAAGAAAGGGAAAAGAAAGAGAAGAAAAGGTGAGAAAAAGAAAAGGAAGACTGTAAATGACGAGAAAAGAAGACGATAGGACCCCTTCCCGCATGGTCCCCCTAAGCAGTGGCCTAGTAAATGTGCATCTATATCCAGCCCTTCATTCATATATACAATATACAACTACCATTATGATGACAATGGAAGGTGCCCCTTACTTTATTTCTTAAAATGAAAATATCACCTAATTGCTCTCTGCTTTGTTCTTTAAAGAAGTTCTGAACAATGTAAAAACTGATGTCCATAATGATGGCATGTAGCACTTAATTACAAATAAGCCTTTTTTTTACCTCCACTATTAACAAAAAAGTCGGGCGTCTTTTATCTTATGATAAGGGAATCACCCCTACCCTCATTTTGACAAGAAGCAAATGAAAGCAATTTTGTCATTGGGTTTCCTTCGGGTGAGTTGAGAAAAATAAAATTTGTCAAATAGATATAGGGGTAATAATGACAATAATCATATTGAAAATCAAAGCAACGAAACAAAAAAAAATAAGGATAACGAAAGCAAGCGAATTCGATAGGATAAAATTAAAAAATATAGCGCGAATCCAGTCAGGGGAAACAAAGTGAAATGAAATGTAATAATGGAATAAGGAATTAAGTCGATGAGAAATATGAATCAAATTAAAGAACATAATGTAGCAATATTTGGCTTTTTTGTAGTGCATCTGGTGTGTGGGCAATGAAATTCAAATTGAAAACAAAGGAGACAAAAAAATTAGAACCCCCCCCCCCCCCAAAAAAAAAAAAAAAAATCTTGCTGGGTGCATGAAATGTGAATTATTAAGGCACGCAATAAGAAGTGGTGGGGAGAGGGTCCTTTCAGTTTCTTTTCATTTTCATCCCCTTTCTTTACTTGACTATCCTTTTCTGTTATCTTCACTATGTCATTGGGTGCGTTCCCCGTGTCTCCTAAAGCTATGCCACTTCCTTACAGAACGGACAAAAAAAAGTTGCATGGACTTAAGAACAAACATTTCTTCAATTCTAGATTGCCAATTGTTAATGTTCTGCAAGTGCTTGAAACTAGAAATATCACTGAAGATGATGATTAATACCCCCGCCCCGTGACAACAGCCTTTCTTGACTTTTGGTCGAAAACTGAGGAAGTAGTTCTATCCGCAAGATTTTTCCCTGATTTACTGCCATAGATATGCCGTTTCCATGGCAACGTAGCTTCCGATACATCATAAAAATAACCCTATTGCACATCTTCCCACCAAGACCAATGTGTGTACCAAATTTCTTGACTTTTGGTCGAAAACTGAGGAAGTAGTTCGATCCGCAAGGTGTTTCCTTGATTTTCTGCCATAAATATGCCGTTACCATGGCAACGCAGATTCCGACTCATCCGAAAAATATGTCTTGCACATATTCCCACCAAGACCAATGTGTGTACCAAATTTCATGACTTTCGGTCAAAAACTGAGGAAGTAGTTCGATCCGCAAGATTTTCCTCTGATTTACTGCCATAGATATGCCGTTTCCATGGCAACGCAGCTTCCGATACATCATAAAAATAACCCTATTGCACATCTTCCCACCAAGACCAATGTGTGTACCAAATTTCTTGACTTTTGGTCGAAAACTGAGGAAGTAGATCGATCCGCAAGATTTTTCCCTGATTTACTGCCATAGATATGCCGTTTCCATGGCAACGCAGATTCCGACTCATCCGAAAAATATGTCTTGCACATCTTCCCACCAAGACCAATGTGTGTACCCAATTTCATGACTTTCGGTCAAAAACTGAGGAAGTAGTTCGATCCGCAAGGTGTTTCCTTGATTTTCTGCCATAAATATGCCGTTACCATGGCAACGCAGATTCCGACTCATCCGAAAAATATGTCTTGGACATATTCCCACCAAGACCGATGTGTGTACTAAAGTTCATGACTTTCGGTCAAAACTGAGGAAATAGTTCGATCCGCAAGTGTTTCCTTGATTTTCTGCCATAAATTTGTAAAATCAGCACTGATTTTCTTATTTACTATATAAATCTATATACCTACCTATTATGCTGGTCACTTGACTACGCCATGGACTACGCGAACCCGTTCGAGAACTTAACACAAATGAGTCACAATATTGTACGCACCCCCCGTAATCCGATTGTTTTTCCCTTCGCCACTCACGCGCGGCAACACGCAACGGCCATCTTCCTCTTTTGCGAGCAACCCCAAGTAGAAACATGTTGCTTGCAAGGTGAGGGGAAGGAGGGAGGGTCATAGGTAGTGTAATGTATTTGGATGATATTTATGAATCATGCCTAAAAACCAGATTACCGGTAAAGGTACATACACAATGTTGAATGTATGCACTAAATGTTATACCAGGAGTAAACTAATATGATAATGTATCAATAACACCTGTATAGCCTTTGGCTATAATGAAGTTATTAAAATTTGACACAAAGAAATAAATACTGAAATTGTGTTTCTACTGTCACCTTTTTTCTTGTCTGCATTACACCCTTTTATGATGCTAAATCAATGACTATTTACACACTATTTACACTCCAAGCCTTTGGACAGGCTTGCGTACCCTACTAGACCTCCTAAGAGGTACTTCCTCTACACTTGGCTGTGGTTGGTTAGCCACAACCTTCACTGGGCCAGTCTCTACTGGACTAGTCTGGTCTCCAGACTCTGCTTTTGCACTTTCATCACCTTTGGGTTGCTCATGTTCAAAATGCGGAACATAGACATTGTCTGGCAAACTCAGAACCCGAACACGATCCTGTTCAGAGAAGACACGCTCGTTTCTATTTTTGAAACGATGTTGTTTTTCTTGTTTACTCTGCACCTTCTCCAACAAATTTGGCAAAACCAAACTCATGCGTGTTCTGAGTCTTCGTTTCATCAGCAACTCGGCTGGAGTGTATCCTGTGGTAGAGTGAGGAGTGGATCTATCATGTCGGTTGCTCGCTTTCTTTGGTTTGTTAGTGCTCGATCGGGCGGCATGAGCATGATGAACAGCTGCAACAGGATGCAGCTCCCTCGCCTGGATAGACGCCATCTCCATCGAAAGGGCTGTCTTACATGCATCCTCAAATGTCAGATTTGATGTGCTAAGAAGCCTGGATTGGATACGTTCATCCAGCAGTCCGCAGACAAAGCGATCTCGGAGTGCTCTATCCAGAAAAGTCCCAAAATTGCAGTGTAGAGACAAGTTTTTAAGAGCAACAATGAATCCAGAAACTGTCTCACCTTGCTTCTGTTTGCGAGTACCAAACTTGAAACTTGCAATCTCTAAGGGCTTAGGGTTGAAGTGCTCCTGCAACTTGGAGATGATAGTCTCAAACGAAGCATCCTTCGGTTTGACTGGAGACAGAATGTTTGCGAGAGTACCGTAATGTTCAGGACCGATCTCTGTAAGTAGGATTGCCTTCTTCCTGTTGCAAACGACAGTATCCACTGTAGAATCACCAGTTTCCACTATGTTGTTGGCGATGAAAAACATTCCCATCCGCTCAACATATGACGTAAAGGGTTCACGGGCCTTGTCAAACTGCCCTAAACTGCCGATTATGGAAGCCGCCATCTTTCCTTTCCGTGTACACAACTCAGTAACACAGTACTGGTACAAGATAACTGCACACGTTACTCACTGCATAGCGTCCATGTACTGTTGTGTTGTTCACCACACACAAAAAAAAAGATCCATGCAACAGGTTCTAAAAGTTCACATTCCGGTGTCATTTCTGTCCCATAATTTCTTACTTTCAGTTTATCTGAATCTCTAAACTTTCCTTCAACAGATGACACTTTCTAACAAATGGCAATCCCATTCTCGTCGCCAAATTGTAATGTATTTTGACTCGGGAAAAGAACATATCACACACTAAGATGTCTGCTGGTTCACATGGGTGTTTATTACAGCTAGTCTTGTATTCAGCCGTTTTGGTAGTACATATACATATACATGTAAATGCCCATATACAACAGGTAGGTATATAGATTTATATAGTAAATAAGAAAATCAGTGCTGATTTTACAAATTTACTGCAAGAAATCATATATACCTACCTATTATGCTAGACCAGCGCCCATTCAAAGACCGGGAGGCATGTTTCAAGAGAAGAAGGGATCAGGATTACAAAGAAGACACAGCGGCCTTCAAGGTAGCTGACGCAAAAATAGCCTCACCTGCAGGGACATCCCTAAGGTAGCAAGAAATGAAGGAATTGGACGAACGCCAATAAGCAGCCTTCAAAATATCATTAAGCGCCACACCTTGAAACAGAGCCCAAGAAGTGCTGACACTACGAGTGTCATGAGCATGAGGCTTACTGTCAGACAAAAGAGCCTCTGTGCCAGCAGCCCTAATAGCCTCGACAATCCATCTAGAAATGGAATCAAGAGAAGCAGGAGAAAAAGGCTCTCGAGTGATCAGGAACAACTGATCATCCTTACGATAAGACTTAGTCTTATCAATATACAATTTGAGAGCTCTAACAGGACACCAAACCTTGTCCTCGCGCACTGACGAAAATTCAGAAAGCGGACAAAGAAAAATCTCAACAGGGCCAGAGGAAGCCGTTTGATTCTTGGCAATGAAAGAAGCCTTAGGAATCAATCTAACACCTTTTCTCTCCCAGCGAACATGACCAGGAGTAAGACAGAGGGCATGAAGGGTACTGCGCCTCTGCCCAGAGGCAATGGCTACCAAAAAGAGCGTCTTAACCGTAAGATGGTGAAGCGAAGCTTCACCTAACGGCTCAAAAGGAGGCTTCGCTAGGGCTTCTAAAACCTTAGGCAGACTCCAAGACGGGACTAACTTAGAACGAGGAGGACGTTTCAGAAAGAAAGACCGAATCAAACCACTCAACAGCGGGGAATTAGAAATCCCGAACCATCTGAGAATCCCAAATGAATGGCACCAATCGCAGATCGGTAACCTCGGATAGTAGAGATGGATCTCCCCTTAGGCGGATAGGCGGATTAGAAAATCAGCAATTGAACCAATAGGGGCCTTAGACGGGGTTTGATCCCGCTCTTTACACCAAAGGAAAAAGACCGAAAGACGGGAATTATAAATTTCCCTAGTAGAAACTCTACGACTGGACATTAAAAAGTCAGCGGCTCTATCAGAGAGACCCGACTGTCTTGCAGATTCCCCGACAGGGGCCAAGCAGTCAAATGAAGGGACTCCGGACTGTGGTGAAGAATCCCCGAGAGGGGTTGCAACACTAGATCCGCTCTTAGCGGAAGAAGGAACGGTTGAGCCACCAGAAGGCTCATTAGCTCCGGAAACCAACTCCTCCTGGGCCAAAAAGGAGCTATCAAAAGCACCCTGATCTTCCGCAAGACTCGCAGAATCAGCTGGAAGGGATGGAAGGCGAGCCCTCGAAGATTCTCCCAACTGAGAGAGAAAGCATCCAGAGCCCAAGCTGCTTGATCGCGAACACGAGAGCAGTATTTCGGAAGTTGGTGGTTCAGGACTGACGCAAAAATGTCCACTTCCAGTGGGCCCAGGCAATCGCGAATGCGGCAAAAGACCTCTGGATGGAGCTTCCATTCTGATGGAAGACACCTGCCCCGGGATAGAAAATCCGCAATGAGGTTTTCCTGACCGGGGATGAAAGAGGCAACGGGCGTGATCGCCATGCGACGACACCACCTCCACAGCTGAGCTGCTAGGGCATTCAGGGTGGCAGAACGAGTGCCTCCCTGCCGATTGATATAAGCCGCCACTGTGACATTGTCCGTGAGGATCAGAACTGAACGACTGAGAAGTCGGCTTCTGAAGTGGAGCAGGGTTAAAAGAACCGCCATAAACTCCAGGACATTGATATGGGGAAGAGTCCCGAGATGAGACCAATCCCCCGCGACCGTGCTGCCATTGCAATGTCCGCCCCACCCCAACCGAGAGGCGTCCGTCGAAACCGAGATCGACGGAAGGGGGGTACGGAAGGACTTGCCTCGCGCAAGAAACTCCTCGTTTGTCCAACGGGAGAGAATAGACTTGATTTCTATTGGTACTGGAACACAGACGAACAGAGAATCCTTGCATGGTCTGTAAAACCTGAGGAGATGCCTCTGAAAAGGTCTCATAAGGAGCCGGCAATCCTCTAGAACATCGACAAGACTGGCTAGATATCCCAAGAACTGAAGCCACTGTCTGGCTAGACCTTTCTGGCCAGAATGAGCTTGCGAGCCGCCAAGACAATAGTGAGAATTCTGTCTCGACTGGGCCGAGCCAACTGATTCCGAATGTCTAACACAGCTCCCAGAAAAACTGGGCTGCGAGTAGGAACTAACTCTGACTTTTCCAAATTTATTAGGAAACCCAAGTCTCGAGTAAGATTGACGAGCAAATGAGCCTCGTCTAACAAACGATCGTGTGACTCCGCTAGGAGAAGCCAGTCGTCCAGGTAGCAAAATAGCCGAAGGCCGCGGCGCCACAGCGAGGCTGCCAGAACAGCTACAACCTTAGTAAAAACCCGAGGGGCTGGGCGCAGCCCGAAGGGAAGAGTGCGAAAGCGAAAAGTCTCTGAGAGGAAGGAAAACCCCAGAAGATCGCGCAAAGTGCGATGAATGGGAATATGGAAATACGCATCCTTGAGATCTATTGGGATCGCGTAGTCCTTCCTCTTGATCAACGGAAGAATGGAGGCGAGAGTCTCCATTCGAAAATGTACTGAAGGAATGAATTTGTTTATTCTTTTCAAATTCAGTATCAAACCAGGTTTTCCCGAGCGCTTGGGAATAACAAAGATCGGAGAGAGGGAAAGAGACGGCCGGTCTCTTACCCTTTCTATAGCCCTCTTCTTCAACAGAGATTTGATCTCCGTTGAGGCATGAGAACGAGCCAGGGCAGACATGGGAGGTGAACAAGTTCTTATAGCCCCTCCGGGGAGCGAGGCGGATAGATCTATGAAGAATCCGTCTCGCACGACGGAGAGCACAAATGCGTCCCCGGAGATGGCCTCCCAAGCGGGGAGAAAGGAACGAAGTCGGCCACCTACCATGTCGAAATGAACAAGCGCTCGGGGAAGACCATCAAAGCCTAGGCTTAGCCTTGTGCGAAGCCGTCGCCTTGCCACGCAGAGAGCCACGTGAACCTCTCGAAGAGCCTCTGCCCCGTCCCCCTCTTCCACGAGAAGGAGCTGGCTGAAGCTCAGCGGGAACAAGAGGCCTCCGACGGACAGGGGCCCGCGTCGGCTTAAAGGGAGCGCGAAACTGCGTAGTCATGTCAGAGACCTGCTTCCGCGCATCAATCTCCCTTTGAAAAACCGTAGCAAATTGACCACCAAAAAGCGAAGGACCCCGAGACGGAACATCCCGGAGAAGCTGCGCGATGTCCGACTCCTTAAAGGAGAATTAACCTCAAACAATAAAGACGATAGTGTTCAAAGGTGTTATTTATTCCTACTTGTTAGACTATATGGCTTCGCGTCAAAATATACGAGATCGATACGAATCAAGATTTTCTGAGCAAAATTTATCATCTGCTAGCAATATGTATCGTCTGCTAGCAATACATGGGGGCTGCCATTTTTTTTATGTGTACAAGAAGATTTTCTTAATCCAAATGCCCAATTGCCTTTTTCAAAATTAAAAACCCATTTGAGATTAAAAATATAGAATAGATATGTCAATTTATTTTAAACTGAAGATTTCCTTATATATTTCTGTTGAAAATCGATATTCGCTTAATATAAATCTATTTTCTACATACTGTGACGCAATGGACGGAGCAAATTAATTCAAATTTTATGGATGCTTCTTCCCTGAGCATCTATAGCGGCAAACTATGCATTCACCTGCTTTCGGATAATGGGACTTGAAAAGTCAGAATGCATGCTGCATATATTATGTTCTGCTCTGTTTGGCAAACCCAAGAAAACAGATTTTTGTTAAGCAAAACCAGACAATTTAAAAGTATCATTATAAAGATTTAATTTTTATAAATCATGTAAACACCCACTTTATATTTTTCGTCACATATGGGATTTTAGGTAATGAAGAAAATCAATTTAGGTCTTGGATTCAAAATATCTTCCTGACTGGAACATTTCTCAATGGTTCATGTACAAATCCAAATCAGCAAGAAAATGGCAGCCCCCATGTAAATGAGTAGGAGACGATACCGGGTGTTGGAATATCTTTATTTATACCCTTTTCTAATATCTTATTAGAAAATGATTTAGGCCAATAAGTAGGAATATATTACACCTTTCAATATAAGTAAATTTGTACTCAGGGGTTAATTCTCCTTTAACCCCAAGGGCCGAAAGAGCCAAGACCCTGCGACGGTACGTGATTGAGGCAGCTGCGCTGGAAAGCTGTGACCACTGATTAACCAGCTTGTCACCAGTGACATTCAACTCCTCCGCCCTGGACCTGAGGTCGGAGAGAAAACCTTGAAAAGCCGCCAAGCGCGTACCCGCTATGACCTGGCTTTCAACACTGCTCCAACGCCTATCCTCGGCCTTAAAAGAGACAGAGGTAAGCGGATTGGTCGCCCGCAAGCGACGACCCACCGCTAAAATCTCCGGAGAGAGAGACTTAGCCTTGAAAAAGCTGTCTTGATCTTGGGAAATAAAGGCAAATGCCTTACCCATCACCGCAACAGGGCGCTTAACAAGAAGCTCTGATCCAATGCGGTCATACTCCAGCTTGAAATCCTCCGCAAGAGAAATACCCTCGGAGGAATCCCGCTGCCTGAACCAACGCGAAGTCGAACCCTGCGCACGGGCTGACTGAAATTCAGGGAGATATTTGGACAATAAAGCAATCGCTTCTACCCCACAAAGGGAGAGCGACTGAGACTCTGCCTGCACAAACGATTCGGAACCCGAATCTTGAGAAGCCACCTCCAAATCTGGTTCCGCCTGAATTGATTGGGACAAAGGACTGCAAACAAAAGACGAAACAGGCGGACCCTCCCATGGACCACTATAAGTCTCCTCGCCCGGCGGAGCCCCGAGGGCTGCGGGAATAGGAGGCGCAAGCGATCCCGTCTCAGACAATGAAGAATCAACCATAAAAGGCTGTTTAGAGCGTCTATTCGGTTTCGTACGGATCTCCGAAGCCGCTTCGGAAACACGAACCGAACCCTCCGCGGAGGGATGCCCATCTCCCTCTACGGGAGAAGTGCGCTGAGGGTATGAACCCAAAGTCGCGCACAAATTACCCATACTGGCTGAGCAAGAAGATGCAACAGCCATGGGCCGGGCGCTCAAGGCACCCCGTGCGAGGGCGGACCGGGAGGAAGTCCCAGTATTCGCCCACCGACTACCAAAGGCATGTGAACTCGCTATTGTACCACTCGTGAGCGGCAATAGGAGAGCACTAGTAGTCGCGCACTCAGGTGATCGCACCTGTTGCTCCGTAGAGCGCCCATAACTCTTTGCTCTAGCCTTCCCATCAGCTGGCAATGTAGACAGCCCGGGAAGTACTCGTTCCCCCATTTGGCATCGGCCGGGTCTAGGGTTTGAGAACCCAGACCAACATGGGCGGTGCCCGTGAGCTGCCCCGCAGTACTGGCACGCGTCTCCCTTAACGGATGTAAGCGAGTCATCGCTACCGTGCGGGAAACAGGCGTCCCCCCCCCCCCCCCTCTGGTCTGAGCGACCGGGGGATTGGATTCGTGATATCCATACCACTAGAACCTGACGCCACCCACCCCGAAGCCACGGGCTTCGGAGATGACATCCCAAGCTCAACTAACGCCACCCGCCCCGAAGCCGCATGCTCCGAGACTGGCAAACCCTGCAGGGAAACACCACTGGGCAACTTACCTGCAGCCCTCCTCCCTCCCCCGTGTACGAAAGTACTCGGGAGAGTTCTGGAAGGCCGAGTCGTCTTGCTAGACGACTCTTCGGAAGAAGCAGATCTTCTTCCGAGCTCATAACACTGTAATAAAACAGACAACAGAGTATACCCAAATATGAAATACTTTAAATGAGTGCAGGTAATAATAATACTAAAATTTGGAGATACGCACATAAAATTTCCACACCAAAATAGAACCGTAAAACGAACACCGAACCATAAAGGTTCGGGCCAAACGGAAACACCCGCACACAGATACAACTACGTGGGGCTGACCGTGAAAAAAGAAAAATAATTGCCAAGAAAGGGATCAAAAATCCCTTGCAATCGGCAAGAGTGACTTACAAAACACAAGAGTACTATAATCTTAAACGAATATAAGTACACAAAAGTGCTTTAAGATGCGAAAAAGCGCGCTGAAAAGATACAAAAAGACCTGATTTCAGGAGCGCAGTGACTCGACATCCTAACTCGACGGGGGCGAGCAAGAAAGAGGCCGTTGCGTGTTGCCGCGCGTGAGTGGCGAAGGGGAGAACAATAGGATTACGGGGGGTGCGCACAATATTGTGACTCATTTGTGTTAAGTTCTCGAACGGGTTCGCGTAGTCAAGTGACTAGCATAATAGGTAGGTATATATGATTTATTGCAGTAAATATGTCGGTACCATGGCAACGCAGATTCCGACTGGTCCGAAAAATATGTCTTGCACATCTTCCCACCAAGACAAATGTGTGTACCAAATTTCATGAGATTTGGTCGAAAACTGAGAAAGTAGTTCGATCCGCAAGATTTGCAACGGACCGACCGACCGAACGCCCGACCGACCAACCGCCCAACCGTCGACTGATTCCTATATACCCCCTTCAAACTTCGTTTGGCGGGGGTATAAAAAACACGATAAGAACTACTTTCGAAAAATAAACTCAAGGGCAATTTCAAAGGCCTATTGTACTGCCCATAGAAATAAGGTTCTGATTATGTAATACACCATTGTGATGTTCGCTCATTTCTAAACGTGATAGACGGGGCTATTGAAATTGTCTTTATTTTTCGAAAGTAGTTTTTATTGTGTTAAAATTACTTTTCTCTGATATAATCAATTTTACGATGTTCTTAACATAAATCGAGGATACCGTCACAATAGATAAGGGATGAATAAAAGAGGCAGGAGACAATCATAGGAGACAGGATAAACCAGACTTCCGAAATACAATTATAACACATCTAATTTAAAGCAGAAACCAATGACGGGGATTGGAAGCAAAGCTTAAAGAGATCAAGAATAAAGCACACCCCCGAAAGAGAGAGAGAGAGGGGGGGGGGGGGGGTACATGTAAACAAAGTCAGTAACAGTATGCATAATTATAGACCATTCCCATGAATGAGTCAGGTGCAAAATGCTGGGGAAAATTAATAACAAACAATAGTAGCGATACAAATTATACAACATGAAATAGAAAAGAAAGCAAGACGAAATAAAAGGGAAAACATGCGTAAAAAGGGGGAAAGAAAAATATAGAGACACAAGAGGGGTAGAAAGGAAAGGAAGCAAAATTCATTTTCCTAACACTAGTGAAAGGTATCTCTTGGAAAGCGGACAAGAAGCAGCAACGATACATGTAGATGTATATGATGTAGATGTAGGGCAGCTACCGTTCTTTGAGATTACAAATATCTGTATAAAAAGCAACCGCCCTTTTCCATAACCCTCTGAAAATATGACATTTCGAATAAGAAAATGTGAAATGTAATAACATTGGGAAAACCGCAACTGGCTTTATAACTTACCATTTTGGGGGTTTAGTTTCTCTAAGATTGCTTCTCTTAAATACAATCTAAATGTTTCTAGCTTAAACCGGTAGGAATAATTCCTCCCATTATGTTTCTTTATTATATTTCTTTAAAAAATTATTGTAAAGTAAGAGGTTACAGAAAAGTTATAGTATGCGCTATGTTCAAAAGATAGAATCGTGTTTTGTTTTTTCAAATCAGTTTTTCATTTAATTGTATTTACAAGTACGAGTGTGAAAAACTTTCTAGTGAGTTCCAATAGTACTTATTAAACTCATATCCATGCATAGGGTTAATAGTTACAATAATCATATTGAAAATTAAAGCAACAGAAAAAACCCACAAAAACACAAACCAAAAAACAAAAATAACAAAGATAACGAACGCAAGCGCATTCGATATGACGAAAATAAGAGCATAACGCAAATCGAGTCAGGGGAAACACAAATTTAATATGAAAATGGATTAAGAAAACAAGTAGATGAAAAATATGTGTCAGATAAACATATTCTATAGCAACATTTCGTTTTCGTGAAGTGCATCAGGTGTGTACATGTATGCAATGGAATTCTAAAAATGAAAACAAAGGAGGCAGGCAAAATTAATCGAAAATAGAAACAAAAAATCTATCAAGAAACAAAATATCTACGAAGAAACAGACTGAAAAGTGGTGAAACATAATTTAACAGTAAAACAAAAAAGAGATTAAAAAAATTGCCACCGAAAAATAGACCAAGAGAAAAAAAAATGAAATAGAAGCAAGAGACTGAAAGCCATAACAAAAGTAACGTATCGCCATCGTGGCTATTATACACATGAAACAAAGAGTGAAAGTGTACTCTAACAGTGCACACAGCAAGGAAGAATTAACTTACATGATTAACCTTCACTTGGAGTCCTCTGCATGATGTGCGAAGATCTTTGAAACGAGAGTCAAGTCTGCCGCCCTCTTTAGTCCCACACCAGTAAAGCCTATGTGCAGAAAACAGAGAGATTGGGGTAAGGTGCGCTGGGTGCAGGCGGTCTCAACTCCGCTTCTGCATCCGGCTTTCCATGGGGGCATTTCCGGCGGGTCAAAAGTGCACACTGCTGCCACTTTTCATGTATTAGCCTAAGAAGCCAATTTTTTCAGTGTACCAGCGAAAATCAGATTTTAGGCTGCGCGCGATTGAAATTATAAATTTGAATATTCATGAGCTTTTATAACTAATTAACATAAAATTGAACTGTAGCTAGGCGTGTACTGTACTTGTGCAGCAAAAATGAGATGAAAAAGACCAAGAACAAGAATAAAAATGAAGAAGAGGAAGAAGAGAATACGAAGTAAAAGAAGAAGACGAAGAAGAAAAAAGAAGAGAAAAGGAAGAAGAGGAAGAAGAAAACGAAGATGAAGAAAAAAAAAGAGGAAGAGGAAGAGGAAAAATGGGAAGAGGAAGAAGATGATGAAAAAGACGAACAAGAAGAAAAAGAAGATGAAGAGGGAAAGGAAGTGGAGGAGGAAGAAGAGGAAGAGGAACAAGAACAAGAGGATGAAGAAGAAAAAAGAAGTTGAAGAAGAAACCCTCCTTCGATATTGAATTTCCCTTTTCTTGTGCCTTGCAGATCTGCTGCATGTACCCCCCCCCAAAAAAACCCACACACACACACAACAACAACAAAAAAAGAAAAGCAAAACAACCCACCAACTAAAACAGCAACAAACCTCAACAATCTTTTTTTCTTCTTCTTCTCCTTCATCTTTATCCTTCTCCATCTTCTTGTAAAATGAGTCCATCAACAGAAACCCACACAATTCAGTCTATCATCCAGTCATTAAGGTTGCATAAGGCTGTATTAATACCAATCCATCATCACACTTCAAAACACATGCCATATGGTGCCTGCATCATCATCATCATCACCACATCTTTCACAAAATTATGGGGAAAAACAACAAATGGAATTTTCTCAGTGTGTAATGATGTTTATTAAAAAACTCACTTATCAACATAAAAGTTAATGCTCTCTTAAAATGTAATATACAGATTATAACATATGGTTCATGGACAACAAATCATGGGGCAGGTGGGGGGGGGGGCATACCAATTGCTATTTTATTTCATTTTGTAAGCAAATTTAAATATATCTAGTGACATCCGATACAAAGGTGGTTTATAAGGTATATCCATGTACATCCCTTCAAATTATCATCAGAATATACAATACATAAAAGTAAAAAGAGACCACCTTACTGCCCAAAATAATATGAGGCGATGTTTGTCCAAATATTGGTAGTTTTGAAAATTGCCCCTGATTCGTTTGCCTAGAAACATGCCTCAGATTGATTGCACAATTATTGCACAGATGATAAAAAGGAACAAATTAGCTATCGCAGGATAGCTTCAAGGAGCTGATGAAATTAGTTATTAGGGGTTATCAGTTAAGGCTGAAGATGAAATAAATATGATTAAATCTTAACGCACTACTTATGCATGTACAATTACAAACACAAGTTGCATTAAAGATGAACTAAAATCATTTTTCACAATGTAGACATGCCACAATTTTCTAACTCTTTTTCTAAATTACAATGGAATTAAATGGAAAATTATTTGATTTTGAATATGTATTGGTTATATTTCGAATTTAATGACTGTGCCATACTTAAAAGGTGTTTATTAAGTATTTTTTGAAGTGTGAAAAGAATTTAGAATTAGGTTCAAAATTAATGAGCCAATCATACCAACTACAATTTTTTAAAATTACGTGTACATGGACATGTAGGCCTACAAAAGGTAAATCCGTGGTAGTCAAAGTCTTTGCTTTAAGTTCAAAATTACGAATTTGGGGGTGTATCTATAAATGCTCTGAGAGTGATTGCAATAAGGGCCATTCAATAGTCTTGATACAACCCTGAACCCCCCCCCCCAAAAAAAAAAAAAAAAAAAAAATAATAATAATAATAATAAATAAATAAATAAATAACAAATACAAAAAAAAAAAAAAAATTAAATTAAACAAAATTAATAAATAAAAAATAATAATAAATGCATTTAAAAAAAAATAAATAAATATATAAAAGTTACAAATCTGTGTGTTTCACCTTTGAATATTATGTTAGCTCTTTTCTTTTGACCCATACTTTGACATTCAATTTCCAGCTCAGAAGTAGCATTCCTGACATTTAGAATACATGTATTTGCCATTATGTAAATTAGCAATAAATCTCTCTAGAAAAAAATAATTAATTAAACATTAAATGATAATAAAGATAAAAATACTTCAATCCCTAATGACTCCGTTACTGGACACTTAAGAAGCCATGCTGCTGAGCTTCCTTGGACAACCTGCATTATAAAAACAAAAAGAAAGGACAAAAAAATTAAACTTCTTGTAGACTGTGGAGTTGATTTAACAAAGAAGGAAACAAAAATGGGTACATCTATCCACGAGCGGATCCAGGATTTTGTATAAGGGGTGGGGGGGCACACACAAATGCTGGATTGTCAACTTTGGGAAGCTGCTAGGAGGGAGATCCGTATTATTTATTTGTCTTGCCAGCCTTCCAAATGTCGCTCAGTGGGGGGGGGGGGGGGGGGTGGGGGGGGGGGAGGGGTTATGGGGTCCCCCCCCAAATCCACCACTGCATTTATTGTTCTTCCTTCAATAGTTTAAATCATTTAACAGAAGTACATATTTTCATCTTCCATTCCAAATTTGATCCTAGACCAAGACATCTAGTAAACTTTAAAATGGCTAAATCAGTAAGCGGGTATAATCAAAATAATTTACTGGACTTTAGAATTTGGATTTTGACTGTACAGACTACATCTACGCACAGTCTACAGCAAACAGATACACATATAAGTCTAATATCAATAATAAGATCTAATCTTAAAGAGTTATAGTACTAGTACAATGTCTAAGACTAAGCAATGTCCAAATTGATATTTACACCAATTACATGTATGTGGGCTTAGAGGTCTACATTTTCAAAAAACAATTTACCTTTCCAGTTCAACTTGAGTGGATGACAATAATCTACTAACAGCCTAGGCCCCAGCCCCAGGTAGGGGCTATCACAATATTGAATGATCCGGGCCTGGTCCCCCTGTGTTTCTCTACTTTGGTCCAATAGCTCTGTAATAAAAAGAGAACAAGATGTTAGGATCATTGTAGTAATAACAACATGCCACAAATCTACTGTTTATCATTATACTCGCACATGTACTCAGTGACAGTGGTGACTCGTCATGGTTGTCACTACAGAGTACAGTACACAAAAGAAATTGAGACAGCTCTCAGTAGCAGCACGTATATAAAGAACATTTTAATCTGGTCCTGTATGATAATATATAATTATATAATTATATATATAATTTTGCATTATATGACGCTTTGCATACCCAGGGTAATGCTTTTAATAGCTTTTGCAGAATGGGCATGGTGATGGGGCAGCGTGCGTCCTGATGAGCATGGCGCCTGCGGCAACCCTCTACCAGGCGCCTAATGGGAAATGATTGTGTAATGTCGTTTCTATTGTTGCTGCGTTCGTAAAAGGACAAGGCCGAAATATATGTGGAAACCGTGCTAGGCCAGTATTTGTGCCAGGACATATAACCAATAAAAAGAGCAATCTGATCGATACTCGGAGGGGCCGTAATAGACAAATTGTAATCAATACGAAAACGCTGAAACGTATCCCAGGCAACTTTATAAGTACGCATAGTGTTCTGAGCGCGAGAAGAGCTCAACAAACTGGCTCGCTCCCGATTAAATTCCTCCAGAGATGGCTGGGAATCGGCGTTCCTTGCTGCTCGGCATTGGGGGCCAGACGTCGAAATCGAGACATCTGAAAACGGGATAAAGAGTCGGCGATGTCGTTAGTATTACCTGGTACATATTTGGCTCTAAACCATATATTTGATGTCAAGCATGTCACTACGAAATGGCGCATAAGTCGCATAATGCTGGTGCAACTAGATGTTTGCTTGTTAATGGCGGAAACCACGGATTGATTATCAGACCAAAATGTGACTCTCTTCCCCGACAGTCGATTGCCCCACAAATGAACACCTACGACAATGGGAAACAACTCTAAGAAGGCAATCGAATACTTTGCCTCCTTGACTTCATCTGGCCACCTGGCTTGTGCCCACAGCCCATCAAAATAGATACCGAGCCCAATGCTAGCCGCTGCATCTGTATATATAGAATTGAAAACAGTCAATATTGCGCCAAATGCTATCAGCGAACATAACGGTCCCACTAAACTGCTGCAGGAATGTACTCCAGGCTGACAGGTCTGCCTTAGCCCATTGGTAAGCCTTATAAGTTGATGGGGCCGGCTCACCCCCTAGTCAAATATATTAAACGCCTAAGAAACGCCCTACCTGGACCTACTGCACGGCTTATGAAATTGAGGGAACCGATTAAAGATTGAATTTGGCGCAGAGTAAGCTTTGATCGTGACGAATGGCAGCTGATCATATTACGTAGCGATTCTAGTTTTTCACCTGGGACCCTCACCTGCCCGCGCACAGTATCGATTTCCAAACCTAGGTATGTAATGACCCTCGTAGGGCCCTCGGTTTTCTCCAACGCCAGTGGAACGCCGAAACGTTTGCACATGTATTGAAAGCAACGCATTATGTAGCGACATTCTTCCTGAGATGAACCGGCAAAGAAAAAAAATCATCCAGGTAGTGAATTATTTGTTCAGAAGCCGCGATACGCCGACAGCTGCTCTCTAAAAAACACGGAAAAACGTTCGAACATGGCGCACGATATACTGCAACCCATAGGCATACATCGGTCATAATAGTATTTACCCTCTACACACATACCAAGCAAATCAAAATCGTCGGGATGCACAGGTAATAATCGAAAGGCTGATTTAATGTCAGCTTTTCCCATGAATGCCCCGTGATCTAATTTGATAATCATCTTTACTGCCTTGTCAAAATTCGGGTATGAAACACTACATTCCACCTGATTGATGTTATCGATCGCATTTATGGGAGTACTTGCAGCCCTGGCCGCGAGCACAGCGGCCGCTGGCATTGAACGCAAAGCAGAGCCCGGCTTATGATCGTGGTCGGTCGGGTGCTGCGGACCCGTCCCGCCTATACGCGGGTTGCCAGTCGGGACGGTATCGGTTCCGGGTCCCGGGGGTGGCTGGGCACTGGCGCAGGCGTCTGCGAAGTCGTAGCTGCCGGCTCTGCCGGCGAGGGCCGATGCAAAGCACGGGTGGAACCTTTCTGTTTAGAGGCCGTCTTTTTCCCCGTTGTCGCCCTTGTTGTCCGCTGCTTCTTCGTGCCTGGTTTTGACTTAGGCATTGTGACTGCCAAGTCCCCGATGGCAATAAATATTTGCAAATTATGCTTAAGTATTGCAATGATAGCTGACACAAATCTACCGTATCATTTGTAAATAAACATGCTTAAAAGAAGGGCTCAGTCATTACATTTTTTTTGTTGGTAAAACGGTTATCCGTTTTAAATACACGGGCGGTTTCGTGTAAACGTTTAAAAGTAAGGAGAAAAAAAAAGATTAAAAAAACAAAAAAAAAACCTTCCTCACGAATGGCGAAATATTGTTAAAATTCACATCTCACACCTACCGAAAACTCTGTCTTTCGCAGTCAACAACTGATAATTTCTCTTGATATTTTTAGTTTACAACCAAATTAAACTACTTTTAAGGAAATATGGACATTTCATAGGTGTGTTAAGTGAATTTTCACAATATTTATGAAGTTGTGAGGAAGGTTATTTTTTGGTGTTTTTAAATCAAACGTTTAAACGTGTGGCAAAAACGGTAAACGTTTTTGCTTCTGGCGGTCGTTTAAACGCCGTTTAAACGTTTTGACTCAGCCCTACTTAAAAGTAATTTTAATTAGCTGGTTATAGTTATCCCATGTCATTTTAAGAGCGAGAAAATTCACACAAGTAATGTCCAATTTACGAAGTGATAGGAAAGTTAACAATATCAGACAAACTTGTTCACCTTTAAACATCCGAGACAAAAAATTGTACAAAATTACACACGATGAACCATCCAAATCTACAGGAGATTCTAAAAGTCTAAACATGTGCCAAGATGGCATCAACTATCAGACACAGTATATCGTGACTGTTAGACAACCCATAAAGTAATGCAGCCTACTTCTTGACCATAGCATCTTTGATGGCTGAAGCCACATCGCGCACCTTGGCCTTTGCTTCCACCGGCTTCATTACAGAGTAAATGCAGCAATCGATAAACTCCCAGAAATTATGCAACACAGGGGAGTAGTTCACGCTAATCACATAATGTGCTTTGAAAAGAAGGTCGAAAGCTGGAACGATGTCAAGCCCCCCTGGAATAACAAGGCGATCCAGCACCAAGAAGAACTGTGAAGTCTTCTTGGCTTCCCTTCCAATAGAGAGGAGGTAAGGCTGCTTGTATTCCGACTCTTTCTGCAACACGGCAGCACTGACATCTGTTCCTTCCTGCATAAGTAAAATATTTTTCAAGATAAAAGAATCTTTGCAGCATTTCAAAAATAAAAACATTCACATGTCAGGTACATTCTACACTAAATTATTTTCCAGAAAAATGCATCATTTGGCCACATTGAAATCTAATTTGTTCCCACTCATGGCTTTATGATAATTTATTTTTTCTTGGCAATGAACTTACATTAGATCTACACATGTATAAGTCAGAGAAAGGAGCACAACTTTTTGAATTTAGTGCTATCTTGAATCCTGATGTATCTTACCTCATTAAGCCTAAGCTGAAAACTTCTGCCAGCAACAGTGAAAAATGTTTTAAAGGCAAAAACATTTCTTAAAAAAAAAGGAAATTACTCTGATAAAGCAGACATCATACTCCATAGCAACTTTAAATGGGACAAAAGCATACAAAATATACTACAAGCAGAGTAGGAAAAAGGCTGAACTTCATTCAGAGGAACTTTCATGCTTGTTCAAGAACTGTCATCTTCAAAATCACATTTTTACAAAGTCATGGTCCAATCCAACCTAGGATACGCACGGAAGCCTGGAAACAAGAATACCAATAAACATTTGTGGACCAATCAGTACTCCATGGCTATATAACTTACTGGTTTATGCTGAATTAGGTCAGTGCTGCAGTGCTCCAGCCCTACTGCTGCTGCTCACTGATCCATACTTGGTGGGTTTTATTGTTTACAGAGTGGTGAAGCATATACACCAATGTGCTTAGTCCACTGAGATCCACTGAAAAATAAGATAAAAAAGTTATTTGTAAATAAAATAATAACTAGAGCAATTCTACATGTACGGCTTGATGCCAATACTGGAATGTCTTTGCCACAGCACACAATGTCTTGCCACAGCGCACAAACGCTTTGTGCGCTGCCTACTCAACCCCCATGCACCACATTATTTTAAGTTGTTTATCCGAAATTGAGACGTTTTAGCAATGCTCTTTTCAACTTGCTGTATCTTTTTAGTAGTCCCTATTAGATCTGAAGGAAAAAAAAAACTTGTAGCTAAAATAATAGCTTTGTTTAAAACACTCTCCAATGATATGTTTGTTTACGATTGAGACATAAGTAATTTTTTCTATTTTGATCTTTAAAAAGTCAGTTTCTTTTGCCAGGAAGCATCTGTCGAGCCTCCTCTGGGGAGAAAAATCTAGCACTTTTGCGCTGCAGAGACATTGCTGCATACCAATAAAAAGTCAAATGAAAACTGTCAAAATACTCCAAAATTCCTATTCAACACTATAGCAACTTGGCGAGAACTCGAATGAAGGAAAATGGCAAACATAAATATAAGAATATAAAACACTGCAATGGGCCTATACACACAAATAATTGCATTTACATTTGACACGTGTGTATCTGTGCGAAATTGCAAACATCACTACATACATGCAATATTGCAATACACAGTTGATCATCAACGAATATAATCAGCTACTGTGACATTCATCACTTCATAGCTGTTGCATATTTCCTTGGACCTTGACTGTGCCTTTTCACATTACTGCTATTTGTATAGATTTTATTTCCTAACATTTCTCTGTATAAAATATATCTACATGATATTAATGGCTAAGTTCTCAACAGAAATAACTGTTTGCTAAATTTGACTGATGACTGACCTTTCAATATGACATTCATATCTTTGCTCCTAAATTCAGTGCTATCTTTTCTTTGAAACCCCCCCCCCCCCCCAAGATTTTCATTATATCACGAGATCTGGGATGGATGAATAGACGGACAACCCTGAAACATAATACCTCTGGCTCCCTTCTGCTTATCATTCAAGTGTGAAATGCATTTATTAGTCCAGTCAATCTAACAAATTTTAGAGGATAACCTACCACCAATTGCAACATCAAGAACTCCAGAATGATTATTTCATCTCCTTAACAGTGTACTGAAAATCATTTAAAAAAACAAGCAGAGGAAGGTAGTCTAATTCACATAATATGAAAATTAGCAGTGAACTATTTTTTCTATTAGAACATCTCGTCAAAATGTTATTTCATTGTTGTATGGTTATGTTATGATCCCCTAATGATATGTTAAGAGTACCCCACACAATGCAGTGTTTAGGAAATCTCAAGAAATCATAATGCACTGGAATTATTGTGTTGCAAATAGTTATGGTTCAAGCCTTATTTTGACTGGACTACATCTTGATTACAATGGTGCCTTGCCAAAAGTCTAATTTTTAATAATGTCTTGCCAAATTTTAGTTTCTTTCCGTTGAGAGGTAAATTCCTTCCAATTCTAGCAAGTGAATGTTGTATTGGAATAAACTTACCACTTCCACCCTCAAAGGTCGTGATGAGGTCCTGGATCGCAGGTTACTCCTTCGCCTCAATTTTCAATATTGCCTCTCGGAACAGGGGCCTTTTGGAAATGAGGTTGTCCTGCTGCATGAGTCCAAATTCCAGGTTGATCTGAGGGAAAAAGTCAATTATTTATCAATTTGAATGACATAAAGTATTTAGTATGAAGGAAGATCAAAATCATTTGCAAATGAAAGAGGATTAAGCCAATTGACTTTGGAAAGACTGGAAAAATAAAGCATATTCTTTGTAATGCGAGCAAAGTTTGAGAGGGCATTCTTTTTGCGGCATGATCAAACATGGGCATTTGATATAAACTATTTCGCCCATTCATGTACATTTTTTTTTGCAAGAAGTGACTGTTTCAATTTCACATTTTCATTTCGCCTTAAAATACATGTACATGTACTGATAAATTGGCAATATAAACTCAAAGAGAAGGACCTCTGCCAACAAAATAATTACATTTTTAAGGAATGTTAACATGAAAACGTTGGACATGGTATCACATCGCAAAAAATAACAGACGCTGGAATTCATTTGAGTACATACCACATTTCCCTCTGAAAATGACCATTAATGACTAAAAACTAACCCTAGGCCAAGGTTTTCTGCGTTTAATAGCGTATCGTCGTCTGTCAGACGCCGTGCTTCTCACGGCGTCTGGTCAGGCTAATGATATAGGCAAGGGCCTATGAGTTATGACTGAGTGGTGAAAATGTTCGAATCTACATAGATCTACATGTACATGTAGGCCTACTATACATGTAGGTCCATGCCTATGTGGGGCTACATCAAACATTGACTGTTGCAGTACTAACAAAAAAAGTTAAATTCTTAAGTCTTGAGTCTAAGACTAGTCTAAGCAAGTTTTTTTTTTTAAATTTCAGGGGCGGATCCAGGGGGGGGGGGGGGGCGAATCGGCCACCCCCTCTTGAATCCAGAGGGGGCTGAATCGGCAGTGCCCCCCTCCTTTCAGGCTGTCCAGAGCCGAATCAGCTGCGCCCCCCCCCCCCCCCAAAAAAAAAAAAAAAATAAAAAAAAAAAAAATAAAAAAAAAATAATAATAATAATAAATAAATAAATAAATAAATAAAAAAAAAAAAAAAAAAATAGGCCTAAATAAAAAATTAAATGTTTCTAACCCTTTTTTTTTTTGCTTGTCAGAAAATGTTTGAAGACAAAATCCTGGATCCGTCCCTGAATTTGCTAGAGACTGAGTAAGCCTATCATCTACCTGATTCAGAAAACTCACAATTACGAACACAAACTTTTCATCTTTATTACAGTGACTGATATTCATTTTAAAAAGATTGAAAATATTGAAAAAAGGTCTTATTTCAGACATCTTTTGCCAGGCACAGGCCTCAAAATGTCGTCTTTCTAGTCAAAACTCCCGAACAGCGTGTACGAAGATGAATGAGTGCACAGTGCCACAGACATCACATGGGCACTATTGCCATTGCTTGGGCTGGGGCTTTTGGGCCTTGGCATTGTTTTTCAATGTCAAAATGACACGGCTGCAGCTTCTTGTGAAAGTGGCATTTGGCACAATTACTCTTTAGAATATCAGGAAAAGAATGAAATCAAGCATTAGTAGAACATTAAAGAAATTCTTGTTAAATTTCAGGTCAAATCTTAGCCTTAGGTGCGCAGAACAGAGAGCTCCCCATATGCGAAGTAACTGTGCGGGGTCGGTCCACTGCGTAACATTAAACGTGTATACTACTATAGCCTAGGCCTATACCGTAATGTTAGTGTGTACCGTACCGCTACGGTAGTGCCTAGCGCCTAGGCTAGGTAGGCCTAACCAAGATTTGTGCCATTATTTTATGACCAATTGGCAAGTATTACTTCCATCAAAAGTTAAAAGGACTACTGTATATTTACAGATGTAGAAAATACTCACCTTCAAACAGCTGAAGGATATCGTTACCAGTCGGGAATTCCCGCTCTAACACGGCTTTCAGATTAGCTGTCATCGCCATGAACTTAAGTCACGTGATAATGTTCTGCAGTTTGATTGGTTAACGTTTTCAATAGATTGAAACTTTTTTCATCAATTACAGATCGAGAATTTAATTGTCGCTAGGCAGCGATTCCATGTGTTTTTTCAATCTATCTTCAATCTATTAGATTGAAATTTTTTTCAATCGCTTGATAGATCGACATTTTCAATCTTACGAATTAAGAGAGTAGGCCTACATGTATCTGACTTCACTGAATCATGATTTTAGGTTATGAGTTGTGAATGTAACACATGGATACTGGAATGTTCAATCATATTTTCGCATTTGGTGTTGCTTCCGCAAATTTCGCTCTCACAGGGCATGAAATCAACATTACTGATAGATCTATATCATGCACTTCTATTTCCTTTATCGTTTTCTAATCTCAGAGCGTCAGGCGAATGACCTTTAAAAGTGACCTATATTTTCTTTGAAGCCATATTAAAAGAGCTTGAATAATGTACTGTACTCGGGGATTATGTTTTAGTTAGATCGTTCACATGTAGACTAGAATAACATTGCACTTGCAAAAGAAATCGTGGAAACATAATAATAATAAATAGAAAGGCCGTCAAAGGCGGCAGACCCACGCCTTAGCGGCGCTATAGAGTAGTTGCAATACTATACTAACTATGGGGTCAAAAATACAAGGTTACACAGAATTTGCAGACGTCAACCAATCATCACCAAAATCTAATCGATTCTTTAATTCCTGTCACTATCCGAACATTCCTGAAAATTTGGTGCAAATCCATTCACCCGTTCTCTCGTTATATTGTACACAAACAAACAAACAAACATACGGAGCCCTTTACATAACCCTGCCGATTTTATCGGCGTGGGTAATAATAATAATGATAATGTGTATGATGATGATGACGCTGATAATAATAATAACACTACTACTACTACTACTACTACTACTACTACTACTATACTAACAACTAGAAAGTCCGTCAAAGGCGGCAGACTCACGCCTTAGCGGCGCTATTATTCTTGAAACTGCAGAAATAGATATATTTTTACTGGTTGTTTCCCCTGTCGTGTATAAAAAAAGTAAACCCAATATAGGCCTAGGTTTTGTTTTGTTGCGATTATTTTTGTAAGGAGTAGGGGATTCAAAGGGGATAACAAGAGGCACATCTCGCCCCCCCCCCCAATAAATTTTGCCATATCCAGGTCATAGCTTTGTGTGTCCCCACCCTTGAAAAAATTCTTCTGAAAAAGATATTTTATTATTGAAACATCCCTCCCCTAAATGTAATTGATTATTAGACATGTCAGAGAGCGTGGCGTGGTGAGGAAAAAATGTTAGCAATTTGTATTCAGTGTTCAGTCATGTCAGTGTTAGTAAATGTATTCATGTTCAATCTTTACATTGCAATTGGGGGTTTTTTTTTTTCATCGGGCTGGGATAAAATATGACGACAAAATAAGTTGGATCTCGACTTCAAAATGACATGCATGCAAGGCACAAAGCTTACTCACTCAGCTCAGTCACCACCCATCAACAAAGTCAAAGTGTATAACTGGCGTACATTCGGCGAACCTCAGCCACCAAATTTTGCAAATCCACACGAATTGAAAAAAAAAATACATACAGTTTTTGTATATATTTTAGAACTACGAAATCAACTCAAACACACATAAATGAGTTATAAACTAACTCAAATCTGAAATGACAGGACCGTTATAACCCAAAGAAAAAAATTCAGTCCTATTAGTACAGTCAGCCACAGGCACTAGCTGTAGTCCCTTGCCCGACCAGACGCCGTCACTTCGCGACAGCGCTGTGTATAGTTATATACGTACGGCTACACAGCCCACTCACTCAGATCAACACACGCGAACACTCGCGAGTGCGATAGACTCACTCACGTCGAACAAACTCACCAGATTTTCACCGAAAACAATTAAAATCACGTACTACACGTCCACCAGGATAAAAATAAATCACAAAAACTTCCACAACAAAGTGGAAAGAACCGGGGAAAATAAACAGAAATGCACAGAAGATAAGAAATATAGGAGAAATTAGTTGTAGATAAAAAAAGGTATCGCGCGCGATAGCTATATAGCCCCTACCCGCTTTCGATTTCGCAGTAGTACAGTTCAAGCGCGCGAAAAATCCCTTGTTGCTGGGATACGTTGGCTTTGAATATTCATTGCAGATCACTTTTATAGTAGATCTGAGCATTCAAGTTAACACAGTAAGCCGAACGTGTTAACTTGCATGCACTGATCTCAAAAGACCGGCATGCACGAATTTGTAAACTGAATGCATGTTTGGTTGACTCGTTTTTATTCAATGGTTTAATATATACACAATAGCAGATACATTTTGCAGCCTGGTGGCTGAATTGCATGTTCTGTTACAATTGCACGAGTACATGTATAAATACAAATCTAAAACAGTTAATACAGTAATGGTAGGAAAGGTAGTAACAAAATGATAGCTAGGCAGGGAGGGAGAGGGAAAGAGAAAGAGAGAGAGAGAGAGAAGATTAACAGAATGTGTATAAAATACAACTCCATAGTTGCATATTTACATATTCATATAAATTTGAATGTGTGCATTCTTAATTTGAATTCTTAATTTGAATTACAGAATTCGTCCAAGAGCGACATTTGCGTTAATTTGAATTATAAATTTGAGTGACTACATGATTGCATTGACTGTAAAACCTATACTGGTAATACTGGTAATCATAATGATAATAATTAATAAAAGGAAATTAAAATCATTATGATAATAGATCTAATTATATTAACCTAAATGTAAGTTTATTTTGCTAAATTTACATACAGATATACTAATACTAATACTGTATATTGAAATAAGAAAATAACAATAAGGAGAATAATTTGGGTTTTTTTAAAAATAAAAATCAACATGAAACTAGGAGGCTGCACCCACGTCTAAACTATTCATTCATTTATACATTCATACTATAGAGTACCGAAGTGCTGACGTCATATTCGCTCGTCGGCCGGGATACTGGTTCCAAACAACAGAGCCCGTGCATGAGGTTCACCATGAAAAGATTCAAGCAACGGGCTGGAGCAGGGCAAATTCAGTGTGTGGCCCTGGTGTGATCACCACGCCATTGTTTAGCACAAAATTGTTTAGAACCAGCAACCTTGACAACTTGGCAGGTATGACGTGACACTTCGGTACTCTATTACGCGTTAGTACTACAGAAAAACGGAATAGAATCATCTCATACATCTATTTTATAATATGAGTTGAACAAGAACTTACTCTACGAACATCATCGTCTTCACTTGTCTGCAGCAGTCGACGAGGTCAACCAAGCCTTCCTCGTTTGTGCACTTCACCCTCCACACATCTAGCCACTGTAGGTTCTTGGTTTGTTTTTCGATCAGATCACCCAGTCCTTTCATCGTCTCTCTCGATACATTCTTCTTCTCTGATGGGAGTGAGTCCGGTGCTATAAGCCTGATGTGTGTGAGCTGCTGTCCCCCGGTCAGACGAAGACAAGCCGTGATCTGAGGTATGTCTCTCTCTGCATTATCGATAGTGATATCGATCTGATTCAAGCCAGGTATCGATGAGAGCAGACCTTCGTAGCTTTGTGACGTCACTCTCCTGGCTATCAGCGTTGTGACGGATGGAAGCTTAGGAGGAGATTTAGAGAAACTGAGAAAGGAGTGTGAGATAGTAAGCTTGGACAGTGAGGTGAAGGATCTGAGGCAGGACCACAACTTGATGGTCATCTGAGCAGATAGATGGCAGTCCTTAATCGTTAACATCTCTACAGGGATCTGTAATGAAATACAGGAAAATGAATGCGTCAATTTTACATCATATTCAATCTAGGGAGTTACATACAATCTCTTGCTTTCACTATCATGGACAAAACATACGCTTTACAACTATAGATCGTATTATTATTATTTTTTTTTAATGAATTATTATTATTGTTATTTTTTATGTTCTTTTTATTTTATTTTATTTTCTTTTCTTTTTTTTTTTTTTTTTTTGGGGGGGGGGGGGAGGGGTAACTTTAACCATTTTCATTTTTTACTGATGTCTTTTGGAAATTGCCCGGCAAATTCCAAAAGACATCAGTAAAAAATTTATACATTCCGCTTCATAGAAAATACAGTAAAATAAATTATTTTCTTCCTTATTTTTGCATTGTGCAAATGGCCTAATTCATACTACAATTAAATGGCCCATTTAATTGTAGTAAGAATTAGGCCATTTGCACAATGCAATAAATAAGGAAGAAAATAATTTATTTTACTGTATTTTCTATGAAGCGGAATGTATAAATTGTTCTTGTTGAACATTTCTAAACAATGAGGCCTATCAGGCCTACTTACATTTGATACGCGTCTGTCCGAGTTCAGCGATCCAGAAAAACTATAGCATTTAGGAGAAAGATGAAGAAAAACAAGACAGCCGGTAATAAAATGTTTTGGCTTATTCTAGAGTAAAAGTGGGGCAAGGATTGTTTTTTAATGCGTGACTTCAATATTAATTTATTGAAGTACCATTCTGATGGTCTTGTTCATGAATTCTATGGAACGCTTCTAACTTCCTCATTTATACCACTTATTTCTAAACCAACTCGCATCGCAGAACAATCTTCCACCTTAATAGACAATATATTTAGTAACATGCATCCCTTTCCCCAAGCGGGCGTTGTAATATCAGACTTAACGGATCACTTCCCCATATTTCCACATTTCCCAATCTTGCAGCAAACACAATGCCCTTCTATAATATACAAACGGAAGTTGTCTGAAGGTAATATTAATCTTTCAAAGACAGACTAAGTATAGTAGATTGGAATGATATTCATGATATGACTGATGTAAATAATAGTTTTGATGAATTTATGACCAAATTAACTAGCTTGTTTAATGAATGTTGTCCTATGAGAAAAATCAATCTTCAAAATAGGAAAAGAATTCCAAAATCTCCATGGATAACACCAGGCTTATTAAGATCAATAAATAGGGAAAATAATCTTTATTTGAAATATAAAGCGAATCCCACTGGAAGTTCTAAATCGAAATATTTGAATTATAAAAATTCATTGACAGGGTTGCTACGTAGAGAAAAAAAAAGATATATTTTTCACGTCAATTCATGAAATGTAACAAAGATGCTAAAAACACATGGAAATTAATCAATGAAGTTCTGAATAAACAGAAAAAGAAAAGTACTATTTCTAATATACAAATTGATGAAAAAAGTATTGATGAGATATTGTTGATCACTTTAATGATTATTTTGTTGAAATTGGTCCAAATTTAGCAAGTAAGATACCAAACTGTGATAGAAAATGTTATGATTACTTACAAAACCCTAACCCTAATTCTATGTTCTTTACTCCTGTAAATGAAGGTGAAGTCCTTGACATTGTGAACAATTTTATAAGTAAACGCAGTTGTGGACATGATGATCTGGATAATTTTATAATTAAGAAAATAATAGCAAATATTGTTGAACCATTCACTTATATATGTAATCTATCTCTGAGCACAGGTGTTTTTCCAAACAAAATGAAATTAGCCAAAATAATCCCTATTTTTAAAAAGGGTAATCCGTTATCGCGATCAAATTACAGGCCAATATCTTTGTTAACCACTTTTTCCAAAATACTTGAAAAAGTAGTTTTTACTCGCACAATGATGTATTTGAATAATAACGATACTTTAAATGAATCTCAATTCGAATTTAGAAAACACCCTAATACAACACATGCTCTCCTCTCTCTAATCAATAATATTACAGGTTCGATTCATAACGGTACCCACACAATAGGAATGTTCTTAGATTTCTCTAAGGCATTTGACACTATATATAGATCATGAAATTCTCTTAAGCAAACTTTCACATTATGGCATAAGGGGCATTGTTTCAGATTGGTTTCGAAATTATTTATACGAACGTCAGCAATATGTCTGTATTGAGAACTGCATGTCACAATTAAGAAATATTAATTGTGGTGTTCCACAGGGTTCTATTCTAGGCCCTTTACTTTTTATCTTGTACATAAATGACTTTCATAGATCATCAAATTTATTGACTTTTATCATGTATGCAGATGACACTAATCTATTTTTCTCGCATAAAAGCCTAGAAACTATATGTAATGTGATTAATTCTGAACTGGATTCAGTTGCAAAATGGATTAAGGCTAACAAGTTATCACTAAATCTAGAAAAAACAAATTACATGTTATTTAGTAATACTTTAACGAACTTCCTCATCCAATTCTCATAGATAATATACAAATACAGAAGGTGATTACAAAAAAAATTCTAGGCACTATAATAGATAATAAGCTATCAAGGAAGCATCATATTGATAATGTATGTAAATTGATATCCAGAAACATAGGTATGATTAACAAACTCAAATGGTCTTTTCCGCCAAACATACTTCTATCACTATACTCCACACTAGTTTTTATCATATCTTAATTATTGAATATTAGCCTGGGGAAACAGCGCGGCATGCCTGTTAGACAGAGTTTCTTTATTACAGAAAAAAGCTATGCGAATTATAAGTAATGTTAATTATCGCCACCACACTGATGGTCTTTTTCACTCTAATAATGTACTAACAATTTATGATATTTACCGCCTCAATCTTGCTGTACTTATGTTTCAGTATCATAGTCATGAACTGCCAATTGTCTTCAATAATATATTTACAGCAAATAATGAGATCCATCATTACCCAACCAGACAAATCAATCTATATCACTTGCCAAGAACTCGTACAGCATTAACCCAGACTACTTTTTCATATACAGCTCCTAAATTTTGGAATTCACTCCCTTTAAATATACGAGACAGTATAAGTTTAAGTACACTCAATCGTAAATTGAGAAAATCACTTATTGCTTTTTATGAACGTTGATCCCTCAATGGTGATTCTTTTTTACCCGTGTAGAAAAATCTATAGTTTAAACGAAACCTTCCAGATCCCACCCCCCCCCCCCTTCCTCGCCCCCTGTCACTTTCTCCTTTCTTCTGTCTTTTGTAAAATTTACTCCTTTCCATTGTTACTATTCCCAGCTTTATTATTTCTCAATGCTTTCTCTTCGATGGAAAGTGTGTTATGCTTATGATTTTGTTTGCTTTCCATGGCCATGTATCTGTCTTCTTCTTTTCCCTTTTTATTGGGCATTTTATGCATGATTGCCCAGACTAGTTTTTTATGTGCTGTATTCATGATTTATCTTTTGCCAGGGACCAGTGCTTCTACAAGCTATGCTTCTATGCTGGTCTCTGTTTGCATTATCATTTTCATAAAATTAATCTAATGTAGTCTTCATTACTGTTACTTTTTACAACTCAAACTTTAATGCACATTATTTTGCTTGTAATGATCAAAAACGTTTCTGCACTAAGTTGTATTGTCAATATTGTTGATTGCATAATACATATTGTTATATACATGTACTTTGAAAAATGAAAGTGTAATGAAATAAAAATCTGAATCTGAATCTGAAAGTACTGATGGGAACAATTATAAGAATCATGTTAATGACAATAATGATAAGAAGAAGAAGAAAAAAAAATTAACAAAACTTTAGTAAAGCATACGAATTAAGATCAAAGTCATGGGAGGGATGCAGGGTAGTGTGTATGTATGTGAGAGAGTGATAACATTATGCAATGTGTTTGACAATGACCATGACACGTAGTGTGTATAGCTTGCATACAATGTACAGTGAGTGTATTACATAGAACATTGACTGAACATTGAGTGTATGGATGGAACATGACAATGCGATGAAATGTACAATGAACAGGTCCCTCCCCCCAACTCAGTATTATTTAGGGTACGCGTATGCTTGTTCCCTCCCTAATTGGAAAGCACCCCCACTCGACCTCCGAGTGGGGGGGGGGGGGGGAACAGGTGGCTTGGATGGAGATGGTATGGAGGGTGATTGTAATGGACAAGCATGCAATAAATGAGTATAAACATGACCAAGTTTTCTGACACAAAGACAAAGTGTATGGGAAATGATATCTATTTCACGACTGCATAATTATCATGCCCATTGCTTTCACTTTGTAAATATAATGCCAATGAAAATGTAAGCTAATTTCTTCTATTAAAAACTTGAACAGAATAATATTTTAGACTTAGTTTCTCCAAAATTGTTCATTTTTTTTTGCGATTGTTTTTATAGTACTCTTCTTGTGATATTTTCTGTAACTCTTCAAAGTTTATGGATTTCAGGGGCCGTATTCAATAAACTTCTAATACATTTTTCTTAAGTTTAAGAAAAAATTCTAAGAATCTGTTAAAGAATTATGCCCTAGGCCTAGCCGTAATCTAAAAACGTTAACCACCGACAGGTTAAACAAATTTCTTAGATTCAGTGACGTCACTATGTCTAGTCAGATAGCCGAGTCGAGTGACACGACTGCAGCCAAAATTTGCCTATGCATTTTGCGTTTTAAAATGAAAATCGTACCGTAGGAAAATTATACACAAAACATATGGGAGAACCGAACAGAAATGATTATGCTCATAATTTTGGGTTTGACCGACTGCACTACTACTAGATTTAGTAAGCCTAGGCCTAACTAGGCTAGCGCTATGGAGCAGTTAAGACCCCCTCTCCTGGACCTATATCCACCGTCTAGAGTCTACTCTAGGCCACTGTACTTCTCCTTTTCACAATTTAGAAGAGCCTACATTGTAGGCTATACCTAAATTGCTATTTTAGACTTAGCCTTTAGGCAGGCCTCGGCTAGGCTCCACGAAGCTAGCTAGTCCCGTTGATCGCCCGACTAGGCCTAGGGCTAGCACTAAGTATATCGGCGGCCTGCTAGCCCAGTCGTCTATTAACGTTAAAGGCCAAGTCCACCCTAACAAAAGTTGATTTGAATAAATAGAGACAAATCCAACAAGCATAACACTGAAAATTCCATCAAAATAAGATGTAAAATAAGAAAGTTAGGGTATTTTAAAAGTTTCGCTTAATTTCGCAATTTTGAAGATTTTTTCTGAAGAAAAAAGATGAGAAAAAGTTCATAAATATCATTCTTAAGTAGTTTATAGAATACGGGCCCAGGTGGATATTTTGGTAATTAAAAGTCAGCATATTAACTAGCCCATTTCATGTCAAATGTATGGATTAAAAAACATGAACCAGGACACACACAAAGGCATGGTAATAAAAAGGAAACCCGCGATAGATTTTTACTAGATTTTCCTTTTCTTCTACATTCTGTTTACTTTGTTCATTGTTTTAGAAAGATGTTTTAAATGTAAATTTTCTTTCAATAATAATACCACGTGCATGATCGTGCTTATAAAGATTCGCTTAATTTCGCAAAACAGTTATATGCACATCCTGCTCAGTATGCAAATGAGGGAACCAGTGACGTCACCCACTCACTATTTCTTTTGTATTTTATTACATGAAATACGAAATATTTTAATTTTTCCTTGTTATAATGTGAAACAATGTTTGATTCATCGCTGAACATGTGTAATTGCCATTGTTGCAACCTATACACAATTCAATGAGAGCTTCCTAATTGTGAAATCTGCAGAAATTAAAATATTCTATATTTCACATAATAAAATGGAGTCAAAAGGGGCCTGAGCTTTCGATCCTAGCAGAATCTTCGTCAGAGGCAAAAAGACAAACATAAATAGCAAGACAAGCATATATATAGACTACAGACATAAAACAGATTAAAAAAAGACAAACATAAAAAGCAAGACAAGCATATATATAGACTACACAAAACAGATTACATGTAACAGGAACTGTAAGGGAGGAGCTGTGGACACAAAACAATGGGAACAAAAGGGGAGTGTGGGGAGTCAAAAACCATGAGTCAAGTGGGTGTGGAGGGGATTAAAACAAATACAAAGGCGTGGAGATCCAAGGAGAGTAATGAGCCCCAAGCTCAAGGGTGGGTAACCTGTGAAAGCAAAGGATAAGTGGGGAGGCAACATCAAACAGGGTAAGGAACAATGCAAAGACAAGAGAAAGGAATAAGTACTGTACAAGTCCAGTGCAGTGGAGTGGTAGGGCAGGAAATAAAGAGGGAGTCGAGTTGTCAGACACCAAGTGCAAAATATATGGCATATAAATTAAAGTGTGGTGAAAAAATATATTTAGTGTCTGCTGTATACAAGACTATAAGATTTAAGGCATACTATATACTGAAGAATATAAACATGTGCATATAAAGTCTGTAATATATGTGTCTAAACCAAACGAGGAGGTAAAATGCAAATAAAATATGTTGATATATATATATATATATATATATATATATATATAAAGAGAGATACAATTAATGAATTCCAGAGAAGACATTGGTAATGCATTGAATTCCAACTTTTATATTTATTTTCATTTTTTGGTGAAAAATTGGCTCACACTCTTTAACATGGTGGGGTAGTGTACTCGGGAAGAAGGGCTAATTGCCCGAAAGCTAATTAAAAGCGTGGTACCAACAGCTACGTCTACAGATGTACTCATTTTGTTGCCTCTATATATATATATATATATATATATATATATATATATATATATATATATATATAGTTGTAAAGAAATGTAGATGGGAGAACGTGTAGAAAAAAATAATTTAAAGTAAGATAAAGTTCACTCCGAGAATAAAGACATGGTAGATATCCGTAGGTTTGCTTCCACAAGCGCTTTCGTTTAATTCTTCAGGTGGAATGATTAACCTGTTAGTTACATGCGTTTATATATCGTACAAGTAGAAGTTACAAACATTTTACAAGTCTTTCAAATCTCCGTTGTTAAAGTAATTAGGAGATCTATTCAATGAACGGATAGTTGCTGGCAGATGAAAGATAGAAGAATGAGTTGTGATAGCATGGAGGATGTTGAATAATTGGCCTGGTGAGCGGGGGAAGAAGGATTATGGCATTTGGAGTCAATGGAACAGTGGATTATTGTTTGGCACAGTACACAATAGAGTAGAGTGATTACAATAGCTTAAAGCGGGTATAGACTTGTTTGGTTATTCTGAGATAAAAGAGTATGTAGACTTCGAAATTAAATAGTCTGACGCATTTCTTAAGTTAATATGATACATAAATATCCTTGGTGTAAAATGCAGTCAATGAACATGGTAAGGATTCTACAACGATTGACTGTTGAATGTATATACACATAATAGTACATGCAACATTATATAATATAATATACACTGTATACTATGTGGTAGAGTAAGGAACAGCAATTCATATAGCGTTCAGTGAAGGTTTAAATTTATTAATGAAATGTTCTTCTTTTAGGCAACGTTTAGTTTTGTCATCATCATTCATTTTATAAAAAGGTGTAATTAAGAAATTGGGTTCTACGGAACGAGCACACCTTTCTATATGTTCACTCAATTTTAGTTGTCTATATTCTTTCTGTCTTATTTGTTGACGATGAACCCTTACTCTGTTACGAAGAACATCTCCTGTTTCACCAATATATTGTTCTTTACATCCTTGGCACGTTATACAATAAATCAAGTTTTTTGTTTGACATGTAAATGGAAATTTAATTAAAAACTCCGTGTTGTTTATTCCAATGTTGATTCTATTTGTCACATCCAAATGGGGGCAGGTTTTGCATCTTTTGTCGCCGCATCTTTTCACCCCACCTTTTGTATTGTTGTTTCGGGAAAATCTGGCTCTGGTTAATATTTGTTTCAGATTAGGGCTTTGTCGTTTGCTTGATATAACTTTTACATTTTCAAATACTGCTTTCAGAGTTTCATCGGTCTTGATGAGAGGCAACGAATCATGAATAATTTGAATTTTGGGTATGGGAAAAAGCCTTTTTTTTTTGGTGTGTGCAACCCCCCCCCCCCCCCCCCCGTTTACTAAATCCTGGATCCGCCACTGTTACTCTGACAAATCGGATAAGAAAAAAGTCTTAGTTTAAGAAAAAAGTTTTTACCAAATATCTTTATATTGAATACGCATTTTGAAGATTTTTTTCTTAAGAAAAAAGATGAGAAAAAGTTCATAAATATCATTCTTAAGTAGTTTATAGAATACGGGCCCAGGTGGATATTTTGGTAATTAAAAGTCAACATATTAACTAGCCCATTTCATGTCAAATGTATGGATTAAAAACATGAACCAGGACACACACAAAGGCATGGTAATAAAAAGGAAACCCGCGATAGATTTTTACTAGATTTTCCTTTTCTTCTACATTCTGTTTTCTTTGTTCATTATTTTAGAAAGATGTTTTAAATGTAAAATTTCTTTCAATAATAATACCACGTGCATGATCGTGCTTATAAAATGTTTGACTCATATTAGTTGGTTTGATAATAATTGTACCAATAAATGTAATTACATAAGTTTACATATTATGATTTGCTATCTAAACTTGATTATTTGTAAAAATGTTATTTTGAAAATGGAAGTAATTAGAAGAATCTTAAAAGAAAAGATGTAGTAATTACTTACTGTTCCCTATACAAACTATATGATATCAAACGTGTCGAAGGCTCAGCGCGATTAATTAATTGCTCCTCCGGTCCGGATACTACCCCTGACAATACCACCTCGTCCCCGATCAGAAGGCCCAGGTCTCTCATCGTCTCTACATTCTTCTTCTCTGACCGGAGTGTATCGGGTGCTTTAAGCCTGATTTGGGTGAGATCCTTTCCCGTCAGACGTCGACGAAGACCAGTCTGGATCTGAGATATGTCTTCTTTCCCTACATCATCGATAGTGATATCAATCTCTTGCACACCAGGTAAAGAAGAGAACAGACCTTCGTAGCTGTGTGACGTCACTCTCTTGGCTATTAGCTTTGTGATGGATGGAAGCTCAGGAGGAGATGACGGGAAACTGAGAGAGGAGTCTGAGATGGAGAGGTGGTAAAGAGAGGCGACGGATCTGAGGCAGGGCCACAACTTTTCGGTCATCTCTGTAGATAGATGGCAGTACTTTATCTCAAGCTTAGAATTCTGCAATGGAATGCAAAGAGACACTTTGTCACATTCACACGCTTCGGGATACTACTACAATGCATGACAATACATGACTGTAGGGAATGAAAGTATATTGAAAAGAAAGTCCAAAATCTCGCTTCAGTGATAATCAAGCAAATAATTTATTTCATTTTTTTTTTACAGAAAGTGCCACCACTTTGTTGTAAACTCCCCATCAGGCAGAGAATTTCACTTGTTGGTATATTTTAGAGCTACGTGGACGTATCAGTATTGCAAGTCTACTTACCTGAACGGCGCAGCTGTCGTAGTTTAGAGAACCACATTCACTCCTACATGATATATGACAAAGAAATGAGGAAATGTGGTTCAATACGTTTGTAATAAATGAAATAGTAACAGCAATAAAAGCAATAATAAAGATGATGATAATGGGGGAATCACAAGATTCAGTAAGCCGGAGTGCAATGGCAATCCTCACCCTGGGGGTGCATCCTTCTTCCAATGCGACCCCTACGCCAGGGAAGTATAATAATAATGATGATAAAGAGGTGTTGTGGATCAGTGGATAAGTCCCCGGACTGTGAACCACGAGGTCCGGGGTTCGAATCCCACAGCAGCACTAGCGTCCTTTAGCAAGACGTTAATCTACATTTGACACTCTCCACCCAGGTGTTAAATGGGTACCCGGTAGGATGCGAAAGTTAATGTCGTTTGTTTAGCAATTTGAGCGTCACTGTACTGCTCTTGCTGGAATACTCCGCAGGGAGCGGATAAAGTGCACACATTGTGTGCGGGCATGTCAGAATCCGATGACCGGGGTAATAATATCGTAATAGCGCCTTGAGCACCAGATATGGTGGATATGAGCGCTATATAAATATACAATATTATTATTATTAAAAATCAACAATTATAGCAATAATATAACTAGGATATTATAATGAACATATCGTCTGTTCTGATAGAAGAAAAGAAATTGGTATGGGTTATTAACAATTGATAAGAGATACAGTCGTCTATCAGAATTTTACTACTACAATTTGCCTTTGCATTTGTTACACTAAATGGAAAACTCCAAATATTTATATTATCAACAGGGACGTCGCTAGAGGGGGATGGGGTGTCACAACCAGTGGCGTATCTACGAGGGGGGGGGGGGGGGGTGCAGAGGGGGAACGTGCCCCAGACGACATTTGAAAGGGGCGCAAAAAGCGCAAGAAAAGGGGAAGAAATACAATAAATGTTATGGTCTTTGAGCATTATTTGCGCCCAAATCAAGGACAAAATGCGTAATAATTGGGGTTTTAAATGCGAAATTTTCGCTTTGCTCCCTCGCATAATTATATTCAAGATCTATTTTGCGCCCCCTCCCCCCATGGCGCTTTTAAAGTGTTAACCATTAATTTACTCTAGTTGCTTTGCCCCCCCCCCCCCCCCCCCGCATAAGACAGGAACTTGTTAAATTTTGCGTCCCAGATGGGATATAAGTTCATAAAAAGCACTTTCAAAGTGTAGAACATTCGAAATAGATCATAAATTGGCCTTGAAATTGCCTTCCTCAAATATATTTATTTTGCGCCCATGAAATAGGAATGTTCAAAATCCCCCCCCCCCCCAAAAAAAAATATATTGGAAGGTCGCTGTATTCCCTCGGATTTTTTTCTTTGTAAGGGAAAATTACATAAGAAATTTCAAGTTGAGGGGTGAGACGGAAAAACAAAATTCTGCCGCTCGGTCTCGTTGCTCTCTCGCCGGTTTCAATGGGGGAAAATCTGTGTTTGCTGATGCTGCAAAATAGTTCTTGCGCATACGAAACTAGGTCTAGTCGAAAGTATATTGAGAATCAGCGAAATGTTCTTCTCCTCGGCAAAAATCCGCATAGATCGCTGTGATATGTGTAAGTTAGACTGAATAGCGAACGAATACATGTTTTGCGCTATGTGTATCCTGCAATCTGCTGTCTGACGCCGTATACGGTACCATTATATTTACTATAGAACAAAGCAATTTCATCTTTATTATGGATGCCACTTTCAGTATTTCGGAGTTAGCGACAGATATCTCAATTCTAAATGTGGAGGGAGATTTGGAGCCGACTGCCTGTAAATGTTCAGGAAGCTAGCTGCTGCAGTGCTGATACAAAACGGGCAGACGGATGTGCCCTTGCAAAAGTGACGGCCATCCCTGCACACTGCGGTGTTTTGAATATGTTACGCTAAAATCATTTAAACGCTTAAAATACCTTCACTCCCGAATTTTGTATTATCAGAACTCTGTGGCCACCTTTCAAACTACGTTATTTCAGACAAATAATCAAATATTTTATCGTCTTTTCCTATCTGGTGACGTAGAAACTAATCCCGGTCATCGAGAGAGAGCTGATCTAGAACGCGTCACCATCCAGTTCCTCTGCAGATTCACGGATGTTTACTTGGATGCCGTAGCAGCTGTAGAGCCTACCCAACCTGCTGAAGAAAGGCCTGGACCGAGCAGCCGGCCTGCATCATGGTGTAGATGTGGTGGAAGATGTGTGCCCATGCACTGATGCATTTCTAAATGGCAATGTCTTGGCTGCATGCATGGCAGCAAGCAACAATGTATTTCCAAGGGACATTCCGAGGTTGAATGAATCGTACCGGCATTATGCCTACAAACAATTCACGTATATTCACTAGGCCTAATATTCACCATGGGTACTTTTGAGCAGGAAACAGGAGAGTTGTTCCATCATGTGCTACACTACGGATAAGGTATGCCTATCCCCCACGAGGGCTTACAAGGGCTTCGTCAATGGAGTACAAGATTGAAATCCATCTAACATCAACACTGGTCTTGATCTTTTTTATGTCTGCTTTTATTGTTGAAATTTAGATCTGCTGGACATAGAACTGTTATCCTTCTTTTAAAAATTGTTTATTATAGTTCCTGTTTATATTCACCTTTTTCTTGGTGATTGTAAATGTAGTATGTATGTACCAAAGAAAGCATTTTCTGTGTGTAATCATTTAACATAATGTTTACGTTAACATTTATCAGAGAGGAAATATATTCATGTCATTTGAAACAAACAAAAAATCTTATCTGATAAAGGGTTTCCGTTATGACATTGTATAAACTTCATTTTAATCTATTTTCCCTGTGTATTTCAACACATTCCATGACCATGAATATGCATGTCTTCTGTGATGTTTTTCTATTTATGTTGAATATTTAGTCTGATTTGTCATGCTGTTTTTAGCTGAACTAGCAGTCCATTGGGTTTGCTACATGCTGTACATTGTGTGAAGTGAGATGCACATGAATTACATAAACTTCAATAAGAATTTGCCATTTGGTGATCATAAGAAGTAGTTGATCAAAACGATTGTAATATATTGTATCAATGCATGTAATTACAACCAAACAATATCACTTGCCAGCGTATAAGTGAATGTGTGTGATGTACATTTAATAACATATCTTTTGTACCTATCTGTGTTCCTGACTGTAATCATTGTATTTAGGTATTTATGGTATTATAAACTGCAATATGTCAATGTTGCAATATTCAATGAAAATACCCTTGCCAGCATATTCCTGTGTGAATGTCCATAATATAATGCAATATGAAAACCAGGGGCGTATCCAGGATTTCCCAAGGGGGGGGGGGGGGGGCGCCAGGAATTGTTGATCGCCGTCATGTGGGAGAAATTTTTGCTTTTGAAGAAGGGCTGAGATGCAAAATAGTGCTATATAGTGCTATTTTTTTTACGACGGTCAATAGGGGGGGGGGGGGGGGGGTGGGCGCCTGTTGCGCCCCCTGGATACGCCACTGTGAAAACTATACATATGTTCAAAATAAATCTGCCAGTGAACGTTGCCATTTTCAGTTGAATGTTGGGTAGCCTTTGATAATGTGATCACACCAAATAGTGAAGTTGTTTTCCTTCCAAGATTTACTTCTATTGTAATCTGTTACACTGTTTGTTTTGGAATTTGCTTATGCATAGATCCACAAACCTTTCCTGAAGTATGCCTACATTATACTGCTGAAGGTATAGTTTTACACTTCTGAGCTGATTTTTGTATTATATTTATTACAGTTTGATATACATGTATTCTAGATCCACAAACTTGCCTTGAAACATGCACATTTAGTGTTGAAATAATAGTTTTGCAATATGAAGTTGGTTTCTTCTCATACTTGTATAGATTTATCAGAAGTTATATAATTTTTAAGAAACGTATGTATTGTATGCATACATGGACATTTCTGGTACTTTTTTAATATGCCATTTGCTATTCCATATGGTATGCCTATATACTGTTGAAAGTATAGTTTTATACTACTGAGCTGATTTTTGTATATATTTATTACAGTTTTATGTATTCTAGTTATGAAGAGTTTTTTTGCAAAAGGCCCTAAATCCACTTTACCTACTTCTTAGTAAATTGAGATTTTTTGTTTCACACAGTTCTATGATTTCATTCAAGAAGATCTTCATGTATGTTTAAGAGACATCACCACAGGTAACAATAATCACAATTAAAAAAATCCTGCGCCCGTCAAACATTTTATATGATTTTTTATATTTATTATTTTTTTTTGGATTTAGGGCCTTTTGCAAGAAAAGTGGGATTTAGGGCCTTTTGCAAGAAAAGTCTTGAATGATAATAGTTATTTACACATTAAAAATCTTTCTAATGAACCCAAAATCCACCGCCCTTGTTCCCCTAACCTCTTGTGCTGCTCCATCTGCCTAAAGTGTTCAATGGGTTATAATAAACCTTGCCTGATATAGCAACATTATAAAATCAATAAAAATTTATTTTAAGCTTCGAAAGATAATTGGGGTGACTTATCGAAAATCATCATCTGACCTTAAAAATAAAGCAGACTTGCTCTAGATAACTGCATAAAATATTTGCTTTGCTAGGATAAACCTTGCCTGATATAGCAACATTTCTAAGTCGATTCCAAAGATAATTTGTATTGTTTACTGACAGTAGCCAGTCATTATCTGCCCTTAATAAAGCAGATTTGCTCAAGATAAAAGCAATATCTACTGTATCCAGAGTAGAATGCGCCATCATAATCAAAATCACATCACGTAACCAATACCATCATTATCACCCGTACAATTGCCATCGTCATCACACCATTACCATCATCAAAACATTCAGCATCACAGCATAATACACATGAATGAAATCAGCATCAACATCATCATAACCAACATCATCATTGTTATCATCATTATTGCCATTATCATCACCATCATAACCATCATCATCGTCATTATGGTGATCGTAAATACCTTTATCGCCATTATCATTGCGACCACTATTATCATTATCTCTATCACCATTTCTACCATCATCACATTTATCACTGTCATCAGCAACATCACCATCACTAACAGTAGAATCATCACCATCATCTTTGTCATGGCTGTATTATTCATGTCATTCGAGTTAACAGCATCTGCTGAACCTTTTCAATATCACACCATCCTCATATCACCTACTCATGTACATCCAATAAGAATGAACTTCAGTGAAATTAGAAGCAAGCAAGTTCATGTAAGAATAACATTCAATGCGATTTTACTTTTTGAACTAAACCTGAACACTTTTGGCAAGAAATATTTACACAGTGCGAACAAAATTTATATCTGCATGTTCGAATAAAAAGAATGGAAGAATAGAAACAAATTTTATAAAATGTGATCACAATATCATTCTAGATGTATTATGTATTGGTCATAAATTAAAAGGAAAGACTATTTAATTCCCATAAACAATGTCAAAAAGCTGGAAAGATTCTCACACAGAGTCTCTGGATAGATGGTTGTGTGGAGGCGCGTGATTGGTCATTCATGCCAAAAATCTATTCTCTTAGCCAATCAGGATGCAGGATAGATGAATGGATATAGGGCTTTTTGCAAGAAAAGTGTTTTGGATTTAGGGCCTTTTGAAAGAAAATTTCATTTCATTTTTTAACAAACTTCCTGAAACTTTTAGAAGTTGAAATATAGCCAGTTTGATGCACATGGTGAATGTCTATTAAGGCATATAAAAAAGTGCCATATGATAAAAAATGGATTTAGGGCCTTTTGCAAGTAAGCTCTTCATATACAAACTTGCCTTGGAACATGTCTATTTAGTGTTGACAATATAGTTTCAATGTTCAGTTGATTTTTACTCTTACTTGGGTAGTTTTATTACAAGTTATACATGTATTATTTTAAAGAAACTTAAAAGTATCACATACAGGAACACCTTTTTCTACTTTTCTTTTTCCTTGTGATTTGCCATTTGCAATGGCACTGCATGTAACATGTAAGGAAGTATATAAATGAAAACAGCATGAAAAAGTACTCTTCATTGTGTGAACAGGTCAAAAGTTTTGAAGTATTGTAATCTACATTCCTTTTATTTCATGTTATTTTTGTACAGTGGAGCATCATTAATGAACTTCTTGGAACCAAGGAAATTCCCTCTTTATATCGAAACCTTGTTATACCAGGGTAAAAAACAATATAATACAAAAAAGTGGGACTGGCAAAAATACTGTCTTATAACGAGTTTGTTATACCATTGTTCTTTATAAGGAGGTGCCACTGTAAGAGGTATGTGGAGGAAGGCATATGGAGTGAGACAGGAGAGAAGAGAAACAGGAGGGAAATAGAGAGAGAGAGAGAGAGAGAGAACAAGGGAGAAAAATTATCAAGGTCATGAGATAAAGAGAGAGTGAAAGATAAGATAGAGAAACGGAACGAGCTAGAATCAGGGCTGTCAAGTAAAGTTTTCCTCAAGTTTATCAATACAAAATTAAGATTAATCTATAATTCTATTATCAGGCCCCCTTTTTATTTCTTATTTTAAAAATAATTTCTGTCAACTCTTTGCACGATGGCCATTCACGAAGTTAGTGTCCGGTTAATTTTAACGGTTATTAAAGATCGATTCCCCTCTCGAAATCAGCCAGAGAAGAAAAGAGGAGGGAGAGAGGGAGACACAGAGAGAGAGAACAAGGGAGATAAATTATCAAGGTCATGAGAGAAAGAGAGAGTGAAAGATAAGATAGAGAAACAGAACGTAAGAAATCGCCAGGGTTCACCTCCGGGGCGCACCCGGCACTGGCGACGGTAGCCCGTGGAGGTACACTGTACGATTTGCAAATGGTGTGCAGCTCAAGCAGATGCAACACGAACTTTTTATTCAAACTTTCCCTGGAGGAAACAAGCAGCCCACGTCCAAATTTATTTTTTTGTGTTCAATCCACAAATTGTACGCGGTGTGGATACGTAATCTCGTCTGACTGTCTCTCCTCTCAACCTCCATTTCGTTCGAAAATCGCTATTATTTTCGTGCCTATAAAACGGCTATAGGCATAGACCCCCCGGGGGGGGGGGGGGGGTACTCACATATATTGGGTATACGGGGATGTGCCGCTGGGAAGGGTGGCTTTTTGAAGAAAGATCCTTAGACATGGGTCCCCTTTCATTCAAAAGATCCTTAGGCATGGGTCCCATTTTCCCAAAAAAAATCCTTAGACATGGGTCCAATTTCCCCCCCCCCCCAAAATCCTTAGACATGGGTCTCTTATCTCGGCTCTTATCCAGTGACGGTTTTTGAAGGTGTGGCGAATTTTTTTTTTGTCCCCCCCCCCCCCCCCCGCAGATTTGATAGTTTGCGCCGGGCGCAAGAATTTCTAGATACGCCAGTGGTCAGAACCCCCCCCCCAAAAAAAAAAAATTAAAAAATAATAATAATAAAAAAGAAAGGAGAGGAGAGGAGAGGAGCAACTTCTATCGGCCAAAAAAAAAAAGAGGAGAAATATGGAAGGAGAAATATATAGAGAAATAGAGAAAGGAGAATAAAAAAGAAAAGGGGACGGAAAGGAAAACTAAATGCAAGAAAAAGAAGGCAAAACTAGCCAATTTTTTGTCCCTGGCAAAAAACCTTGAAAGTTAATATTCGGGGAAAAGGCGACAGTTCCCCCCCCCCCCCCCGCCAGATCTCCAAAGTTCGCTCAGTAGGGGGTGGGGGTCCAGTTTCCCTCCATAATTCTCTGACAAACAAAAAAGAAAGAAAAAAAGTGTTTTTCATTTTAAAAGGGGGGCACTATGCTATTTCCTTCCAAGGGGGGGGGGGGCACGGACCGGATGTGCCCCCCCTAAATCCGCCACTGTACTCACCCCAACTCCAGTGACTTTAGGTGTGTCGACTTGACAAAGAGGTCAACCACGGCTTCCTCGTCTCTGCCCCTCAGCCCGGAGATACGTACCCATTGTTGATTTGGTGTTTGTTCGCTGATCAGAAGACCCAGTCCTGCAATCGTCTCTATCGAGCCAGTCATCTCTTCTGTCAAAATTGAGGATGAGGCGTGATCCCCGGTCTGACGCATAGGCCTGGAGGCCGTGATCTGAGATATGTCCGTCTCTGCATCATCGATAGTGATATCGATGTCTTTCAAGCCTGGGAGCGATGAGAGCAGACTTTCCGAGCTCTGTGACGTCACCCTCCTGGCTATGACCTTTGTGACGGCTGGAAGCTTAGGAGGAAATGGAGGGAAACTCAGAGAGGAGTCTGAGATGGAGAGATGGTAAAGAGAGGCGACGGATCGGAGGCAGGACCACAACTTGTCGATCATCTCAGTAGATAGTTGGCAGTGCTTTATCTCAAGCCTCGCATTCTGCAAGGAAATGCAAACAAACCACTTGTAACATTCACACGCATCGGGATACTATGATAATACAAGTAGGTAATGAGAGTACATGTATATTAAAAAGAAAGTCCAAACTCTTCCTTCAGTGATAATCAGGCAAATGATTTATTTGTTTCAAACAGTGCCACTTTTGCTGTAATTTCCCATCAGGCAGATCCCATCAGTAGTATAAAGTCTACTTACCTGAACAGCGTTTCTGTCGTAGTTTAGAGAACCACATTCACTCCTACATGATATATGGCAAAGAAATGAGGAAATGTGGTTCAATACGTTTGTAAGAAATGAAATCAATATGTGACCCGACGCCTCAAAACCTACAATAAGTCGCCAGAATTATATCTTTTGTTTTATACATTTTCTGAAAGTAGAGATTCTCAGCTTTCCAACGGAAAGTATATCACTTGCCTAGTTTACTCAATGATAACACCTTTAAATATCACATTTAGAATCAGCATGTAGCCAGCAATCAATAACCCCTATTCAGAGAAAATGGCCAAAAAGTTCGGAACAAAAGAGTGCTAAACCTTTGCTCTCTGTGTGTGCCGAAGTAAAACTGGGTATTCAAATGGCCATAGCAACCGGCATGAAGGAATTATCACATTAGGCTGAATTTTGGCAAGCTGCTCCAGGAGGACCTATTCATTACTCACTCTAAAGAATAATTTAATACCTTTAGAGGTAAGGTAGTAATTTAGCATTGAATGAAAGTATTACAAAAGCTCTCCAAACATCCTTTACATTACTTTCCAAACATTAGCTCGACAGGTGAACAAAAAGGAGTCATTTTAAAATGCCCCGAAAACATATAAGTCGAATTACGACTCACAAACTTGAGACATGATAGAATGATAATGAAAATACCCATTTCTATCAAAAAAAGAAAATCGACTGATCCAAGTAAATTTACTATTTTGGGCTGTTTGCTACGTTGTGGTCCGTGCGACTTATTGTAGGTTTTGAGGCGGCGGTCACATATAGAAAATAAATGAAATCTACGTCTGTCCGGTGGTAATTAAATAGTAACAGCAATAAAAGCAATAATAATAATAATAATAATAATAATAATAATAATAATAATAATAATAATAATAATAACTAGACATTGAATTCGTCACTGAAGACGAATTAGGTGGTCTGTATTGAACTGGTAAATTGTTCTGTCAGATATGAAGATAATGGTGATGACATTGATGATGATGATGGTAATGGTGGTTATGGTGATGATGATGATGGTAATGGTGGTTATGGTGATGATGATGGTAATGGTGGTTATGGTGATGATGATAGTGGTGATGATATAATGATGGTGATAATGATGATGATGGTGATAATGATGATGATGATGAATACAAGAAATTGTCATGGTGTTTGAGCGTTATTTGCGCCCAAGTCAAGGACAAAATGCGTAAGAAATGGTGTTTTATAGGGTTTGAAATGCGAAATTTTCATAAAGCTCAGTCGCTTTGATCTCTCGCATAATTATGTTCAAGATCTATTTCGCACCCCCTCCCCCCATGGCGCTTTTAAAGTGTTAACCATTAATTTACTCTAGTTGCTTTACCCCCCCCCCCCCCCCTACATGTATAAAGCAGGAGCTTGTTAAATTTTGCGCCCCAGGTGGGATATAAGTGCATAAAAAACATCTTTAAAATACAGAACATTCGAAAGGGATTATTAATTTGACTTGAAATTGCCTTCCTGAAATATATTTCTTCAGGGTTTTCATTTTGCGCCCATAAAAAAGGAACGTTCAAAATCCCCCCCCCCCCTCCAAAAACATATATATATATATATATATATGTCGCCGAAACCACTGACCCGTCTCCGTGGTCTAGTGGTTAAGGCATTGGCGTTCTAAGCCAACGACCCGGGTTCGATTCCCGGCGGAGACATTTTTTCAGCCTTTGCAAAAATTTCAAAAAGGGAGGACAGCTCTGGGGAACTTTGATTTAAGTTACGCAACCATTATTCTCTCATTTCCTTTCGCATTGTATATATATTTCCACGAGAGTTGCCAAAGCTGTTGTATATGTTATTTCCTCACAATATTGTTAATAATTATTCTAATGTATACATGTATCTCAAAGCATTCGCTTGGATCCAGCTGAGGCACACGGCTTGTCTTTGTTCAAACTCACCTGCCCCCGACAACGGAATTAATTAATAAGGTTGAAGATTTGTCAATCTGTCGGTCAATTGAATCCGGTGTCGCCGAAACCACTGACCGTCTCCGTGGTCTAGTGGTTAAGGCATTGGCGTTCTAAGCCAACGACCCGGGTTCGATTCCCGGCGGAGACATTTTTCCAGCCTTTGCAAAAATTTCAAAAAGGGAGGACAGCTCTGGGGAACTTTGATTTAAGTTACGCAACCATTATTCTCTCATTTCCTTTCGCATTGTATATATATTTCCACGAGAGTTGCCAAAGCTGTTGTATATGTTATTCCTCACAATATATATATATATTGGTAGGTCGCTGTATTCCCTCGGATTATTTTCTCTGTAAGGGAAAATTAAATAGGAAATTTCAAGTTGAGGGGTGAAAAGGAAAAACAAAATTCTGCCGCTCGGTCTCGTTACTCCCTCGCTTATACACTAACTCATTATATTTGGGCTAACAACCCCGGTTATGTGCATCAAACTCATTTTCACGTAGTGCCATCGTTTCTAACTTAAAAACGCTCATTAATTTGAGTTTGGGCATGGGGGGGGGGGGGCATGGGCGAAGATTTGATAGTTTGCCCCGGGCGCCAGAATTCCTAGATACGCTAGTGGTCACAACCCCCCCCCCCCCCCCCACCAAGAAAAGAACAGAAAAAAGAAAACAAAAAGAAAGAAAACAAAAGAAAGAAAATGGCGGTAAATGTGCGACCTCTATCGGCCAAAAAAGGCAAAATTAGCCAATTTTTGGTCCCTGGCAAAAACTCTGGAAAGTTAATATTCGGGCAAAAGGCGACAGTTCCCCCCCCCCCCCCCCCCAGACAGATCTCCAAAGTTCGCTCAGTAGGGGGTGGGGGTCCAGTCTCCCTCCATAATTATCTGACAAACAAAACAGAAAGAAAAAAGGGGTTTTTCATTTTAAAAAGGGGGCACTATGCTATTTCTTTCCAAGGGGGGGGGGGGCATGGGCCGGATGTGCCCCACCCCCTATATCCGCCACTGTACTCACCCCAACTCCAGTGACTTTAGGTGTGTCGACTTGACAAAGAGGTCAACCACGGCTTCCTCGTCTCTGCCCTTCAGCCCGGAGATACGTACCCATTGTTGAATCGGTGTTTGTTCGCTGATCAGAAGACCCAGTCCTGCAATCGTCTCTATCGAGCCAGTCATCTCTTCTGTCCAAATTGAGGATGAGGCGTGATCCCCGGTCTGACGCATAGGCCTGGAGGCCGTGATCTGAGATATGTCCGTCTCTGCATCATCGATAGTGATATCGATGTCTTTCAAGCCTGAGAGCGATGAGAGCAGACTTTCGGAGCACTGTGACGTCACCCCGGTGGCTATGACCTTTGTGACGGCTGGAAGCTGTGGAGGAGATGATGGGAAACTCAGAGAGGAGTCTGAGATGGAGAGATGGTAAAGAGAGGCGACGGATCGGAGGCAGGACCACAATTTGTCGATCATCTCGGTAGATAGTTGGCAGTGCTTTATCTCAAGCCTCGCATTCTGCAATGAAATGCAAACAAACCACTTGTCACATTCACACGCATCGGGATACTATGACAATACAAGTAGGTAATGAGAGTACATGTATATTAAAAAGAAAGTCCAAATTCTTCTTTCAGTGATAATCAGGCAAATGATTTATTTGTTTCAAACAAACAGTGCCACTTTTGCTGTAATTTCCCATCGGTAGTATAAAGTCTACTTACCCGAACAGCGTTTCTGTCGTCGTTTAGAGAACCACATTCACTCCTACATGATATATGACAAAGAAAAGAGGAAATGTGGTTCAATACGTTTGTAAGAAATGAAGTCAATATAGAAAATTAATGAAATCTACGTCTGTCCGGTGGTAATTAAATAGTAACAACAATAAAAGCAATAATAATAATAATAATAATAGTAAAAATAATATCAATAATAATAGTAATAATAATATTAATAATAATAGTAATAATGATAACCCCACGTTTGGGGGAATCGCAAGATTCATCAAGCCGTAGTGCAATGGCAAGCCTCGACCTAGGGGTGCATCCTCATTGCGGCCCCTACGCCAGGTAAGTATAGAAATAATAATGATAAAAATCAAGAATTATAGCAATAATAGTAATAGGATATTATAATGAACATATCGTCTGTTCTGTTAGAAGAAAAATAAGATGGGTATGGGTCATGAACAATTGATAAGAGATGCAATAGTCTATAAGAATCTTACTACAATTTGCTTCTGAATTTGTTACACTAAATGGAAAACTCCAAATATTTATATTTTTAACAGGGACGTCGCTAGAGGGGGATTGGGTGTCACAACCAGTGGCGTATTTATTGGGGGGAGGGGAGGGGGAACGTGCCCCGGGCGGCACTTCAAAGGGGCGCATAAAACGCAAAAGAGAGAAAATAAGGGGGAGAAATACAAGAAATTTTCATGGTGTTTGAGCGTTATTTGCGCCCAAGTCAAGGACAAAATGCGTAAGAAATGGTGTTTTATAGGGTTTGAAATGCGAAATGTTCATAAAGCTCGGTCGCTTGCTCCCTCTCATAATTATGTTCAAGATCTATTTCGCGCCCCCTCCCTCCCCATGGCGCTTTTAAAGTGTTAACCATTAATTTACTCTAGTTGTTTTGTCCCCCCTATAACGCAGGAGCTTGTTAAATTGTTAAAGCATCTTCAAAATATAGAACATTCGAAAGAGATCATAAATTTGACTTGATATTTTATATTTCTTCAGCGTTTTCATCATTTTGCCCCCATAAAACAGAAATGTTCAAAATGGCAAAAAAAAAAAATATTGCTAGGTCGCTGTATTCCCTTAGATTTTTTTCTTTGTAAGGGTAAAATACATAAGAAAATAAAAATTGAGGGTGAAAAGGAAAAAGAAAATTCTGCCGCTCGGTCTCGTTGCTCCCTCGCTTATACACTAACTCATCATATTTCGGCTAACAACCCCGGGTTATGTGCATCAAGCTCATTTTCACGTAGTACCATCATTTCTAACTTTAAAACGCTCATTAATTGGCTTTTGCTAAACAGTCGGGTAACGTCGCGTCGCGTTGGTAGACATTTTCGAACATTTTTCAGGAAGGTGTCTTCAAGGGGACAAATTGAAAAAGAGTCCATCTCAGTATGATTTTTCCCGTTTTCAGGCTAAAAACGACAAAGAAGGGAATAAAGAAAACAATAGAAGGATAATGCAAAGAAAAACATGAACTAGAAAGAGAGAATAGAAGGGTAGGAGGGATGGAAGAAAATATGATGAAAGGAAACAAAGAATACAACAAAAGGAAAGTTGGAAAGTAAAAATAAGTGGATAAAAACAAAGAATAACATAAAGAAAGATAGAGACATAAATGATAGAAGGATAAAGATATTAAGTACATAAGGAAAGATAGAAGAGAAGATGATAATTTGAATAAAGGAATAACATAACGAAAGAAAAGATGAAAGGAAACAAAATGATAGGATAAAAGCAAAGAATGTTTTAAGGAAAGTAAGTAAAGATGGGAAGCAGAAAATGATTTTAAAAAGAATAGTATGAAAGATAGAGAGAGAAATGATAGGATAAAAAAAGTTTAACTTATATAAAGAAAGACAGAGAGAGAAATGATAGAAGGATAAAGATTAACATGAGGAAGGTGGGGGGAAAATGATAACAGGAAACAAAGAATATCATAACGAGAGGAAGGATGGAAAGATAATTGATAGAAGGATAAAAGCAAGAAATGACAAAGCGAGAGAGAAAAATGATAAAAAGATAAATATAAACATGAAGAAAGGTGGAAGAGAAGATGATAAAAGGGAACAAAGAATAACAAAGTGAAGATGGAAAGCAATAAAAAAAGAGGATAAAAAGAATAAATATAAACAGTAACATTATGAAAGATGGAAAACAAAATGATAAAAGCAATAAAAGAATAACGTAATGAAAGGAAAGGTGGAAAGAAAAATTAATTAAAAAAGGATTAAAAATAACTGAATTAGTAATTACGCGATGCGTAATATATGTCCCCGTCAGAAGTGTAGATCTGTGTTGGAATGGTTGTTAATTTATGTTATTTCTGATAGAACCTTGAAGATAAATGTGAGAAATGAATTATCAAATTATGATAATATGTATTATGATTATAAATGCATTTTCTATTGATTTTGAATAAATTACAATAAATTTGCATAATTAATGAATTTCAAAATTCTGTGTAGAGGTTTGACAGCCCCTACCGAGCCCTATCAGATAAAACAATCAGATTCAAAATACGGTGTGAAATAGAGGAGAAGTAGCATTTTTGGTTGATTTTGAATAAATTTGCATAAATTTGCATAATTGATGAATTTTATGACTTTGTGTAGAAGTTTGGAAGCCCCCACTCAGCCCTATCAGATAAAACAACCAGAATCAAAATCGGCCTAAAAATGACGGAGAAGTAGCATTTTCTAACTTGTTGAGCACACACGGACGGACGGACGGACGGAGCAGGCCCCTAAAGCTCCGCCATTTTGTCAGAGACATTTGAACACGATTTGAACGCGCCCGAAGCCCTATTAACATACTATGAATTATTCATTTATTAAGATGCTCCCAATATCCGTACATGCTCTTCACGCAACAAAAACAAAAACGCGGGTCAGCGCCGAGCATGCGCATTGAGAGAGGTCAAGTACACTTAATTTATTCATGTATGTAAATGTATTCATGATATGGATTTTGACGACTTACCAGTATTGGCCAATCAGTGCCTTCCATTTTTAATATAATTATAATAATCAACAAATGATAAACAGTGAGAGGCTACTTGCGTACTAGTACTTCAATTCACTGTTGAAAAATAATCAAACATGGTTAAGCTAAGCTGTGTCACAAGAAACGAATCCATAATGTGGGAACTTCTGAAAGTAATTAAAAATATACATACATTATTTTTCTCTTTTGCTGTTGATTTTATTTTTGGAGCAACTTGGAATTTAACCGGCCCCCACCCCTAGGGCCAGACTTACCTCTCCCCCCCTCAAAAAGAATCAGTAACTCATACGGCAAGGGGGGGGGGTAGATATTGGAAACTTTCTTTTCCCCTTTTTCTTCCCATCTCTCTCACTATCTCACATCGTTGCCTTTCTCATCATATCATCTCACAAGTTATCTCTCCCATTATCTCTCAACTCTCTCTCTCTCTTTTCTCTCTCATATTTTTATTTCTCCCTCACGTCCTGTTTCATCACTCTATCTGGAGTGTGATTCGAATCATTGAAAAAAGAAGAAAAAGAAAAGAAATACATGTACTATTGGATTACTGCTAGTTGAATGTTCATAAAACCAATTTTAATTACATAGCTTCTCACAATCTAAATTACCACGTTTAGTTTATGTGATGATATCTCCAATTATGATGCCCAGTCGATCTAAAACAGCTAGATTTGCTCACCTTCTTTTTATTTCTCTACATGATATCTTTGATCACTAATCAATTGTTTTTCCTTCATGTTTTTTGCATCTGTTTCTTGCATCTATTTTTTCAATTGGCGACAATTTTTTTTTTTTTTTTTGCCAAACCTTCAAAATTCACTCGGTAGGGGGTTATGGGGGTCCAGTTTCCCTCCATAATTCCCTGACAAGCAAAAAAAAAAAAGGGGGGGGCACAATAGAGAAAATGGTGGATCGTCTAGGGTCAAAATGCATACTTCTCTTCCAAAGAGGGGGAGGGGGGGGGGCACGGGCCGGAAGTGCCCCCCCCCCCCGATCCGCCAATGTTTCATGGGGTCCAGTTTTGTCTGACAAGGAAAGAAAAGTTATCAGTTCTAAAAGGGGGCACAATAAAAAATAAAAATAAAAAAGGAGGGGGCACAATGTACACTTTTCTTTCAAAAATGGGGGGGGGGGCATGAGCTGGGATTGCCTCCCTTCCATAAATTCACCACTGACAAAGAATTTCTGATGAACCCAATAGCCTTTTTTTTGGTCAAAAGTTGTCAGGGGCAGTCTGCCCCTCCCCGCCCCCCCCCCCCCCCCCCCCTCGGCTACACTAGTGCCCTAACCCCAAAGCCACAAAGTCTCCAATGAAACAATGAGCAACTAATGTACATTTCAGAGTCATTAGGAATTTTGGTTGAAATTTGATCCACACATACCAAGGGCATAATTATTTGACTTGAAAATGAAAGATGATTATGTAAATTTTCTCTAAATATTTGTAAGGATCTCTAGATGAACTATTGTTTGTTTTTTTCTTCAAAATCTCAATACTTATTTTTTTGAAATTTAAATAGTTTTATGTCATACAACAGTATTTGATAGTACAGACTTTCCCAAAATGATAATTTCAATAATCAGATATAAGATCGGTTAAGTGGATTAATTTTTTGTTTTACATTACTTGAGATGCACAATGGATCAAAGCATAACCTCATTGGGCCTGGCAATCACTTCCGTTATGTAAGTCAAGCTAATACAGTAGGGCAAATCAAATTTGCACTAAAAACATACTAATTCATCTGATTAATATCATTATTACATTTCCGGCAGCTTTTTTTACTTGTTTCTCTTTCTCATCTTTTCCTCAGTGCATTAAGAACTTTTTCAAAGGTATAATGTGCAATATAAGAACTGTTCTATTATTATTATTATTATTGTTGCTATTATTATTATTATTCTTATTATTAATAATATTATAAACATTAACATAAACAACAGGCAATATCCCTAGGCCATCTCGAAGAGGAAACCCTCAACTCATTAATGAGCTAAATACATCTACATGAAAGGATAGACTGTATTAGAATTTATAGAGTGACATGAGGAGGGGCAGGTGAAGATGCCACATGTGAAAAGCTTTACATGCAGTATATCCTTTTCCCTTAAATGTGCTTGTTACAATAACTTCAGACTCTCCGGATTGTAACAAAATTATGAAGGATTTGATCTGTTGTAGCCGCCATCAGAGCTGAACAGGTCAAGTTGAACTCCATGCATGTCTGTTGAATGAAATGAGAAAGGAATGAAATTAATCACGTTGAAATCACATGATATGCAAATCATTAAGCACAGTGGCAGATTGGGGGGAGGGCACTTCCAGCCTGTGCCTCCTCCCCTTTGAAAGAGCAGTGTACATTGTGGCCTCTCTTTTTAAAAATTGTGCCCCCCCCCCATTTTTGAGCTGATAAATTTCTTTTTCTTTTTTTTTATTTGTTGCTTGTCAGAGAAATTTGGAGGAAAACTGGACCAAAAAAATCTGATAACCTTTTTTCTGAGACCCCCCCTTTACAAAATCTTTTTGAATGAACCACTGACATCCGTGTGAGTGTATTCAAAGAAACTTATTCATACAGCTGAGCCTACCTCTCTTTTTTCAAAGTGGGATATGCCTTCGACATCTATTGTTCCTGAAGACGAAAAGCATCATCCTGGAAGAAATAAAATAGTTCATACATAAATCACATTATAAGTATTTATTCTCCATTCATGCTGGCCTCATTGATTCTCAAAGAGAATAAAAATAAGGTTCCTTTCACAGATACTAGCTGAAATTGTAATGTCTTTCTTCAGAAATATTTCAAAATAGATTTAAGTACATAATTTGAAGAAAAAAAAATCGACTTGCTTTTTGTTTGCGTACATGTATTTTTGAAAAGGTTTGAAGAACACTTTCAAAGGAAATAACATAATGTATTTACTTGTCAACACATTTGAGATCCCCTAAAACCCTCTTCTTAATTCAACATTACATCAAAAGCCAATTAATATACTTCAGATAGTATACATCTATCCTGGATACTAAAGCTCAAGCTATCATTCCATCTTTAAGATCTGTAACTCCTCAACTGGATCTTAATGTACATGTACCTATGTTAAGTTTTTGTATGCTCTTAATTTCAAATGATTGGTGGCAGAATAAGGGGCCAAGGAAAGGGGGCACATGAACCTTCTCCAAGTCAAAGCAAAATAGTCTATCATTATAATTATTGACTTGTCTAAATTATCTTGACATTCAGTAAGGGATGTAGTCAACATCCCCGGTCCAAATTTCCATTGAAATAACCACTGAGCTGCCACTTTATTTTATTTCCTAAATTAGAGCTCTAGATCTAGAACTACTATACCTGTCATGCAATCTGTCAAATGAAAATAAAGTGGCATCCTAAGTAGATCTATCTTCCACTTCATCCTTCATCTCCAACAGTTTGTAGTATGCTGTGGCAATAGTACGTTCAGCCATGCATTCGTGAATTGATGGGTAGATACGGTAGAACTGAACACTTGGTAGGTCTGCATATTCTTCCTCTCATGTCCAACTGGAAAGAAAAAAAAAATGAAAATGATAATTGATAGTGTTACTCTTTATTACCTTCAACAAATTTGTTGGTCCTGCCTAAAAATGAAAATGACTAGCGCATCTGATTTTCCTCCCTGGTACACTGAATAACCCCCCCCCCCCCCCCCTCCAAAAAAAAACAAACAAAAAAAACATGCATGCCTTGGGCTTGACTTCTCTTAAAGTTCTTTTTCAAATTCAATCAAACTATAACTTTTCGTTTCATTTGACATTGGCTAAAAGTTCACAACGCTATAGAGGTTTATTCTTTTCATTCTAATCTAATGTCAGTCATATTAAAAATTAGACTCTAGGCCTACATTGAACTGAATCAGGGAGAACTAACGTTATAGTAAAAACTAACTAGACCAGCCCCCCCCCCCCCAATTAATTCAATCACTGACAAGGCTTTATTTCAGTAGGCTAGTAATGTGCTTTGCCTTACACTCTAGAGTACGTCTACGTGTAACTGTTACGTTAGACTAGATCTAGGGCCTAGATCTATATACCTAGACCCTGAGTAGGACTAGGAGTCTAAGTTAGATTAGATCAGATCAATGACACTGATGGGGATTAAATTCTTTATTATTTTAACCACTGAAATTCTCTGTTAATAGTCTAGGGCCTGGCTATATCTAGTTTTATGACACGGTCCCGCCCGAAACTCCGGGTAAGCTGTCAAGAATGGCAGGGTTTGTAATGGCAATCCAGCTAAAACATAAGCTCAGAACGATAGAAAATGGAATGAAAGTTCGACAACAGATTGCCCTCATTTTTATAACATACAGTACTTTCAAATAATTTCAAAATGTTCAGAAATTCCAGGAGATCCCTCACATTGGTAGTAATTCATATGAATGTTATTCTATTTATGAAATTTAAGCGTAATTATAGTTGTACTCACCGGTAAACTTTTCACAAGAAATTCACACTTCGTGCGGGTGACGTCATTACATTGACTTTACACACAGCGGAAGTGACGAAAAAGGTCATATTTGTTGTCGATTAATTCTTTTGGCTAATTGTAATATTCATGAGGTAAGGTCCAATCAGAGCTGAATATTGTCGGGATACGCAAAGCAAAAATAAATAATGCATGAAGTGAAATCGTACTTTTATCCTAAATGGGGCTTCGGGAGATATGAAATGTCTCTCGGGGGGCGGAGCCTAAATACGCTTAAATACGCTTAGATTGAATGGTGACGCTGTAGCTTATATGCAAATGAGGCAAATCCGCGGGTGCTACCTTGTCGTCTATACTATTTAATTTGTCTATGGGACGGAGGGATGGACGGACACACACACGCACACACGACCATTGATTTACTTGATATATCTAACCAAGACGGCCTGTCATGTTGGGCTTTTCCTAAACGGGAAAAATCATACTGAGATGGACTCTTTTTCAATTTGTTCCCTTGAAGACACCTTCCTGAAAAATGTTCGAAAATTTCTACCAACGCGACGCGACGTTACCCGACTGTTTAGCAAAAGCCCATTAATTTGAGTTTGGGCATGGGGGGGGGGGGGGGGCGCAGATTTGATAGTTCGCCCCGGGCGCCAGAATTCCTAGATACGCCACTGTTCACAACCCCTCCCCCCCCCCCCCAAAAAAAAAAAAAAAAAAAAAAAAAAAACGAAAAGAAAAGAAAGAAAATGTGGGTAAATGTGCAACTTCTGTCGGCCCCCCCCCAAAAAAAAAAAAAACAAGAAAAAAAAAAAAGAGGAGAAATATGGAGGGAGAAATAGATTTATTTATTTTATTTATTCATTTCTGATATTTATACAGGGTGGCTCATATCACCAATTTGGTGGTCTTCCATGAGGCCCTGTTTGGTAACAATAAAACAAATAACATCAACAATAATCAATATATATAAATACACAAGCATAAACACGTATAATACACATTAATCGGTATCCTCATTAGTTAAGTAATCATTCATTGACTATTTACAAGAATTTTCGAATCGAATTTTAAATTAAGGATTATTAGCATTGTAAACTGTGAAATAATCAAATTAAAATATGGATGATAACCACACATCAAAATGAGGGGAAAATAATAAATTAACAACACATATACCAAAGAAGTTGCTATGCATAATATCCCCATATAGTTCACAGCTTACATCTCCTCTGCAGATAACAGAGCTTTTAGAGTGTATTTGAAACTGTTTAAAGTAGGCAACATTTTGATAGAAGTTTCAAGTTGGTTCCATACTGCAATTCCAGATATTAGGGGACTATGTTTGTATGTGTCCGTCCTAAATTTAGGTACACGCAATGTATCTCTTACAGCATGTCTTGTGCTGTGATCATGTAGAGAGCTGACATGTTGTAAATCTTTTTTTAAGTATTCTGGTGCCACGCCATGCATTGCTTTATACATCATCACTGCACGTCCAAACTGGAAACGTGTCTGAATAGGCATTCAACCTAACCGACTAAACATATCTTTTGAGGATACATCGAATCCTTCTCCCAACACTATACGGGCAGCCCATTTCTAAACCTTTTGTAGTTTAATAGTTTGTCTTTGAAATCTTTCGGACCAAACAGAGGAGCAATAATCAAAATGAGGAAGGACGGTGGAATTATAAAGAAGTTTCAGAGACCTGGTTGGAACATAACTTTTTGCTCGCTTAATTACACTAATATTTCTTTCAGCAGTCTTAATAACTTTTTCGAAATGTTCCGTCCATCGCAACTCCTCATCGATCATGACACCTAGACACTTGGCAACTTTAATTATTTTCAGACAACTGCCGTTTAGTGTGACAGAAAAATCCTTTACACTATTAAGAATTGATCGTGGTCCAATAAGCATCCCATTTGTCTTATCAGCATTAAGAACTAGACGGTTTTTTTGTTACCCACGAAAAAACATTTTCTAAACCTTTTGTGAGCTTTCGCTCTACTTCTGCAACACTTCTTCCGTTAACTGTTAGAGTGGTGTCGTCGGCATACATATCAACAATACCTTCATCAATACATTTTGGTAAGCTATTAATGTAGATAGAAAAAAGAAGTGGCCCAAGAATTGAACCTTGTGGGACACCCATCATAATTTTTGAGGAACTTGAAGTGGTCCCTTTAAAACAAACCGTCTGTTCTCGGTTAGACAGACACGATACAAACCACTGAACACTCCTATCAGAACAGCCAATGGCTTTCAGTTTATGTAACATAATATCGTGATCAACAGCGTCAAATGCTTTCCTCAAATCAATGAAAGCAACACCTGTTAATTCATTGTTATCAAAATTCAATGACCATTGGTTAACTAATTTCATAAGAGCTGTTGCAGTAGAGTGAAGGGGACGAAAACCTGATTGGTTAGCACACAATATTTCATATTTGTCGAGAAAATCACATAGTTGGAAATGCACAGCCTTTTCTAGAATCTTGCTTACTGCGGATAATATCGATATTGGTCTGTAATTACTGGGAGTGGACATATCACCAGCCTTGTAAATTGGAATAACTCTTGCTTTTTTAAAGATTTTAGGCACTTGTCCTGTTGCAATTGACTTATTGATAAGGCACGTTAAAGAGTCAACAATGACATATTTCGCCATTTTCAAAAGACAGCAAATTATTCCATCATCACCTGTTGCTTTATCGTCACTCATGTTTTCAATTTCTTTTAAAACAAATGCGTTCGTGACTTGATGTAGCTCAAACTTTTCTTCAGTATTAGCTAGCTCATTTTCTTCTAGAATGATTTCAGCGTGTTTTGGGATATCACGCGTAATATTTTGAGCACAAGTAACAAAATATTCATTAAATGTTTGAGCAATACCTTTGCCATCAGTAATTTTGGTCCCATTCACGTCTAGGCTGTTGGGTAAGACATGGTTGGATTTTGGAATAATGTGCTTGATACTCTGCCACATTTTTTTTGCTATTCCCTTTACTCATATCTATCTGAGAACTGTGATAATTTCTTTTTTCTTTTTTCAGAAGATAATTCACTTTGTTCTTCAGTTCTTTGTACCTAGCCCATGATGTGTCACCACCTTTCTTAAGCGCCACATCATGGGCATGATCTCTTTCACGCATTGTCTCAATTATATTGTCATTAATCCAAGGGCACGCATTATTTCGTATTCTTTTTTCATATGTGACCCGGCGCCTCAAAACCTATAATAAGTCGCACGGACCACAACGTAGCAAAACAGCCCAAAATAGAAAATTTGCTTGGATCAGTCGATTTTCTGTTTTTGATAGAAATGGGTAGTTTCATTATCATTCTATCATGTCTCACGTTTGTGAGTCGTAATTCGACTTAGAAATATGTTTTTGGGGCATTTTAAAATGACTCCATTTTTTCACCTGTATAGAGCTAATGAATGTTTTGAGAGCTTTTGTAATACTTTCATTCAATGCCAAATTACTACTTTACCTCTAAAGGTATTAAATTGATTTTTGAAGTGAGTAATGAATAGGTCCTCCTGGAGCAGCTTGCCAAAATTCAGCCTAATCTGATAATCCCTTCATACCAGTTGCTATGGCTATTTGAATACCCAGTTTTACTTGGGCGCACACAGAGAGCGAAGGCTTTATAGCACTCTTTTGTTCCGAACTTAAATGGCCATTTTCTCTGAATAGGAGTTATTGATTGCTGGTTACATTCTAATTCTAAATGTGATATTTAAAGGTGTTATCGTTGAGTAAACTAGGCAAGTGATATACCATTGGAAAGCTGAGAATCTCTACTTTCAGAAAATGTATAAAACCAAAAATATAATTTTGGCGACTTATTGTAGGTTTTGAGGCGTCGGGTCACATATAACGGCATATGTTTATCAACAACATGCATAAATAATTTATGCCACGTCTCCCATGCAATGTCAATATCATCAAAATTTGGTCTCTTTCACGCATTGTTTCAATTATATTGTCATTAATCCAAGGGCACGCATTATTTCGTATTCTTTTTTCATATAACGGCATATGTTTATCAACAACATGCATACATAATTTATGCCACGTCTCCCATGCAATGTCAATATCATCAAAATTTACATATGATCTCCATTTTTTTTTTTTGATAGATAGAGAAAAGAAAACGGAGAAAAGAAAAAGGAGAAAGGAAAAAGCTGAAAGAAAAGGGGACGGAAAGGAAAACAAATTTAGACAAGAAGGAAAGAAAAACTACAGGAAAGAAAAAGGAGGCAAAACTAGCCGTTTTATGGTCACTGGCGAAAAAACCTGGAAAGTAAATATTCGGGCAAAAGGCGACATTTTTTGTCCCCCGGCAGATCTCCCAAATTCGCTCAGTGGGGGTGGGGTGGGGGTCCAGTTTCCCTCCATAATTCTCTGACAAACAACAAAAAGAAAGAAAGATAAAAAAGTTGTTTTCATTTAAAAAAGGGCACTATGCTATTTCCTTCCAAAGGGGGGGGGGAAGGGCCGAATGTGCCCCACCCCCCCCCCCCTAAATCCGCCACTGTACCCACCCCAACTCCAGTGACTTTAGGTGTGTCGACTTGACAAAGATGTCAACCACGGCTTCCTCGTCTCTGCCCTTCAGCCCGGAGATACGTAGCCATTGTTGATTTGGTGTTTGTTCGCTGATCAGAAGACCCAGTCCTGCAATCGTCTCTCTCGAGCCAGTCATCTCTTCTGTCAAAAATGAGGATGAGACGTGATCCCCGGTCTGACGCATAGGCCTGGAGGCCGTGATCTGAGATATGTCCGTCTCTGCATCATCGATAGTGATATCGATGTCTTTCAAGCCTGGGAGCGATGAGAGCAGACTTTCGGAGCTCTGTGACGTCACCCCCCTGGCTATGACCTTTGTGACGGCTGGAAGCTGTGGAGGAGATGATGGGAAACTCAGAGAGGAGTCTGAGATGGAGAGATGGTAAAGAGAGGCGACGGATCGGAGGCAGGACCACAACTTGTCGATCATCTCAGTAGATAGCTTGCAGTGCTTTATCTCAAGCCTAGAATTCTGAAATAAAATATAGGAACATACATGCGGCAAGGGCCGGTCACATTTGTCCGATAACGATGACGAGATTTTCAATTAAAGCTGCACCCTACTATATTGTGTTTGTGTGTGAGTATGCTCGTGTATGTTAATAGTAGGGCGGATTTAGGGTGAATCTCTGAAGGAAAAAAAAATCGTTTTCTTTATCGGACAATTGTGACTAGCCTTTTACATCATATTCAATTTAGGGAGTTAAATACAATCTCTTGCTCTAGCTATCATGGAAAAAATATACGCTTTACAGCTTGTTTGAGTTGTTTTTATAAATGTTCATGTCGAGAGAAAACATATTTCATTGCTGTATATCGGTAGTTTGGAGAAGCAAAATGTACACAAAATTATGAAAACTTTATCCATTTGCAATTTTTCATTGAATAATAACTTCAGAAAATATCATTTGTAGTAAATAAATACAACAAATAAGTATATACGTAATTGTAGAATAAAACAGTTAATTACTAATTGAAATATATCGAAGAAATATCATTCATTTTGCTGCATTTTCCAAAAGGAGGAACGCACTAATTGCTCTCTTGAACGTTCCTAATGAATAATGCCTATCAGGCCTACTTACATTTGATACGCGTCTGTCCGAGGGCAGCGATCCAGAAAACCTGTAGGAATTAAAAGAGAAATGAGGGAAAACTTGGCCGTCGGTAATGAATAATTTTAGTGTCTAGAGTGAAACAATCATGTTAATTACTATGATGGAGATAATGCTAATTATAATGTAATCAATAATTTTACAATATTGACTGGCCTTGAGGGGGATAGCAGAATATATTGCCCAGAGTCCAAGACGAGGGCAATATGGTTCTTTTAAGGGCAGTATTTTCGACATTCACCAAAAGTAGAGCCCTCCAATATTATTATTGTTATAATCATATATATGCCTATTTTGTAGTTTTTTATTCATTCAGTGCAAAAACTGTACTAATATTTATTTCCCGAGACTGCAATCATCGGCACTTTTGATGTTTCATCCCTCTACACTAACATCCCCCATGACGAAGGTATTTCAGCCTCATGTGCAGCATTGGCTAACAGCGGTCACTTGAGTCCCCCAGTATCCGACATCAAATCTCTCATGTCACATGTACTAACAAAAAACAACTTCACTTTCATGGACAAACACTACCTACAGGCATTCGGCACAGCGATGGGCACACGGATGGCCCCTTCCTACGCCTGTCTCTTCATGACCAAGCTGGAGCAACAGCTGCTAGATTCAACCCCCTGTCGCCCATGGATCTGGTGGCGCTACATCGACGACATCTTCTTCATCTGGACCAGGGAGGAAGACAGCCTCCAAACATTCATTGCCCACATCAATTCCTTCCACAGGACCATCAAATTCACTTCTGATTTCTCCCAACAGAAGACCAACTTCCTCGATGTCACAGTCAAGAAGGAGTCTAACCGTCTCACCACCACTCTCTACACCAAACCCACTAATACCCACCAGTACCTCCACTCATCCAGCTGCCACCCCCGTCACTGCAAAACCGGCATCCCCTACAGTCAGGCCCTCAGACTTCGCCGTATCTGCTCTGAGGATTCCGACTTTTCCTTCCATGCCAGGAACTTGAAGAGACATCTCGTAGCCAGGGGCCATAGCGCCAGGACAGTCCAACAAGCCATCAACAAAGTTCTTTCCCTCCCCAGATCTGAAGTTCTCAAACAGAAAACTGACAGCCAGGATACCAATGACAGAATACCTCTCGTGACCACCTTCCACCCTAATCTCCCTCCTCTCCGCAATATCCTTCATGACAACCACCGTATTCTCAACACTTCTGATCGTCTCCTACAGGCTGTTCCCAGTACCCCAATCCTGTCTTACCGACGCCCCCGCAACCTCAAGGATCTCATCGTTCGTGCTGAAGTCCCCCCTCTCTCTCGCCATTCTTCTCCCATTCAGCACGGCACCTTCAAATGTACAGCCAACAAATGCACCGTATGTGCTATACACATCCACGAGGGTGACACTTTCACCAGCAACTCTACCAACCTCCCTCACCAAACCAAGGGCAATATCACTTGCACCACCACTAATGTTGTATATCTCATCACTTGCAGAGTCTGCAGGACCCAGTACGTAGGGGAAACCAAGACCACACTCGAGAGACGCTTCTATGGGCACAGATCCACTGTCAACACAGCCAAGCTTGACACTCCAGTGGGCCACCATTTTAACCTTCCTTACCATACCATCACCGATATGATTCTACAGGGCATTGAATCTTTAGGTACCCGCCCCGACACAGTCCGAACCAGCAGGGAGAAGTACTGGATGAGACGACTTCGCACCATCCAACCTCATGGCCTCAACATCCAGGAGGGAAATGATTAATACATCTTTTTACTCCCCTTCCTTACATTATTACATATATATATATATATATGTAACCGCACAACAAGGGTCCCAAGTCCTTGTGTTTCCATAAAGCCATTATGGTAATAGCCGGGAGGGCGCATTGTTATACATAATTTGTATATATATATATATATATATATACACATATATTTTATTTGCATTTTACCTCCTCGTTTGGTTTAGACACATATATTACAGACTTTATATTCACATGTTTATATTCTTCAGTATACAGTATGCCTTACATCTTATAGTTTTGTATACAGCAGACAGCAAATATATTTTTCACCACACTTTACTTTATATGCCATATATTTTGCACTTGGTGTCTGACAACTCGACCCCCTCGTTATTTTCTGCCATACCACTCCACTGCACTGGACTTGTACAGTACTTATTCCTTTCTCTTGTCTTTGTATTGTTCCTTACCCTGTTTGATGTTGCCTCCCCACTTATCCTTTGCTTTCACAGGTTACCCACCCTTGAGCTTGGGGCTCATTACTCTCCTTGGATCTCCACGCCTTTCTATTTGTTTTAACCCCCCTCCACACCCACCGGACTCATGGTTTTTTACTCCCCACACTCCCCTTTTGTTCCCATTGTTGTGTGTCCACAGCTCCTCCCTTACAGTTCCTGTTACATGTAATCTGTTTTGCGTCTGTAGTCTATATATATATATATTCTTGTCTTGCTTTTTATGTTTGTCTTTTTGCCTCTGACGAAGATTCTGCTCAGGCCCCTTTTGACTCCAATCTTTATTTACATATAAAATCCTACATCTTTTTTTTTTGTGCTTTGTTTTGCGGGGGGGGGGCACTCGAATGGGGACCAAAAGACGTGATTTGAGAAAGAAAAAGGGTAGAAATGGAAGACGAAAATTATTATATTGTTGATTCATGCAGTCATTTTAGTGTATAAAATTCGAATGATTTTCTGAATCTTGTTTGCTTTGATCCCCTCCATAACGTTCTTCAGGATATCGCCTACTTTTCACGCATGAATATACATACAATTACAATACAATTTAGAAATGGCTTTTTAAAGGATTCAATCAATATAGGAGCTGTCATCCTCGTTGCTTTGTTTTTTACCACATCATACAGGATAAAGCTAGAAATAGCACTTCGAATTTTGAAAGAAATCAAAACCTTCGTTTGACTGGATTTTTATGAATTTGACGCCCCATTCGAGGAAACTGTTAATCAGTATTACATAATTTCGAAATTCTACATTGTATATGATATCGCTTGATTGCACTGCTCCTGTGCGAATTCTCTTGGGTAAAGGGCATAGAAATTGCATCTTTGAAGATAATAAATACATACCCCAAAAATGTACTGCTTGGTTTTAAAGTTACATAATTAATACGTTTCTTTCTTTCTTTCTTTCATTTTTTTTTTTTTTGGGGGGGGGGAGGGGATTTTTTTTTTTTTTTTATTTTTTATTTTTTTTTTTGGGGGGGGGGGGGGCTATTATATTGTGCTGTGAGAGCCATAATCTCAGTATGCACCACTAAAGCACTAGTTGTTATGCAATCTGGAATAAGACCTCATATTCACTATTGTGGCAAGAGGCCTAACATGAAAATCAGCTAACGTGGGTTTGTGAGCAGTGACATATCTCCTGATAAAATCATAATAAAATACAGTGCTTTTAATACTTGGTTCACCTTACTTGCTTGCAAATAAATTACCAGCTAGTATGTCAAGGAAGAATGATACATCTACATCTACCAAAGAAGGTCATGTAAGGGGTTATGGCAATTTTCCCCACCATGTCTTTGTAGGTGCCCCGCCCCTCCCCTTTCAAAAAGGTTTGTTTCTTTTTTTTCCCCTTTTTTGGCTTTTTTATTTTGTTTTGCAATGACCACCCCTTCCCCTCTAAAGAATGTTCAACCACCGCTGCTGTCAAGATGATTCTTGAAGACAGTGCCTGCTTTCTTGTCTATGTGTGTGAGCCTCCATCTTTGATTGTTCCATTTCCCCCTCCTTTCTTTTTTGATGCCTAGGCCTTGGCCTTTAAGGTTCAAGCATTGGCCTTAGTCTTGGCATTGTGGGTAAAGCCTTCGCCTTAGTCTTGGCCTTGTGGGTAAAGCCTTGGTCTTAGTCTTGGCCTTAGCCTTGTGGGTAAAGCCTGGCTTAGTCTGCTTAGTCTTGGCCTTGTGGGTAAAGCTTTGGCCTTAGTCTTGGCCTTGTGGGTAAAGCCATGGCCCTAGTCTTGGCCTTGTGGGTATAAAAGCCTTGGCCTTAGTCTTGGCCTTGTGGGTTTAAAAGCCTTGACCTTAGCTTTGGCCTTGTCGGTAAAGCCTGGGCCTCGCTAGTCAATGCCTTGGCCTTGAGGGTTTGGGTCTTGACTACAACAATGGTGTCATAAAAAAGCAAGTGGAACTTGTTCCAATTCATTTGCAAATAGTCTAGTTCCTCCACAATCGTATCGATATATTCAGTATCACATTGGGCAGTCATATGTCTCAACTTGATAACTGACCAAACAGCAATTAACAGCCATAAAATGGGATGGATATCTTGACGTGTGTATGACATGTTTCAGATAGACAAAATATTTTGATGCGTTTGGCAATGAACATGACACATGTATATATATATATATATATATATATGTAGAGTTTGAATACAATAATGCAGATGTACAACTATACAGTGAATGTACACGCAAATAACACTGGCTGAACATTGAGTGTATGCATGGAACATGACAATGGGATGAAATATACAATGAACAGGTGGTTTGGATGGAGATGGTATATGGAGGGTGACTGGCAGGTGAAGAATATATTAGACAAGTATACCGGTACGAAATAAACATGACATAAACATGATCAATTTCTTTGGCCATGGGCATGGCATAGGCCTAGCATTCAAAATAAGATATCCCATTTCATAATTTATCATTGTTATGTAATTATTATGATGGAAATCTGAGCTACTTTCTATATTTTCAACTTCAACTGATTCATCACTTAATTAAGTTTAATTCCTACAAAAGCTTTCTAAGTTGTTTTTTTCTTCTGCGAGTCGTATCATTCTTGTGATACCTTCTTGAATATTTTCAACCTTACTGGTCCCTTGACTAACATTATACCCAATATCAATCATCCTTGACTCTAGTCTTAGCATATGCCTAGGGTGAGGCCCTATGTCAAAGTTAAATGGAATTCAGGTCGATAATTTGGTAATTAAAAATGTCAACACATTAACTTGACCAAGAAAGTAATTCTGATGCCCATTTCATGTAAAATATATGAAGCAAGTCAAGGAACAAACATGAAAAAAAAAAACACAGAGGTGGGCTGATAAAACAGAAACCGATAAGTGTAAGAAACCTAGAATCAAATTTCGTTCGCGTAAATGATTACTCACTGTTGTATATACAGACTAGATGATATCAAACGCGTTGAAGGCTCGACGAGAGCAATCAATTTCTCTGCGGGTCCGGAAATTACCCCGGACAAATGTATCACCTCGTCACTGTCGAATGTTCCGTTCAAGAGACCCAGTCCTCTTGTCGTGTCTCTTGACACGCTTGATACATTCTTCTTCTCTGATGGCCTAGCCCTAGGGAGTGATTCAGGTACTTTATTAAGGCTGATGCGCGTGAGCTCCTGTCCGGTCAGACGTCCTCGAAGACCAGTCTGGATCGCAGATACGTCTTCTTTCCCTACATCATCGATAGTGATATCGATCTCTCGCACGCCAGGTAAAGAAGAGAACAGACCTGCGTAGCTGTGTGACGTCACTCTCTCGGCTATCAGTTTCGCGATGGATGGAAGCTCAGGAGGAGATGACAGGAAACTGAGAGAGGAGTCTGCGATGGAGAGATGTGTTAGAGAAGCGACAGATCTGAGGCAGGACCACAATTTTTTGGTCATCTCAGTAGATAGCTGGCAGTGCTTTATCTCAAGCCTAGATTTCTGTAACGAAATACAAACAAACCACTTGTCACATTGACAATGCATTGGGATAAAATAATTTAACTACAATAACGAGTCTAAAAGTCTAAAAGCCTAGTCCAAAATATCAATTCATTGATAATCGGGTAAATGGTCTAATTGTTTAACCCTTACTGTGCCAAGGGGGTTTAGCTCCCTTCAAAAATTCAACGCTTACTTTTCAAATGTCTCCACTTCATTAATTATCTATTATTTTACAAAATATAGTGTAAAAAACTTGTAGAAAATCTATAACCATTTCTTATGATACCAAGCATTATTACTTTACCCAATTTAATGCATACAAATTATTGAAAATTACATTTAAGTCTCTTTTTGTAAATCATTGTTTCGTTTCTCATTTGTTTACTATTGTTTAAAGTTGAAATATTTAATATCTTTTTTAAAAACTGCAATTTTCTCTGGAAATTTCTATGGTAGCATATAATTATAAAAATATAGAATGGTTGACTTATGCTCAAAATGTTGATATACATTGACCACCATATATCTTTCCTGTGGTCGAGCATTTGGGGATTGAAAATGACAAGTCTATCTGTCACATGACATCGGCACTGAATGAGTTAAGACAGACAATGCTATTGTGGGGTAATTTTCTACCAGGCGGAGAATATCGTTTTCTCCGCTATTTTTAAGCCATTGCATGGGTACACATGCCTGGTTTAAATGTAATAAATTGTCCATTAACATAAATAAAACAAATTTTATACATTTCAAACTTAGTAATCAGATAGATGAATTTCCCTATAATATAAAAGTTCCCTATGATATAAAAATTGATAACATCCTTGTTATTTAAATCATTACGAACAGTTAAACGTCCAGATATTAATAGGATTCAAATTGCTTCAATAATGCAACGCTCCCACACAAATAATCTATCGCCATCTTTAATGAACATGTTCTCAATTAACTCTAATAACTTGGATAAGCAGTTTTCAGCAGCTTGTTTTCGATTTTTTTTTTTAAACTCTAATATTAACAATTATTTTACGAGATCACGTAATCAGATCACGTTGTCAAATGATAGATCTAAATATTCCATACGACATACAGGCCCCACTTTATGGAATAATTTGGAATTTAGCAGAATTAATACACAGTTTAATAATACTTTTAAAAGACAATATAAAAAGAAATTACTTAGCAATTATTAATTTATGTCAGGATGACGATATGTATGTTGTGTGTTTATATATTTTGTCCTGTTTTACTTTCTCGGTTTATTGTATTTTAGTTTTTGTTTTAATTATTATTACTTGGTACTGTACTTAATTACCGCATCCATGGTAGCAATATTATTTTAATCATCAATCCACGTTGGGCATGTGCGTTCATACAAGCCTTTTCTTGGCTTTTTAGTGCATGCCCCTTTTCCATTAATTTATGTTCAACCATGTAACAACTCTACCTTTCCTATTACTTTTGATTGCTTTGTCCATGTTTTATTGACATGTTTTAATTCTCATTTTTATTTGTCTGTATATGACTTTGTTCATTTTTATGAATTGGAAATAAATACTGAATTGAATTGAATTGAATAATATTTCTCTCGAACGTAAAAAATATACAAAATTTTTAGGTGTTTTCATCGATGAAAATTTAAATTGGAGTGATCATGTACGGCATATAACTACTTGTATTTCTAGGAACATTGGTATACTTTATAAGATACAATATTATATTCCTAAAAATACTCTTTTCATGCTTTACAATTCTTTAATACTACCATATATTACTTATTGTAATTTGGTATGGGCCACTTGCGGAAAGACCAAAATTAACCCTGTATTTTTATTACAAAAGAAAGCTGTACGCACTTGTACTGGCTCGCAGTATTTAGCTCATACAAACCCATTGGTTTATGCATTAAAAACACTTAAAGTTTTTGATGTAAATACGATGCAAAATCTGATATTTATGTTTAAATATTCTAATAATTTATTGCCTCAATCGTTTCAACATTTTTTTATGCTAAATAATACTATTCATTCGTATCCTACTCGGAATTCATTAAATTTTCATTTAGTCAATCCTAAGTCACTGATTGCACATAAATCCATAAGGCATCATGGTCCTGACTTATGGAATACACTCCCAGATAATATCAGATCTTGTAGAACTCTTAATTCTTTTAAAACAGAAGTAAAGAAAGTTTTACTATAAGAGTATAGCATTTGAAATTTTGACAATTATAACCACTTTGTTTCATACTATAAACCATGTTTTTGTAATTACTATTCTGCTAATACCTATCATTTAAACATCCACCATCCTCATCCCCACCAATCATCAATTTCATCATCATCATCATCATCATCATCATCATCATCTTTACCATCATGGATATCATCGACGCCTTTTAAAAAGGTTATTATACTTCATTTTCTCCGTTTTGCATAATAAATATATTTATGCTCTTTTGTTGGGCTGTCACGTTTTCAAGCCAATGCTTACAGTGGCAGTCCTTCTTCTGTATAATATATATCAAAAAATGTTGGTAATTGCTCCAACTGACAAATGTATACTTCTTTAAATGTTCATTATGTTACCAAATGTTATTTCAAGTATGTATATATGTATTATTTTTTGCGGAAGAAAATAAACTCAAACAAACAAACATCAGTCGGGGTCCGCTCGTAAGTCATAAGGACCGCTATTCATAAAATATAAGGACCGCTATTCATAGTAAGACATAAGGGTCGCTATTCATAATGGTCATTATTCATGAGGACCGCCATTCATAATATACATAATTAGGATCTCTAATCATAATACGGAAAGAGGGTCGCTATACAAATCAAGGTCGTTTAATAATCATAAGGGTTCATATTCACAATGCAAAAAGAGGGCCGTTATTCATAAAGGTCAATATTCATAAGGGCCGCTATTCCTTATCGAAGAAGAGGGTCGCTATCCATAATCGAAGGAGAGGGTCGCTATTCATAATCAGAGAAGAGGGTCGCTATTCATAATCAGAGAAGAGGGTTGCTATTCATAATCGGAGAAGACCGTCGCTATTCATAATCGGAGAAGGGGGTCGCTATTCATAATCGGAGAAGACCGTCGCTATTCATAATCGAAGAGGGTCGCTATTCATAATCGGAGAAGAGGGTCACCATTCATAATCGGAGAAGAGGGTCGTTATTCATAATCGGAGAAGAGGGTCGCTATCCATAATTGAAGAAGAGGGTCGACATACATAATCGGAGAAAAGGTTCGCTATTCATAATCGGAGAAGAGGGTCGCTATTCATAATCGGAGAAGAGGGCCATTATTCATATTCGAAGAAGAGGGTCGCTATTCATAATCGGAGAAGACGGTCGCTATTCATAATCGAAGAAGAGGGTTGCTATTCATAATCGAAGAAGAAAGGGAAATGGATGAAGGACAACCCAACGGTACTAAGAGAGCCTTAGAATACATTTCCGGCTTTTTTTAAAATGCAATATATATCAATGCTCCCCACACTTTGAAAGGCGCTTTGCCAATGCCTTAATAATTGAAAAACGATGTCTAATCCCTACATATACATCTGAGGAGAGGACCCCCTCCCCTCAAACACACACACACACACACACGCATACAGATCCAGATCCTTCCGTTTCTCAACTCCTTTGTGGAGACCCAAATCCTTGGCCTTTATCTCAAGTTCCAACAATCGTCCATTTGGGGGAGCTGAGGGCAAAGTTGCGCGGGGAGGGGTTGTCGTAGGGGGTAGTTGTCCTGGAGATTAGTTGTAGGGGGGGGGGGGTAGTTGTCCGTATACGGGCTTATGATGCATAATTTTGGGAGGGCTGAAGTTTGTTGCCCGAATTTCAAGTTTCCCTTTTCTATGTGAGCGAGCGAACCGAGTGAGGAAAAATTTCGACACTTTTGTAGTGAAAATGTACAAAAATTGCGTGTATTAAACTATCTAAATATGAGGATATTGGGGCACCTTCCTGCCCGTAATGATGTGATAGTCGAGCCAATATTGCCCTTCTCAATTTTGTTTGTTTGTTTATTTGTTTTTGTTTTTGCTTTTTGTTTTTTTGTTTTTTGTTGTTTGTTGTTTGTTTGTTTGTTTGTTGTTGTTGTTGTTGTTGTTGTTGTTGTTGTTTTTTTTTTTTGGGGGGGGGGGGCATTTTAAGCAGCAAAAGCGTCATTTCTTATTCGATGCAGTGGCGGATTTGGAGGGGGACACATCTGGCCTATGCCCACCTCCCTTTTGGAAGAAAGAAATATGGATTGTGCACCCCCCCTTTCGTATGTGCACCCATTTTAGAACGAAAACCTTTTTTGTTGTTGTTGTTGCTTGTCAGAAAATTATGGAGGGAAACTGGACTCTCCCCTCCCCCCCCCCCCCCCCCACCCACCCCATGTGCAAGCGAGTTTTCGAGAGCTGGCGAGACACCCAAAACACGGGTCTCCCTTGACAAAGTTGACAAACCTGCATTTGTGTGCCACACCCCCTCATACACAACCCTGGATCCGCCCCTGATTCGATGTACCAAGGAAATTCCCAAATGACCTCTGCGATCTAGGCAAAGATCCAACTATTGAACATTGATAAAAGTCCCTTTTCTCACTTCTTTCTCAAATGGGTGCACAACGCTGACGGAACAAGTTAGAAATAATCAAGGAATTTAGGAAGGCCACCGAAAGTTGATATTCCTTTCAAATGTATGTAGAACATATGAAAATGCGATTTTATTATGCTTTAACATATTATATCTTTATATTATGTAGACATAGAAACATAAAGATTGTAACATTATGATACATTCTAAACGATTTGAAGTTTAGAACTAGCCTTGAATTTATCATGTACATGATGTACAATTAATTAACTTTTTCTTCAAACTTCAGCATCAACCTGACATTATTCCATCAGTGCCAATGGTATACTGTACATCATACTGCTTGTATGTAAACAACCATTGGACCAAAGGTTTTAAATCCTCTCCGAGGGACTTGGGGTTAATGCCTTACCAAAGGACACTAGTGCATCCTGGTTTCGAACCCGAGTCCTTCAGTTACGAAGCCACTGCTCGACCACTGAGCTATCTCGCCTTTTCTGAGAATTATGGACATGATACAGCACCTGATGGCAACACCTACTACAGCACCCCCCCCCCCCCCGACCCGCACACAGGCTATGCCATTTACGAATTACTTTGACGAAAACTGTCAGTACTATGTGCTTGTACCGAGGCAAGATGGGGCGTAGCCAGGATTTTTCAATAGGGGGAGGCGTGAATATGGCCATGCAGGATTTCCTTTTTGGGGGGGGGGGGGGGGGTTGTGAGCACGCGAAGTGTGCGAATTTGGTGATGAGCACGCTTTGGGTGCTCCCCAGGGGGTGGGTGCAGGGAGGGGAGTTTCCCCCTCCCGCGCAAAGTGCGAAAGCTTTGACGTTTTATAGCAAATTTGAGATAAATATAAAATGGCTCGTAAAACCCACTTTATAGACGGAAAGCTAGTTCGACGTCGAGACTGCTCGTCAATTATTTGGACACAATACTGCACTGTATGTAACAGGGTAGGGAGCAGGGAGGGGAATGTCCCCCTTCCCGCGCAAAGCGCGAAAGCTCTGATGTTTTATTAATAGCAAATTTAAGAGAAAGTTAATGTCTCGCAGCACCTACTTTAGGAGGAAAGTTAGTTCGCCGTCGGGATTTTTTTTTCTTCTTCTCAATTATCTATGTAACAAGGGTGGGTGCAGGGAGGGGAGTTTCTCCCTTCACGCGCGAAGCGAAAAAGCTCTAACGTTTTAGCAAATTTGAAAGACAACAGCTCGTAGCAAACATTAATTTTTCTAGGCGGAAATTTAGTTTGACACCCCGACTGCTTTTCAAGACGCAATATTGCACTGTATGTAACAGGGGTGGGTGCAGGGAGTGGGGATCCCACCCCCCCCCACCCCCCGCGCAAAGCTCGAAAACTTTGACGTTTTAGCAAAGTTTGAGAGAAAGATAACGGCTCGTATCGCCTTTTTAGGCTTTTTTTCCCCTCTCACTTCCTCCACTGTTTCGCTCTCCCCTTTTTAAGGGCTGAATAGGGAGGGAGGCATGACCCCCTGTGCCCCCTGGCTACGCCGGGGGTGTCTCCCATCCAATATCATTTTGATTGCTACTTTAATTTCTTTTATATTTGAGTGTTTCATTGAACTATGAAAATCAAATTACAACATTTTACAAACAATCCTATTAAACCCTACCCTCTTTTTCGATTATGAATAGCGACCCTCTTCTTGCATTATGAATAGCGACCCTCTATTTCGATTATGAAAAGCGACCCTCTTCTTCGATTATGAATAGCAACCCTTATAAATATTGACCTTCATGAATAACGACCTTCTTCTCCTATTATGAATACCGACCCTCTTCTTCGATTATGAGTAGTGATTCTTATGATTAACGACCCCAATGTGGTATTATGAATAGCGACCCTCTATCTGTATTATGTATAGCTACACTTATTACTCATTATAAAACGCGGTCCTTATGAGTACTGACCTTTTTCTCCTATTATGAATAGCAATCCTTATTATGGTCCTCATGAGTTTATGAATAGTGACCCCCTTTTCGTTTTATACATAGCGATCCTTCAGGTATAGGAAATTACACGTTATGAATAACGGTCCTTATGAACCACTGGTCCTTATGACTAGCGAGGTTACCCCCATCTACGTACTTGGACGGCATGCGTGTCGTAGTTTAGAGAACCACTTTCACTCCTAAAAAAATATATTTGAAAAAGAAATGAGGGAAAGAATGTGATTTAATAAATTATTGGGAAATAGAAATATAAAATCAATATATATATATATATAAATGATATCTGCGTCTGCACCGTGGTAATACGAATAATTATAAGAAGCACTAGCAATAAAAATACATGTACAGAAAATAAAAGTGATGCTACTGCTACAACGTAGTAAAATAATCATCCAATTAAAGTCCACTCCAAATGTTATTAACCGAAATGGAAATTCTTTTTGCCCAATTGATCGTGGGCCCGGCAGCCACTGTGCAGCGCCAGATCGACGTTGCTCTATCCCCTTCAATTGTTGAACGCCAAAACAAGGTACCAGCAACTCCCATCTTTTAACGTCTTTTGGTATGACGCGGCCGAGGTTCGAACCCACAACCTCCCGATTGTGAGGCGGACGCTCTACTGACTGAGCCAACACATCGGTTAAGATACTACTACTAGTCTACTACTACTACTATTATTATTATTATTATTATTACTAATTCTACTTCTCCTAATATTACTGATAATGACAATGATGATATAAAATTATATAAAATTATATATAAAATTTATATCAATGAAAATATATTAATAAAGACATTATTATGATGAACAACAAGGAAATGAAAAGGGAAAAAAGAGAAAAACTGACCATTTTCTTTTTTGCTCGCTCGCTTCGTTCGCTTGCAAAACACTGGAAAGTTTACCTGTTAACTACTAAATTCATTAACTCTCATAGGCTCAATACAAAAGCCCCCCCCCCCCCCGGTTCCCGTAGTCTATGGGTTAAAAAGACGTCCCCCTTCGGCAATGGCTGTAGCCCGCCTCCCCCGAGGATTTTCAAAGCTCCGATATTCGGGCGACCACCAATTCATATTCGGGCAGCGGGGAGATAGAATATCCACATTATTTGGGCAGCGAGATTCCGAGATAAATTAAACTTCTGTGCATTTTATCTACAAAAAGTTTTATAAAAAAATTGTCAGTATATTGTGGCAGCGAGGAAAAAGAATATTCAGATATTTTGGGAGCAGCGAGGTTTCCAGATAATTATGTAACTTCTTTATGTAACGTGGAGAAGGTTTACGGTTCACCATGTGTGTTGGTAGGAGGAAAGGGAAAAGGAAATTAGAGATGGATAGACCAGAAAGGATGACAAGAGAGAAAAGAAGAAATAATCTTCCGTGACAATGGGTGAAGTCCTGAAAAGGACTGTAGACCAGATGAGATGAGATGAGATGTAACTTCTGCACATTTTTGTACGAAAAGTGAAAAAAAAATAACGCTCGCTTTGCTCACTCGCTTGCATTTAGAAATTGAAAAGTTTATCTTCGGGCAAAAGCCCCCCCCCCAGCAGTGTGTCACCTTCTCGAAATCAGAGGACTGTTCCACGCGTTTCGAGTATCTACAGAGGTATAGTATAGAGTAGTAGAGCAGCACAGAACAGACCTAGCATGTCGTCATGATTAAGGCTACTGTTATTTCAATGTGAAGAATTTTTAACACTACGTCGAAGCATAGTATATACTGAAAGGATGAAGACTTAAAAAATATATTAATAACGCATTTCTTTTATCCTGATATGCAATTTTTAGTGGCAAATTATTTTATTCAAAAATAAGGTCATTAGCTTTTTCTCATCAGTACCGAAAATCATCCAAACTGGTAATTTATAACACAAAAAGCTCATTGTACATCTTTTAATGTAAAGAATGAGCGATTTCGATAAGATTAATGATGTATATTGGCTCTAAGGGGGGGGGGGGCAACACATTTTAGGGGTCCCATCCTGACGGAAACTTGGGGTCAGTTTATGTGTTTTGTAATATCCAGTCATGCTACTTCCTATTGACAAAGTTTGATGCATAGAACATTGGGGTGAAATTGACCCGACTTTGAGGTTTGATTTTGGAGCTCTGGGGGCTCAACCCGACGGCTACGGGCAGACTGACAAACATTTTATCAATGACATAGATGGACCTAGTAACTTGATAGGTCAATTCTTCGTTGCAAAATAGAATGATCCTTTCGGCACAGGTTATCAGACTAAATTGAATGATTAGAAAAAGGCCATTCCTGAACAAATAATTCAATGAAGATCCAAAATTATTTGCCAATGCACGAAAAGATTTCGCGAACAAGACTTTGCTTTACAAAAACCAGACCGAAATGAGCATGCTTTTGCTGCTACTTCATTAAGTTGGCCGCTGCATATCCTTGTCCCTGACCTTCGAAGGATATAAATCTTATATAAAGACAAAACCTATATAAGAAGTTAACAATTAGAGTGCATATTCTGTAGATCTACTTACTCCACATTCAGTGACTTTAGGTGTGTTGACTTGACAAAGAGGTCAACTAAGGCTTCCTCATCTCTGCCCTTCTGTCCAGACACACGTAGCCACTGTTGGTTGTTGGTCTGTTCTCTGATCAGAAGGCCAAGCCTTGCAATATTCTCTTCCGTTGAGAGTGATGGCGAGGCTTGCAGTTTGATATCGATAGCGAACAGGCGATCCCCGGTCTGCCCCAAAGACCTGGAGGCCGTGATCTGAGATGTATTTCTTTCTACATCGTCGATAGTGACATCGATCGTTTTTAAGCCAGGCATCGATGTGACCAGACCTTCGTAGCTTTGTGACGTCACTCCCTTGGCTAAGAGCTTTGTGAATGATGGAAGCTCGGGAGGAGATGAGGGGAAGCTGAGAGAGGAGTCTGAGATTGTGAGAGTATGTAGCGCCGAAAATGATCCGAGGCAGGACCATAACCCATTCGTCACGCCGATATTAATAGAAGACCCCTCCAATCTAACTTCTCTAACCTGTTTTAGTAATAGTCATGATAGTGTGATGAAAGAGGAATATAGAGAAATAGAGGGAGAGAGAGAGAAGGGGGTCGGAGCGATTAAATATGAATTAGATTTGATTATTTATTAACAATTTTCCGTAACATAATTACATAGACAAAAATATACATACACATTTTGGTTAAAGTGAAAAAAAGGGTAAATGCCAAATCAAATCTTTAAACTTTAGTCACCGCAAAATCACCTAACATTCAGGAAGCAATACCCTAAAGAAGTAAAACATGGCGAAGATAATCTAGGATATTTACATCAGAATATTACATCTGATTCAGTTACGTTGTTTGTTTACTTGAAAATGAAAGTTCACTGAAGAATAATGTAGAATATTATTTTTTACCAATTTTCTGCTCACCGTTGAAGCCGGTTTATTTATGTTCATTATTATAATTATATTATTTTTTCTTCTCTCAAATCAAATACAAATTGTACAAATAATTCATAACAAATTTGTACATATCATTCATAGCACAACTGAATGCATTATGTATTAAAATATTCCACGCTTACAGTAAGTAATTTTTGTTATGTGCGCATAATGTATCTCATTTTATCTCGTGCTGCATCTATATAGATCCCCTCTATTTTCAAGATATTGCTGACTATTTCTCGAGCTCGCACTTTCTCGTATAACTTATATTTACATGGTATAAATTATGATTTTCCCCTTTTTTCTCTCTGTATCTTCGTCTTTCTTGCTTTGGGGTTAGTTGCAATTTGAGCAATTTAGATTGACCAGCGGGGATTAGCAAGAAAAAAAAATCCCCCAGTTAAAAATAATAATGAAGATATCATGTGAATCGCTTTATATAAAAGCATAAAAAAAACAGCTTTCTAAAATACTGTTTTTTCGAATTCTGATTTATGATAATTATATACTATACTTTTAATTTATTCAACGCAACTTATTCATTTAATTCGTGACGCCGAATGCAATCTTGTAGTAAATGAAAGATCAAAAAGAGGATTTCCTTAAGTTTAAGACATCTTTCGAATAAATTAGGTTTCTTAAATATCATAATTGATAGGATTGAAGTAAATTGAGTATATCATAAAGAAATGTGAGAAAATTACAATGCCCCGACCGGGATTCGAACCCGGGACCCTGGATTACATGACCAGTGCTCTACCAACTGAGCTATCCGGGCTCCCGTCGAAGCAAAGTAACAATCTCACATATAGCCCCCTCTCTTTCCATCGAGCGTAGGGGGTACATCCATACCAATTCCATGCGTACGCTATATAATGGCCTACCAATGAGAAAGTCTTCCCTCTAAAGTCGGGCAAATCCATGCCAACGAATTTCTATAGAGGACAATTTGAATTTGTAATTAAATATCATAATTGATAGGATTGAAGTAAATTGAATATATCATAAAGAAATGTGAGAAAATGTGAGAAAATGACAATGCCCCGACCGGGATTCGAACCCGGGACCCTGGATTACATGACCAGTGCTCTACCAACTGAGCTATCAGGGCTCCCGTCGAAGCAAAGTAACAATTATAGCCCCTCTCTTTCCATCGAGCGTAGGGGGTACATCCATACCAATTCCATGCGTACGCTATATAATGGCCTACCAATGAGACAGGTCTTCCCTCTAAAGTTTCATTAATTGTAAACAGATAAATTGTCCAATGACGTTTAGATGGAAGTCTGCATATATACCTGATGCTTCAGGTGCTGTGGAAGATTCTGCATACCAACAGCGGTGTAGACAGTCGGTGACTTCAGAACAATACTCTGCGCAGTTACGCATCTTTGAACCAACGAAGACACGCTTCCTTCGGTACCCGTGGTCTCTGATGAGCAGTCAAGGAGAATGCGATATCGCTCGCTCTCATCCAACTGGCTGTTGTCGAGGAGCGCCTTCATGATTCTTATGCAAAGAGCGTTGTCCGTTCCAGCAGCAAAACGGAGGAGATTTTCGTAGTCACCGATGTTTTGTTCGATCTTGCGGAACACTGTGTCTAACTTAGAAATCTTCCATCTAAGCAAATATTTGTTCGTTTTGGCAGCGAGACGCTTACCCGCTGAGTGTTCCTGCGCGAGTTTGTGATAGAACTCGATGGTAGTGGAAGTAGTGTTGTGGGACTGTGGAAGGCCTGTTGATTGGGCAGTCATTTGGGATACTATTCCAAGTTCACATGCCCTATCAAGAACGGTGGTCCGAACTTTCCGGAAATCACGGGGCGTGAACACTAGCTTTTTAGCGTCGTCGAGTAGACCAGCTAGGGCAACCTTACCTAATTTACAAATTATTTTCATTAGTTTGTTTGCCGTAATCTTGTCTCTTGACTTTGAACGGGCATTTGCATGATGCATCAAAAATACATTCACGCTGTCCAGCAATTCGGTTTGAGTTGAAGTATCATTTTTTAGTAGCCCTGTGCTCCATAAATGACAGACCATGAGACAAAATAGCGGCGTTATAACAAGTTCGTTAATCAGTGGTTGGCCATCCAGATAAACTTTCAGACCTTGTCCCTTAGAGAGATCCGAAATCGACACAAAAAACTTGTCAATGTACTCTCTTGAGCTCTCTCTCGAGAATCCTTCGATCTCCATCTTCGTGTACACTGTCGAAAGTTCTCCTTGATCTAAGAAGTTCTCCATGTGAGGGCGCGTGGTTACAAGGACTCGACACTCTGGATATTCTTCCCAGAGCATTACACTGACAATATTGCTCCCTAAACTTCTTTTTGAAGAAGTTACTCCGGCATACTCGTCGAGACCGTCCAATATGATGTGACATTTGTCCTGATGCTCTCTAATGAAATTCTCCAGACCCTCAGCTGTGAGATCATGAACATCACTTAAGAGTTGAGACTTAATTGCTTCTCCAATCGACGTCAGCTGACCGGTGTTTCGGAGTTTCAGTACGAAGAGAAGTGGCAGGTGATCTAATTTTGATCCTTTTACTCTGTGGACCCAGTCGTAAGCCATTTTTGCGACAGCCGTTGTCTTCCCTCGTCCAGCGGGGGCCGAAATGAGGATTCGAGCCGGCAGTGTGCCGTTTATTTTCGTTGAAAATATTTTAGCAACAGACCCCTGGAGTATCTCCTTCTTCCGAGTGTCTTTTCCATGCGAGTCCTTCTTCACCATCGTGACTACCGTGTGCATATCTTCAAATTCAGCATAATCACTTTGATCCCACGGTTTCATTGGAATTTTGCATAGTTGATTTAAGTACTTGTTCTCCAACTTTTCACGACACCGCATAACAGTCAAGGACTCTGAAATCTTCTCACTATAGATATCTGGAATTATACAAGGACAAAAACAAAATAAAGATATTTTACTCCCAAAAACTACATGTATTTGACTTTTGAGTTAAATGGCGCTCAGTAAATCCAATTGTAAACACAATGTAGGAAGATTTAAAACAAAACAAACAAAACGACTTCAATGAAGTGTCTGATAAGTATGCGCGCGATATTAAGCATACAGTGTCGCGCTGTTACTTTGCCGTGGCTACGCGTGTCGAGTTCTCTACTAATAGAATGCTACCCGCAGTTCGCAATGATGTACTGCCTTTCCCCCCAAATGAGCAATATGTCGTTTATAAGTATCATTGTCGTTGTGAAGCCGCCTACGTTGGCTGTACATCTCAGCGTCTAGCGGACCGCATTAAACAGCACGTACCCTCCGTGGTACGACAGACATCAGTTGGTAGCCGAGCACAGCAGAAGCGTAATTGCAAAACCGCTGCTTGTGTAGCTAATGTTCAATGCCGCGATCACTGCGACTCTGCCATTGGTCAGCACTTACTGAATAGTCCGGCTTGTTCCAAGGCGTATAAACCCTGCTCAGTTCACTATTGTTGCCTGAGCATGCAGCTCTCAGCATCTTCGCTTCTTAGAAGCGTTGCTCATTCAGTCCAGAGATCCGCTATTGTGCCGACAAAAGGAATTTGTACAGGCTCTTCGATTATTTTAGCGTGCCCGGATCATATCCGGGCCGCTGTACACAACCTTCCTTGACTTTCGTATTTTCTTGTATTCTCTCATTCCTGCGTTGTGACCCGATGAGTGCAGGTCGAAAAGCTTCTTCACTATGAATTTGTTAAATGTTTTGCAGTACCAATCGTCTGTTTGTATATAATAACCACACAAACCAGAAATATAAATGTAAAATGTTACGTGCCAACAACTTCAGGGTGAAGGTGACTTGGCTTGTCATCACGTATGTTCTCTTACTACACGACCAGTAGGCGCTTCGAGGGCGCGGACATTTGACAGATTTATATGGCTTGGGTATGAGAGGCCGCTATTTAATATGCCGATTTTATTTAATACTGTCAAATAAGGGCGTAAATGTTCTGTTTTTAATTTTTACTTTCCAAAGCTTAAAAAATCGTTTAAAATTCCGTGAAAAGTAGTTGTATCTGGTTAGTCTTGTTATACATCAAGATGTGTGTATTTCTGTCCCAAAACCTTCACTCCAATGAAGTTAATTCAGACAATTGCTCACATAAAGCTCATTTACTGATCAACACTCGTGAGGGACGGCCGACTTACACTTTACATCGACATTATTCATCATTATACACTTTATTACAAAAAAAAATTGTTGGGAAAAAGGGGAAGATTTTTGCTTTCCGGGGTATTTATCTTACCACCGGGTGATATTTGCCTAAGGGTCTTAGACTCGTTTGTTCAAAACATGCATTTCTAATTCGACCCACGTCTTTCATATTAGACCTATTACATGTACTATGTGTGTAGGTAATGGTAATGCCCCGTGGTCATGTAGTAGAAAAGTTAGTAATGTCAAAAAACAATGTTTCCGCTGATCAGGGGAAAAGCGCAGCGAATATTGTCCCTTGTATTTTAGAGGAAAGGACAGTCTATTATCCCCTCGCTGACGAAGTCGGATCGAGGGGATATAGTAACACCGCCGTCCTTCCGTCCGTCCGTCCGTCACAAATCTGGCTTCCGTTCGATTAATGTTTGATGGATTTTAATGAAATTTGATATGAAGGAACATGGTGTCAAAATACAGCCTAAGTTCGACTTAGAGTATGTAGGTCAAAGGTCAAAGGTCATAGCTCATTAAATATGCAAACATCCGAACATGTGGTTCCCGTTCATGATATGAAGGTACACAGTATCAAACTACAGCCTAAGTTCGATTTCGGGGGTATGTAGGTCAAAGGTCACACTAAATATGCGAAAAATCCGAAAATGTGGTTTCCGTTCGATAACTTTAGTAATTGTTGACGGATTTTAATGAAATTTGATATGAAGGTACACGGTATAAAAATACAGCCGAAGTTTGGTTTCGGAGCATGTAGGTCAAATGTCAAAGGTCACAGTACATTACATATCCGAAAATCCGAAAATGTGGTTTCCGTTCCATAACTTTAGTAATTTTAGTGGGCATATCACTGTACATGCTTCCTACGCCTGCCGCACAGTGCAGCACACGCAACGTAAATACTTATTTTGACACTTGGTTGAGCTGCATCACTTTGAAAAAAAAAAAAACCCTTGTAGAAAATGGAATGGATAGTCAATGTCGGGGGGGGGGGGGGGGGGAGGGGTCCAAATTTTTGTAACACATTTTATATGTCCGATGCAAAAATATTGGGGGCCCCCGGTTCCGCCGGCCATACATATTATCCTCACAATTCTGTTTTTTTAATGTATTATTCATTTATTTTCATAAGACATTATTGCGACAATAACTCATAAACGTGTTTGCATATTATATTTTCTATTTATTGCTTTATATGTATTTAAATAATTGGTCTTATGCTTATTCAAGCTGATTTAACAATGAATGAATAAAGTCATTTACTTTCATTCTTATTTTCCAGTCTTATTCTTCATATTTCCTTTCAAACAATATTTCATTAGTAGTCATTATTATACCATCATGATGGGTTGCTGTTATAGGAATTTATTATTTTAGCGAGACTATACGCTTCTCCGAATCATTCTGTATTTTCCCATTTTGTCGCCTTTTCAAGTTATTAAATTTTGTTGATGTATATGTAAAATGATGATTATATTATAAGAAATTAATATTGATAACTTTAGCAGCTTCGTAGTAAGAAAAGGACTACCATTTTCACAGTGCTAATTTGTTTTTCTTTTTTTGCAAAAAACACAAAATAAAAACAAAACAAAACGATTTTCTCTTATTATAATCATCTTTACAGAATCATTTCGTGTGGATTCTGTGTTATCTATTCTCGCGTTTTGGGTGGTTTTTTGCCGCAGATTATAAGCTCTCATGAAGTGGTCGGAAGACTAATGAATTCACAGAGTTTAAACCTTATAAATCGGTTCGACTTTCGCTAACTTCTAAAGTCTAAGTAGGGGAAATGTTCAATAATAATTCCTCTGTTATAAGTGGTACACTGGTACAAGTTTAAATACATATATATATTCGGTATTATTCTTTTCTACAGCCACCAACTTTGATCCGCCTTTGGAAAAGAAAGTAATCGATGAGTGTTTTATTATGTTAGATCCTCTCGCCCCCTGGATTGGAGCTCCATTGACAAAATGGGGGATTATCTGGCGTGGCCTTGGCAACCTTCGTTCGTATTTCCTTTGTTCTCATCTGCGATGAAAAGACAGGAAATCCATTCATGCTTTTGAAACCGTTAGAACCCAAGCTGGACTCGGTTTATTGTTTGTAAAGTACGACGACTAACTGAATATACTGTATGTAGTTCAATAAAATGTGAATAACGCTACTCCTTTATACATAAAACAATTCAGCAGAGGAAGCAATAATGAAAGTATGATGCTGCATGATGATGAGAAATCGTGAACTCCATAATAAACCTATGAATGTAAAACAAAAAGTAGAAGAAATGTCCCCAAAAGATTTTCATGTATTTATTTCTAACCTTTTGCTTTTATTTCATTATGCATTTGACATTTATTTTTTTTTTTTTTTGCCTCATGAGTTTTGATCGTACTCTTTGTGTTCACCTTTCCTCTTGGTGTTTCTTTTTTCTGCTCTGTTCTAAACGAATAGACGAGCACAGAAGACGAAATTGTTGTTGAAGAGGGTGAGAGAAATATAAAATAGAGTGTTTATAATGGAGAACAAGAGACGGTAATAAAGAAGGTCAGAAATGAAGACAGAACAATTGATGAGAAAAGTGTAACAAAAATCCGATCAATGATAAAATAAACTTCCGTGGAAAATATATTCAAATACGAAAAAAAGTTTCTATATGAAAATCAATCCGGTGGCATGCAAAGCTGGAGAAAAAGAACTCGGCACGCGAGGCGAAGTGGTCGATCGATTTAATTTGCATAAACTATGCAAATAACTGTAAATTTACTGTACGCCTAGCTCCTTGGCTGATCAATCTGGTACTACTGGCCTCTGCAGCTGTATGGGGAGCCCTAGGTGACCTGCACACCTAAGGTTTGTTGGGAAAAATGAACAAGAATTTCTTTAATATTCCTCGAAAGATTTATTTTACTTTATTCCTGATATTCTAAAGAGTAGGTTTGAAAAAAAATTGCATCAAAATTAGAGCAAGAACAATGCCATTTTCACAAGAAACGGTGGCCCTGTCATTTCAAGTAATTCAACATCCCTGATAGCAGAAAGTGTTAAAAATGACTTGATATTTATGTCGTGGTTTTCGTCTTTTTTACGTCCTGTAATTACGTCAATAAGACGACAACTTGCACCAACGCAAGACGTCAAGAGGGACGTCTTATTTTGACGTCATCTGTACACTGTAAAACCTGAAAGTGAAAGTGAAGTGCTGTACCGGTACCGGTAATCCTGTATATTTTTGAGGGCATGCATAGGGACTGCACTCAGAGTCAGAGTGCTATTGAATGCACACAGCGTGCTATTTCAGCACTTTCACGGGAGCTGGACCGGCTCCTTAAACTGCTAAACATTCATTAAAAAAAAATGATTTTGGCGAGCCTCGAACCAGGGTCCGCTGGCATTACCGCTGGTCTAATTACTCACATCGTACGATGTTAGAGCAGATCATATTGTTACATAGTGAATTTACGACACCACATAGTTCATTTTATCTACCTGATTCCCATGACTAAACTGGATTGCAAGAAGCATTCGTTAGTCCATCGGTAACGTCAGCGCCTCTCAATCAGCGGAACCTGGTTCGAGGCTCGACACGGTCACATTTTTTTTTTTTTTTGCTGGTAAATTAGCACACTACAAATACAAACAGCATTTCAGGTGCAGTCACTATACATGCCCCTAAAAGTAGCGCTTTAGTTTTTACAGTGTACAAGACGTAAAGATGACGTCAAAATAAGACGTCCTCATGACGTCTTGCGTTGGTGCAAGTTGTCGTCTTATTGACGTAATTACAGGACGTAAAAAAGACGTAAACGTAAACATCACGTCATTTTTTCCTCTTTCTGCTATCAAGGATTGAATATAAACAATCTTGCATGGTTCCCAATCCCATGTCTGTGCACTTATTCATTTACACGCAGTTCGGGAGTTTTGACGTGAAAAACAACATTTTGAGGCTTGTGAATAAAATGTCTGGTTTGCATGGCTCGCAAGTATGTGAGAAATGATTATAATTCATTTAGACATGTTACTTGTTAGATCTTGTTTTTGTTGATATGTGCCTCCGACTCCACTCACAGTTGGATCCCATGAACGGCTCCGTAGGCCAGTACTAGTACCAGATTGATAAGCCAAGGAGCTCATATAGGTAGGACTCATACCGTGTGTGGAGGCATATAATGAGATATCACCCCCCCCCCCCCCCCAAAAAAAAATAAAAAAATAAAAAAAATAAAATAAAAATAAAAAAAATAAAAAATATAGATCTAAAATAAATATCGCCATTTCTCACATACTGTGAGTCATGGAAACCATCCTCAGAGTCAGAGTTTGCTAAAGGGGTTACCTTCCACTCCAGGATCACCTAAGATTGTAAAAATTGATTGACAAAAAAAAACACACACAAAACTGGCAGGAGTGATCAGGGTTTTTTTTTTACTTGCACATGATGTAAGTTATATGGGACTACCCATGCAAGGTAAGGTTTGTGTAGTCCCATATATATAGGTTACTAATGCAAGGTAAAAAAGTCTGTTTTTGTCTTTTTTTCTCTCTTTTTAGTCATTCAATTTTTACAATCTTAGTTGAACCTGGAAGGTTACCCCTATAGCAAATTCCGAGGGTGGGTTGCATGGGTCAACTTATGTGAGAAATGGTGATATTTCACACACACACACTAGGTATATGGATCCCATGTACAGCTCCATAGGCAAGTACCAGATTGATAAGCTAAGGAGCTCATACAGCTACCTGGTACCCACACACAAGCTCCCATGCATTCGCTTAATACGCTGTGTGTCATGGCACGTCTATTCTATGTTGTCTTTGAAGTGAAACGGGCCTGGCCGAGGCGTGCCAGAACGACTAGAACGACAAAATGAAAAAAAAAAAAAAGTTGCTTTGGAATGTTTTTTTATTTTTTTCTCAAGAAAAAAAATGGTATGCTGTGGAACGAAATTTTTAGTGTAGAAATGGGGGTCTTCTGGGCGCCACATACCCACCACACACTACATGTACATGTATATCCTCTTTCGTCACCTTCCATGTTTACTTGAGAGATGTGCAATAATAGAACAGGAATGAAGCAAGAAATTTTGTATTTGGAGTAGTAGGGTCTACATGTAAAAAATAAAGAAATGAAGTATAATAAAAATAATATTAAGCTGGTTTATTGCCACTCGGGTCTATTCCATTAGAGTTTTTGTCATGCAAGAGCTTGACTAACAGGGGCGTTGCTAGAACATTTTGAATGGGGGAGGGTTGTGACACACAAATTTGCCAACAAAGTTTTAGGATGTGATACCCATTTTTGCTTACAAAACTGCTGCACCCTAATCCCTCTCCTTCGACAAAAATTAATAAAAGAAAATCGCAGACATAGAGATCTTGATCAGACAGGCCCATTTCGTAAGGAGGGGACTGACGCCTTTTGCCCAAATATCAGCTTTTCAATTTCTAAATATTTTGCCAGAGAGCGAAGCGAGTCAAACAAAATTTGTTTGAACTTTTTTTTAGGTGAAAATTACTGAAGTTAACTTACATAAGTTATATAATTATCCTGGCACCTTTCTTCTTCAATATACATGTGGATATATACTAGCACCTTGCTGCCCGAATGTGACTATCTGAACTTTGACAATCCTGGGGGGGGGGGGGGGGACAGCTGTAGCCTATTGCAGAAGGGAAGGGAAGTGACACCATCTGCCAAAAGATAAACATATCAATGTTTTTGCAAGCGACTTCTTTTCAGTGTTTATTTTCCTTTCCCTTCCTTTTTCTTTTTTTACCGTATATTTCCTCTTCCCTCACTCCCCCCTTCTTTTTTTTTCTTTGCCAACAGAGGTGGCGCATTTGCCGCTAGCGACGCCCCGGTTGACAAATTTATGATATTTATATCTGCATTCCTATAGATTTTGTAAATTTTTCTTGAATGATGAAAGAAATATTAGTGGATCAAGGATGGATTTACTTTACATTTTGTATTTTTATGCACATTGCTTGTACTACCTTTAGAGAAGTATTCATGAATTCAGGCCATGGCCTTTTTCACAAAAGAAAAAGAAGGATTTCAATTTTTATTACAGCACTACCAAACTGTTTTGTGGGCTGATTGGATTCCACTATGCCATGAAAATTGATCGCCTTGAATGGGGACATCTCAGTAGGCTGGCAGACCATGAGACCGACGGCCCATAAGAATGACAATTTCAGTCTCGTGAAGCCCCAGTGAAGGCCTGGTAGACTGACATGTCGGTCTTGTGGACCTAACTAAATCATCATCATCATCAGCCATTACACCCAGTGGTGTGTAGGGCAGCAACAAAGTCCCTCCCTATCCTAGGCCAGCCTCGCCAATGAACCCAAGAGTGCTGCATGGTTTTCATCTCCCCTTCGACTGTTCTTCTCCAGGTTGTTCGTGGTCTTCATCATTTCCTTTGCCATCTAGGGTCCAGTGCAGTGCTGTTCTTGTGATTGACTGTGGGTCTTTACGGAGTGTGTGGCCTATCCGTTTTCTTGTGACATGCCCATCGTGGAAATTTTTTTTTTCAGTGTTATCAGAGTAATAAACCTGAGAACAGCCCTCTTTTTTTTTTTGGACATGTTAGCTAATAATTGCTTCAGCTGTATTGTGACTGCTGAAGGGTGCACGATTGAAGGAGAGGTTTTGAGGGCAAGGACATGCCCCAAATCATATATGCTATACATGTGAAATGGTCCATGTTTAAATGATAAATGTTTGTAACATGTTCTCCATTGAAATGTGATTTTGACTTCATTCAGTTTTGCTGTGACTCTTTTGAAATTTGGTTACAGATGTAGTAGAAATGGTATTGCATTATTGTGAATGGCTATTCAGTGGCAATGAATTCCTGTACATGTAGACAAAATGAAATTTGCCTTTTTGTACATTTATCAATTGATGGCTTTTTTTCCTTGTCCATCTTCCTAATACCTCAATCACACTAATTAGACTGACACAAGACCCATAACAAATTGTAGCTGAAATTGAAGTACCCTGAATGGCAAAGAACTGGTCAGTTAGGTGATGTGATGGAGGTAATAGGATGAGTGGGTGTAATCTGTCCCCCCCCCCCCGAATCCCTAGGAAGTTTTAGTGCCAAGAAATATTATGTCCAGATATAATATTTAAAATGTCGACACATCCTTTGCCACTGATAATATCCTTCGTCAAAAATCTCTGCCCTTACCAAACATATAGAGCCAGATATTGGTCTGAACCAGTTAGTCTGTAATTTATGTTGTATTGTAATTTGAATATACTCTTATTGAAACAAAAAATGAACTTTTTCCTTTAATTTGCACTTCCTTTTCTTGTGAAGGGTCAGAAAGGAGAAAATAGAAAGGAGAAAATGGATAGGAGAAAATGGATAGGTGTAAAAAACGGTAAAATCAAGCCATTGAGAGAAAGGAAGGAAAGGATGAAGAAACAAATCATGAGAAGAGGATGAGGGAGAACGCAGTGATGGAGATATTGAGAGAGAGGGGAGAGTAATGAAGAGCGAACACAATCCCAAAGTGAATTTTGAAATATTAGTAGGCCAAGTGGCGTACCCAGGATTTGTTAAAGGGGGGGGGGGGGGGGAGGAGTGTATATATATCAGTATTTTGGGGGTCTTTTTACTCCAAAAAATCTCTGACAAGCCAAACAAAAAGAAAAAAAAGGAACATTATTTGGGGGATACTTTCACTCAAATATTATCCAATAAGTGTTAAAAAAAAGTTAACATGTATTCTAAGGGGGCGTTTTTAACATTAAAAAAATGTGTGCTAACGTACAATAACACCAAAAGGGGGTGTTTGACCACCTAAAAATGCCCCTTTTGTCTGTAAGTGCATGGGTAGGCCTACCTTCTTGCATTTATTCTTCATTTCATGTATTCTGCATCTACATGTATTTATTACTAAACCGAATTTATAACTAAAAACGCTTGTGATAACTCCTTGCCTGAACCAACATCGCGATTAGATGGAAGCTTGTAAGGATGTGTATGTAGGCCTAGAGAGAGAGAGAGATAGAGAAGGAGAGAGAAAGAGAGGGGAGGGCGAGGCGTTTGCTGACAGAAATTGATGTCCCTGCCCAGTCTAACCTCTGAAAAAAAAGCATTCTGCAGCTACCTGGTGAAAAGACTATTTATGAAGCCGAAGTGAACCGCTCTTTGGTCAGAAAAAAAAAAAAAAATTCGCCAAACCTTCAAAAATCGTTCAGTAAGGGGTTATGGGGGCCCAATTTCCCTCCATAATTCCCTGACAAGCAAAAAAAAAAAAAAAAAATGGCGGATCGTCTATGGTCAAAATTCATACTTCTCTTCCAAAGGGGGGGGGGGGGGGGGGGCACGGGCCGGTTGTGCCCCCCCCCCCCCCCTGGATCCGCCACTGCATAGGCCTATGAGGGTAGGGGGCTGGGTCAAGTTCGGCCCGGGCCGCTGGCGTCGAATATATTACTGGTATGGACTTTCGATGTTTTGTTTAATTTTGAGAAAATTTAACACAAACATTTACCGTAATGACAATTTTCTCACTTTTCAGATACGACGGTAATCTGATATGACTTGGATATATATAATATCAAGCTTCCATAATGTTCGGCTGTAGCCCAATATTAGAATGTCTTTAGGAAATTAAAAAAAAAAACAACCACCAAACAAAAATCACTGACGAGAGGGGGGGGGGGGGGGATGCCACACTATTATGACAAGTATTACGTCTCCCCTAATCAATTCCCCGCCCAAGGAGACAAAAGGCTTTTCCCAACATAACTCTCTACCCTCCGATTGTAGTATTGGAAATTTGTCTAACCATCCAACCACGTAGGCCTATATGCCCGCCCCCGCACTATTTCCAGTACAATGCATATCTTGACAAGTAACCGAAATTAGTTTGCCAAACTTTATTTTTGCCAAACATTGTCGACATGAATGATTCCATTTCCTCGAGAGCGAGAAATAAATTTATTGGACCTGCGCTGCGGGCAGTCACTCCGCGCTGGGTGGCCGTTACCCGAAAATAAAAACAAGAGTGGCGGGCTCTGTGGATGATCCCGACAGGGCTGTATTTCCTCCACTGCACTCCGATCTCTCTCACCCTCCGAGCTCCAGCTCCTACTTGTTTCGTTCATGTTTCAAAATGTGTGACCTCCACTTCCCCCTTTTAAATGCCTTCTCAATGCCTTTTCATTTGTTTCCTCTTTCTCTTCCTTTATTGTCAAGCAAAAACATTTGTTATTCATGTATGTAGGTTTACCATGAAATAATCAAAATTGCCAATTGTATTGAATTGGGTCTACGTCGTCGATCGTATGTTTTTTGTTGGTAATTCTACTCATACACGATGTCGCGACTACCCCAGCGACCGCCGGCCGGCCAGGTCAGGCGATCGACAGGCTAGGCTAGCCCCTTGCTCACGGGATGAGCTCCAGTGCTCAAGCTTTCTCTAGCGCGCGGTAGTATTGCCGAGTTATTACTCCTTGGTATTGCAAGCTCTGTCAGCATTACACCCCACTGCACTAGCATTGCGCAGGGCTAGTCGATCAAGCCTGTGCAGCGGCAGGCCAATGTAAATAGACGTATACGATGTGCCTTTGCCGAAAGAGGGAGGTATGCCAACCGTTACAAGTTATAAGCGTCATGCCATACGCTTATAAAATTTCGATTTTAAATCATAAATATCTTGATAATGAAATCAGCAATTGACTTGTAAAAGTCATACGATTCCTGACTGACCTAAAGGTTTCTAATTATGACTGCAGCATGAGCTAATTCAGATTTTTTTTCTTCTGATCTCCAACAAAGTTACTCAATGCCTTTAATGTTTAATACTTGAATTCAGCATGTATTTAAGGAATTTGTGCGTGCCGAAAAATATCGTCAAAATCCACCTAATTTGCATATTTGGAATTTGCATATTTAATTAGCTAATCTGCATTTTAGTGTGCTATACCTAATATTAGATTTTAATAAAATCTTCGAGTATGTAGGTCAAAGGTCAATGGTCAAAGTTCACAGTTCATTAAATATGCAAAAAAAATCTAATAATTTACATGAGAAATTTTATTTTCAGATCTTCTCATGGGTCATTACATAAACTTTCTGTAATGCAATCCCCGAGTTTTAGTAACCTCCTTGCCTAGTAAAAATAGCATAGTCCTTAACTTGTTCTGACGTATATAGGCCATTCGTACCCGGCGAGGGGATGCTACGCTTAGCGTTGCCCTTGTTATATATCGTTCGATCTGCATTAAAATTTTGTCTTGCGAGGGGCCTCTCTGAGCTGAGGGAGCAATATAGATTATTGCAAGTAAGAAGATTAAGATTATAACAAGCTGAAACCATGCATTTCACTGAACTAGAAAGCAAGTTGCTATCCTGCAAAATTTTGGTTTTGTGAGGGGGGGGGGGCAAAGACAAATTCGCACCACCCCCCCCCCCCCCCTTCCCGTGATCAGGGGAAAACCTGCCACCTCGCTCTTGGCGCCACTAACAGACAGGGTTTTTACAATCTTAAGATACACTGCTCCTATCTGCATGAAGGGGAGGGTAACGGTAAAACCTCGCTTTTTAGAAGTATAGTCGTCAGGGGGCATGGGTAAAACTAATCCCCCCCCGACAGTTGGAGGAAAGCGTCTGCCCCTTTTCTCCTTGCGCTTATAATAAACAGGAATTCTAAATATTGAGAAACAAATCGACTATTAATATACGAGGGAGCGTAGTGACCGAATGAGAAAACTCTGATTGGTAACCCATTGACTACTGAATTTTTTAATACCCATAGGCTTTACACAGGGACCATCCGGTTCCCGTGGGTGCTAGATGCTGAAAATGTTCATTTTAGAGCACTAATAGAAATAAATTATTCTAAAACAGAAAGAAATTGAGATAAAAATGGGAGAAAGTAAGAGAGAGGGGAAAAGAACATGACAAATATTATCGCCTCCTACACTCCCCCTTAGAGATTGGCATTGTTAATTATGGGGCGCCAAGTGTAAAGTGCCTATTCCGTTACAAAATTGCCTCATTTCGTGACAAAATTCACTCAAAACTGTCTTCTGTTACAAAATTATTGAACAACGGTTCATTTTGTTACAAAATGAATTTGGAAAGGTTATTCTGTAACAAAATGATTCTGACCATTTTCATTCTGTAACAAAAATTTATTTTGTGACAAAATATTTACACTCCCATTTTATTCTGTAACGAAATCATTCTGTTACAAAATTGACATTGACAACAGAGAGGGCACTAGTATCGTGGGAGCGGGGGCAAATTTCAGTGGATGGATGAAATACCAATTAACTATGGGGCGCCAAGTGTAAAGTACCTATTCTGTTACAAAATTGCCACATTTCGTGACAAAATTCACTCAAAACTGTCTTCTGTTACAAAATTATTGAACAACGGTTCATTTTGTTACAAAATGAATTTGGAAAGGTTATTCTGTAACAAAATGATTTTGACCAGTTTCATTCTGTAACAAAAATTTATTTTGTGACTTTACACTCCCATTTTATTCTGTAACGAAATCATTCTGTTACAAAATAATTTTGTCCATTTTCATTTTGTAACGAAATCATTCTGTTACAAAATAGTAAGGACGAAATGATTTTGTCTATGTCGTTTTGTAACAAAACTATTCTGTTACAAAACTGACAGGACAAAATAATTTTGTCCATTCTATTTTGTAACAAAATCATTCTGTTACAAAATTGACAGGACAAAATAATTTTGTCCATTTCATTCTGTAACCAAATTATAGCTGTTACAAAATGGACAGGACAAAATGATTTTGTTCATTTTCATTTTGTAACAGAATCATTCTGTTACAAAATTGAAAGGACAAAATGATTTTGTCGTATTTCATTTCGTATAACAAAATCATTCTGTTACAAAATGTATAGGACAAAATGATTTTGTCCATTTTCATTTCGTATAACAAAATCATTCTGTTACAAAATAGAATTAACAAAATGATTTTGTCCATTTTCATTTTGTAACAGAATTCATTCCGTACGCACAGGACCAGGACCGAATGGTTTTGTCCATTTTCATTTTGTAACAGAATTCATTCCGTACGCACAGGACCAGGACCGAATGGTTTTGTCCATTTTCATTTTGTAACAGAATTCATTCCGTACGCACCGGACCAGGACCGAATGGTTTTGTCCATTTTCATTTTGTAACAGAATTCATTCCGTACGCACAGGACCAGGACCGAATGGTTTTGTCCATTTTCATTTTGTATAACAAAATCATTCTGTTACAAAATAGAATTAACAAAATCATTTTGTCCATTTTCATTTCGTATGACAAAATCTTGCTTTTGTAATCGTTACTCTTTATTTTGTAATCGTTACCCACAACAGCCAACAACAGCCAACAACTGCCAACAACAGCCAACAGCAGCCAACAGCCGAAAACAAATCCCAAAGCAGCCAAAAGATAATAAAGAGGGACTTTCAAGATTGCTAGGGCTTATTTCAGTAATTTTCAATCAGAAATTGACCAGAAAATATTATTTCAGGACCTAAAATTACGAAATAATCAAAGAACAAGTTGTGATCGATTCATATATGTGACCCGCCGCCTCAAAACCTACAATAAGTCGCACGGACCACAACGTAGCAAACAGCCCAAAATTGTAAATTTGCTTGGATCAGTCGATTTTCTGTTTTTGATAGAAATGGGTAGTTTCATTATCATTCTATCATGTCTCAAGTTTGTGAGTCGTAATTCGACTTTAGAAATATGTTTGGAGCATTTTAAAATGATTACCTTTTTTCACCAGTCGAGCTAATGAATGTTTGGAGAGCTTTTGTAATACTTTCATTCAATGCCAAATTACTACTTTACCTCTAAAGGTATTACATTGATTTTTGGAGTGAGTAATGAATAGGTCATCCTGGAGCAGCCTGCCAAAATTCAGCGTAATCTGATAATCCCTTCATACCAGTTGCTATGGTCATTTGAATACCCAGTTTTACTTGGGCGCAGAGAGAGAGAGCGAAGGTTTAGCACTCCTTTGTTCCGAACTTAAATGGCCATTTTCTCTGAATCGGAGTTATTGAATAATGATTCTAAATGTGATATTTAAAGGTGTTATCTTTGAGTAAACTAGGCACAAAATAATTTTGGCGACTTATTGTAGGTTTTGAGGCGTCGGGTCACATATATTTTAATACGATTATTATTATTATACGTAATCTGATTGGTCAATATGTCTGAGAGATAATTCCGTATTCTTGACCAATAAATTATAGGTGTACACTTTAAGGGATAAAATCGTTGCACCCTGCTTGTTCTCACGGAATACGGGAAATATCTACGTTCTGGTTGCATATTCCATTCGGCCACAAGCAGGGTGTAACTAATATTATTTTTTAACCAATAACCATAAGGGTATGGAAATACAAGTACAAAATGAAGTAGTGGCAAACATAATGAGACTTAATTTTTTAAGAAAAAAAAATAATATTCATATGTTTTAATATTTTAAAGTTTTCCTCCCCTATTTTTCCCTTTTCGTTTTCTTTCTCCCCTCCCCCTTTTTTTTTTGGGGGGGGGGGGGGGGGGGAGGGGTGAGGGCGGTGAAGGGGTCCGTACTCTAAAAGCCCCTCACCCTAACCCACAATGAAAAATAAAGATAGAAAGAAGGGATATGAAAATGAATAAATGATAAAATAGGTGAACAATACTTCCAAAGCTTTTCATGTTGATAAGAATTACGAGAAAAAGAAATTAAGTGAAATAAATTGAAGGAAGGGGAAAAAGGGTTTGCAGGGGTGCGGGGGCACGTACCTCCTAGGCCCTGCATGCATCCGCCAACAAGTTATTCCACCCCACCCCCCCCCCCCCCCCCCCATGGTCCACTTAATGAAAACTAAAATTTATTGAATAACTAGATAATAAATACGTGAATAAATACAAAGAGATAATGAAGAATGTCAATATATATATCCAGGTACATGTATATATAGAATAATTTCTTTTCTTTTCTTTCCTATTGTTTTCCTCTAGCCTTTCACTCTTGTGGATGATAAAGATGATGCTAATGTCCATGATAATAACAATAAATAGCTTAATTCATGTTGATATATAATGATACTTATTCATTCATATATAAAGTTTATCACAAATTTGTAATTGTATAAAAAAAAAAAATTATGCTTAGAGTGTCAACTCCCTGAAAAACATCCTGGCGCTGAGAGTGATTTTACTTTTCTTTACTTATGAAGTATGAACGAACTTCATCAAATATCTATTGAGTCATGATAAAATCTTAGCATGGTTGAACTTACTTTTTCTTGCCTGAGTGTATTATAACCTATTACTCAATATTTCTGTAATGTCTGAGAGCGACAGAGATACTCAGGATAATGATCATTTTTTTTTTCTTTCCAAGTTATATGTTTCTATGCAAAGGACCTACTATCTTCAACAATTCCCCCCCCCCCCAAAAAAAAAAGGGGGAAAAGAAAGAAAAGGAAAAGGAAAAAATAGGGGAGGAAAACTTTAAAATATAAAACATATGAATATAATTTTTTTTTCTTAAAAAATTAAGTCTCATTATGTTTGCCACTACTTCATTTTGTACTTGTACTTCCATACCCTTATGGTTATTGGTTAAAAAATAATATTAGTTACACCCTGCTTGTGGCCGAATGGAATATGCAACCAGAACGTAGATATTTCCCGTATTCCGTGAGAACAAGCAGGGTGCAACGATTTTATCCCTTAAAGTGTACACCTATAATTTATTGGTCAAGAATACGGAATTATCTCTGACATTGATAGTTGCTGTTCATCATATTATACAATACTTTTTTAGACATCACATATCTTCTTGCCACCTGTTTCTTTGTTCTTCATAGAAATGTCGAGGCCCACAACTCGTTCCAATTCAGCGAGTGCTGTAAGTGTAAGTGAGATCATCATCGATTTATTTCAGACAGACAAATTCTTGCAACAGATTAAAGAAATTGCCAAATCTATTGCGAAAGAAATCGCTGATCAAACATCTGGGAAACTACAACAAATGATTGAGCACAATGAGAGTAGGATTCATGACCTTGAAGTCACAATAGATAACAGGGAACACAGATTGAAGAAGGTAGAGGAAGAATTCATCAAGGCACAGAAGAAGTTGAAAAATACTGGAATAACGATACAAGAGGATCTGACCCCACAAAATGCAAGTTTGTACAAGAAAACCTACCAGTCATCCAAGGTGGAGTCTGCCTGGACACATGATGGAAAAATCATCGCCCTGGTGAAAGCTAGCGGTGGAAAAAAAATAACTAAACTCATCGGAAGTGAACTTGATCTCCGATCGCTATGAACAAACTAATTCTTATCATACATGTAGGGGTGTTGGCCCCTCTGCTTTATCATGTATAGGACTCAGAAAAAAAAAGAATATATGTCTCTGGATGGAAATCTCAATTTCCACTTTTGTTATCCCCTGTATTTTTTTTCCTTTTCTTAGTTCCACTCATTTATTCTTTGTTATATTCTTTGTCTAAGTGTAATGTCACCATTTGTATGTGTAGTCTGCGAAAGGCAAATTTCTGATATAAATAATCTTACATGTCATGTTTGTGAAGATCACTTAGATTCCTTCCGGGCTTTGGAAGATGATTTTGGTCTAAATACCCATTACTATACAACATCAGACTATAATAAAATACAAAACTCAAAACCCCAAAATAAATTGTTAACTATTGCTCATTTTAATTGTAGAAGTTTAAAGAAGAATATTGACAGTCTTGAATATGTTTTATCAGAAATCAAATGTCCATTTTCTATAATAGCAGTATCAGAAACTTGGTTCAGAAATGAGGAATGTGTATGTATAAATGGTTATCAGTTTGTTGGAAAAGGGAGAGATGATAAACGAGGTGGAGGAGTAAGTTTTTATATTAAAACTGGCTTGAAATTTAGGAGACGTTCCGATCTTGATGTTTTTAATGATTTCATTGAGGTCCTTTTTATTGAGGTATATTGTAAATATTCAAGTAAAATCCTTGCCATCTTTTATAGACCACAGGCTAAATATGTTACTTCTTTTCTAAATGCATTAGAATTACCACTGCATCAAATAACAAAAGAGGAGAAAGAATGTATTTTAATTGGTGATTTTAATTTGGACTTATTAAAGCTTACTTCGTGCAGTAATGTAAATAGTTTTATTGATATCTTAAAGTCTTATTCTTTTGCTCCTTGAGTGTAAAACCTACGAGAATAACTACACAATCTGTCACCCTCATAGATAATATATTTACAAACAGACCTGAAAATAATATAAATGCTGGGATACTCCTCACTGATGTGGGTGATCATCTCTCTATTTATTGTCAATTGCAATTTCTCTTTGGTGATGATGATCCTCGTGCAATATACAGGCGTGCAATAAATGACTCAAATATTTCTATGTTCTGTGAAAGGCTACTTATGACAAACTGGACTGAGATTTTAAAATATGATTATGTAGACAGTGCTTTTGATGTATTTATGAAATATTTTCTTGAAACTTACAACAAATGCTTTCCATTTCAAAAAGTGAAAATAAAACAGAGACAACAAAAGCCTTGGTTTGATGCTGAACTTAAAAAAAATGTGCAAAAAGAATTTTTAGATCTTACCAAGGCATTCGATTGTATAAGTCATCATATACTATTACAAAAATTACAGTTTTATGGTATTCGGGGCACTGTATTTAAGTGGTTTTCCAGTTATTTAAACAATAGGGTGCAATATGTATGTGTAAATAATGTATCTTCTGAAATCACACATAACCCATTTGGTGTCCCTCAGGGATCAGTATTGGGTCCCTTATTGTTTTTGTTGTTTATCAATGATATTCAATTTGTAAGTGATATTTTACAATCGATAATTTTTGCAGACGATACAAGTTTATTTATGTCTGGTAAAAATATTGATACATTGTGTTTTACTATTAATGCGGAACTTTAAAAAATTGATACATGGTTTAAAGCAAATAAATTAAAACTGAATGCACAAAAAACTTGCTGCATGTTATTTCAGCCAAAAAACAAAAATATTAATACTTCCTGTATGAAAATAAGTATCAGCGAACAAAATATATCGATTGTAAATTCTACAATTTTTTTAGGAGTAAAAATCGACAACAAACTGACTTGGAAACAACATGTAAATTATGTATCATGTCAAATATCTAAAGCTATTGGTGCAATAAATAGAATAAAGAAAATTGTACCTTTTAATATACTTCTTAATCGAAAATTTAAATCGAATTTTAATTCTCCAGAAACGTGCAATACGAATCATTTTTAACTTACACCCTTTCTCCCACACTGCTCCTGTATTTAAAAAACATAACGTATTAACAATTTATGATATACATAAGCAACAGATCGGTATCTTTATGTTTTCTTATTCTAATAATATACTTCCAAAGTTTCTAGACGATTGTTTTATATATAATAGAAATGTGTCTAATTATGAAACTCGTCAATCTAATTTTTTCCACCTCCCAATGTTAACTTATGATTTCTCAAGAACAACAATTATTTATGCCGGGCCAAAATTATGGAACAAATTGCCTCAAGATATTCAAATATGCCCAACACTGTCAATGTTTAAAAGAAAGCTTAAGAAATTTCTTGTCAATGATTATGTTCAACTAGATTTAATTTTACATAATTACCCTTTCTGTGTTCGTTTTTTTGTAATGGATTTGTCTGGTTTAATTCTATATGTTGATGTTTTGTGTCATTGTATTTCTACCTTATGTTTAGTATATTTAAGAAACATTTTATGTAAATTTAATTATCTTTGGGAATAACCTTGATAGGCCTATGGCCTTTGTTTCCCCCCCCCCCCCCCCACATTATGATTTCAATTGAAGATGTTTCATTTTAATGTTTTATTATTGTATATATGCATATAAATTGTACTTGTGTTTTTTAATCAGATGTGGAAATAAACTTGAACTTGAACTTGAACATATTGACCAATCAGATTACGTATAATAATAATAATCGTATTAAAATATATATGAATCGATCACAACTTGTTCTTTGATTATTTCGTGATTTTTAGGTCCTGAAATAATATTTTCTGGTCAATTTCTGATTGAAAATTACTGAAATAAGCCCTAGCAATCTTGAAAGTCCCTCTTTATTATCTCTTGGCTGCTCTAGGATTTGTTTTCGGCTGTTGGCTGCTGTTGGCTGTTGTTGGCGGTTGTTGGCTGTTGTTGGCTGTTGTGGGTAACGATTACAAAATAAAGAGTAACGATTACAAAAGCAAGATTTTGTCATACGAAATGAAAATGGACAAAATGATTTTGTTAATTCTATTTTGTAACAGAATGATTTTGTTATACAAAATGAAAATGGACAAAACCATTCGGTCCTGGTCCTGTGCGTACGGAATGAATTCTGTTACAAAATGAAAATGGACAAAACCATTCGGTCCTGGTCCTGTGCGTACGGAATGAATTCTGTTACAAAATGAAAATGGACAAAACCATTCGGTCCTGGTCCTGTGCGTACGGAATGAATTCTGTTACAAAATGAAAATGGAGAAAACCATTCGGTCCTGGTCCTGTGCGTACGGAATGAATTCTGTTACAAAATGAAAATGGACAAAACCATTCGGTCCTGGTCCTGTGCGTACGGAATGAATTCTGTTACAAAATGAAAATGGACAAAACCATTCGGTCCTGGTCCTGTGCGTACGGAATGAATTCTGTTACAAAATGAAAATGGACAAAACCATTCGGTCCTGGTCCTGTGCGTACGGAATGAATTCTGTTACAAAAGGAAAATGGACAAAACCATTCGGTCCTGGTCCTGTGCGTACGGAATGAATTCTGTTACAAAATGAAAATGGACAAAACCATTCGGTTCTGGTCCTGTGCGTACGGAATGAATTCTGTTACAAAATGAAAATGGACAAAACCATTCGGTCCTGGTCCTGTGCGTACGGAATGAATTCTGTTACAAAATGAAAATGGACAAAACCATTCGGTCCTGGTCCTGTGCGTACGGAATGAATTCTGTTACAAAATGAAAATGGACAAAACCATTCGGTCCTGGTCCTGTGCGTACGGAATGAATTTTGTTACAAAATGGAAATGGACAAAACCATTCGGTCCTGGTCCTGTGCGTACGGAATGAATTCTGTTACAAAATGAAAATGGACAAAACCATTCGGTCCTGGTCCTGTGCGTACGGAATGAATTCTGTTACAAAAGGAAAATGGACAAAACCATTCGGTCCTGGTCCTGTGCGTACGGAATGAATTCTGTTACAAAATGAAAATGGACAAAATCATGTTGTCCTTTCAATTTTGTAACAGAATGATTCTGTTACAAAATGAAAATGAACAAAATCATTTTGTTTTGTGTACGAGTGAATGGGGCTTACGCAATCCTGACTTTCCCCACGGCCGCCCAGTGGCGTATCCCTTTAATGAAGGATAAATAAATATATAATGCTATTATTAAGATATCTATGACTGAATACTCCCATTTACGAAATCCAGGCGCCTTGGAACGATTTTGCTACTGGTGGTGCTGTGAGCAAAAAAAAAGGTCCTCATAATTTTAGTGTTTCTTTTTAACTACTGTTTAGCTACAGCATCCCCATCACCCCCAGCATCCTCAGCCTTCTAGGGGTGCTGTACACCCTCTCAAAAAATTGCAGGCAGTGCTGCAGCATGGCCCGCACCCCCGGCTCCCAGGCCCCTGACGAAAGCGTATGGCCATACGCTTTAGTCTTACACTAAGTCTATGGGGGAAAATGAGTCTGCCATTTCCGGTCACTTGCATATGTTTACTTTTGTGAAGCACATGATGCTTTTGAAGTGCTTTTTATTTCCTGGGCTTCATTTTTACACCAAATTACATACACTGATAGCATGTAAGGCCAGGCAGCTCAGATTTTACCAAGCCTCTACAAAGTTACAAAATCACTTTAACAAGATCAATCGAGCCAGGTTTTTTCTCCGATTTTAGCGTATTTCTTGCTTAAGTCGCTGGTTCGTATTCCAAACATAACATTGAATTACAGACTCGTAATAGATCTGCATGTACAGCTACATTTAAATTATTTTTACAGCGAAGCAAATGGATGACCTCTATTAATCTAACCAAGGTCTATTTTCTATATATTACTTCGACTGTGGCCTTTGTTCTTGTGCCTCTCTTTTTATACCAATATTCACTTTAAATTCCAGCTTAGATATGTTTATAATTATAATAATTGCTACCATTCATGTCAAGAAAAAGTATCTCATACTTTGTAACTGTATGTTCACTGTATGAATCTTGACATGACAAGTATCTTGATATTTTTTGTGTCCATTAGGCCGAGCAGACGAAGGTTGATCTTGTTATTTACTGCCTTCAACTAAGTTTAATATATAGTGAGTTGGAACGTGAATACCAATAATACATGTTATACAGTACTAATGGTGAACGTTGTGTGCATTCTTTGTATCTTGTGTAACCTTTGCATTGTCATCGACAATGTTTTGTATAAAGCAGTGGCGTATCCAGGATTTCCCAATAGCGGGGGAGGGGGGCGCAAGGAATTATTGATCGCCGTCATGGGGGAGGGGTCTTTGGAAAATTTTTGCTTCTGAAGAAGGGTTGAGATGCAAAATAGTGCTATATATGACCAATTTTGGAGCCTATTTAATGAACAATATTTTCAATTGGTATAAGGATTTTTTCTTTTTTTTTGCTAGTTTTTTTTGTTTTTTTTACGACGGCCAATAGGGGGGGGGGGCGCGCTGTTGCGCCCCCCTGGATACGCCCCTGTTAAGATTGCATTTTCTCCTTTTGCAACCCTATACAAATAGTATTCTTATCACTTAGCACTTTAAAAAGTGTAACATCAAAGTAATCATCACTGGTTACGGTATTAATATGCAACCATACTATTATATAGGTGCACATTTCTTTTATTAGCAGTTTCTCTGAAACAAACCTTCCTTTTGTGTCAGACAAGTATTTTTTTTGGACTAGTCAATATTGTGATGGATATTTTGTGTACTGACATTGAAGTGACAAATTGTTTGATTGCCATTGATCATCATACAGGAAATGTGTCCTGTTATTCTCACGTTAATGTTTTAGTATACAGAGCTTGTGTTTATCAGTCTTAATTAACATCAGTCATAAATTTCGGATAATCTCTTCATTTTTTTATCCTTTTGTGGTTTAATGTAAAACGATATGATTCAACTTGTCTTAGTATAACTTGAGATTGAGACGTGATGAATGCAGCTTTCTGAATCCTAGTGCATGTCTAATGATTGATTATAGTGAGAAATTGATGTATGTTTACATTAATAATCATTGCCCTAAAAACAGATAGATCTTCTCAACACTCGTCATGTTAAAGACCCTCGCTACACCACCGAGGAAAAGTTCGCATAAAACTATTAGAACAATGTATAAGTAAAGTAAATGAATTGCGAGTACCAAATAGAACCTATAGGCCCACCTGGTAATTTCGGTGTGCCTTCAAGATGGTTCCGAGACAGCATGACAAGGTTGGCCACTTCTAGAGCTTGTTTTAGCTTCGAATGTTGGTAGGAGGGATCCACTCTCTCTCTCCAGTCAAACAGCATGTCACGTGTTCCCTTACCCGTTACTCGGTCGCCTTTGTTGTTACCGTCTATGTATCTATTGATTCCTGCTGCTTGGAATCCTAAAGCTCGTCCTAAAGCCTCCATCTGCTCACCAGTCTCGATGTCTGCAGCTAGGTTTAGAAGAAGATCATCGGCAATTCCTCCCTGTGTCGTCATTACTATGGAGGGGGGGGGGGGGGATGTAACAATATCAGTTTAGCCTCTATATCGGATAATAATTGAACGTAGTGTTTCAACATACCTGGAGTGAAAATTTTAAATTATATTGTATATTTTGTTTTCATTTCAATATCGAAATGAAAATAAAATTGTATGTTTCCCAACTGAGCCTGGAAGAGTGATATTGCTCATTGCATTACAGGATGATAGGTAGAGGTGTGTTTTCAACACGGCACGCGAACGATTCGCAAGGAGGCAAATGTCGTAAAAATGGCAACGTGAAGCATTCAGAGAAGTTTTTCTCAGAATGTGTCGTGACAATGTTAGCCTCTAATCGAGGCAATGTGCTGCTCTGTTGATCCCTAGCTTTTCGATCCTCGAAACCCGCGGAATCATCCTCTGATTATTGCACGGGAAGTCAGCTCAGCACATAGCCTCTACGCACCAGTCAACGTTACTCGTTATTTCTTATGTTTAACTTTGAAATCTTAAGCCAATTTTCTACGAAAATCTTTCATGAATAATTCAGTTCCTGGTAAAGAAATGAACCAATCAATAGCTTCTGTGACGTGGCGTGAAGAGACCGCTCAGCTGATTCCAAACATCGGAAAGTAAACATTTTTGATCTCAAATAGGACATGATAATTTCCACATATATAAGAAAAGTATGACTGTTGACCATTTTCTTTCTGAAAAATGAACAAACATATATTTGTGATTAAAGTTTCTATCAAAAGAAAAGAGAAGTAAGCATACTTTCAGCTTTATCCTGCTATCTGCCCTTTTTGGTCCCCACTAAATAATGGAAGAGCTCAATCTTTTCCGTTACAGTTCCTTTTATTTGATTGGTTACACGCGCTGAACAATAGAGTTCAGTCAACGGTTTACGTTTAAATCTAGCTGTGTGTTAAAAATGTTAACGAGACGTATTGTCCTATTTGGGAAGCTTGTTGAATGATGCATGCAGTCTCGGTCGTCTTGAAAATATGCATATTGATGACGTTCACGGGTAATTAAAGGCGGCGTGCCTTCCCGCGCAATCACAGGACTATTCCAAGCGTTTCGAGGATCGACCAGGAGATCAACAGAGCAGCACAGCCGCCTTGATTGAAGGCTACGACAATGGAGCAGTAAACAATTCTTGTGCACTTTTGCGTAGTTCTCACAAAGTATGTGCGAATGTCTCGTGTAGCGTTGTCGAACTATGGCCAGTCCACATACACGAAGAACACGCAACTAAAATACGAACATATCACGGGAAGTGATCCTAAGAACTTGGCTGCTTTTGCGAAACAAGCACGAGACATTCTACAAGCTGTCGGGATCCTTTGGGGGTGTTTTGAAGATTTTGCAAAAGGCAAGTTGTTTTATTAAAATTATTTAAATTTATTTAAATTATTTATCTTCAGAATTAATATGTTTTATGCTGTTTATGATCGCTAAAGTGTCTCCGACAAATTTCATTTAAAAACAATAAAAGAAGGTAAAAAAACAAAGAAATACATAAGAAATTTAAAATACAATAAAATACATACGAAATCAACTTTGATACAGCATTTTTTTTTAAAGTATATTTCTAAGAATACTGGAAAGAGTGTTTAGACTAAATATTAGCATCTTTTGACCTTTATTTAGGGATTTGGAGTAAAATTCTGATTTCACGCATAAATTAGCATATAATTAGTAACGTAAAATTATTTCGGAGCATTCAACTATTTAGTGTTAGAGTACATTGTGAACAACGTGCGTGCCGGTTTTTGGCGCTATCGCGCGGTCGACGGTTGAGGGCCTAGAAATTTGAAAATTCCTTGTTAGGCTTCTTACGGAAAGTTTTGTCACCGTTTTCACCGCGGCCAAAGTTGAAAAGGCCGATTTGCGGGATTTTCTCCTGGATCTTGTCATATCCATCGGCGACTCTAAGAAGTCGCCGTTCAGCGGGATTAGCGCGAGCTTTTGTTAAGAGACCCGCCCTGCGATTCCTTCGATTTCGCCGACTTCCTGTTCTTTATTTTTGTTCTGCCTTGAAGGAAGTTGTATATTTAGTGATTTGAAAGAGCGCCACTTACGGTTTAAATGGTGACTCATTCTGTTCGCCCTTTAACAATGCCAAATGACATCTCCAGATGTAATTTCCGATAGTTGCATCGCTTTCCAAAGGGTCAGTTTATTCATGTTATCAATTTTGCTTCTTATTTTCTCTGGAAAAAGTACGAATGTATTGAAGTCTCCGTCAAAGTACCGTACGTATCAGTTGTCATAGTTTTCTGAGAAAAAAAATACCTAGGTTTGTGCCATGACAAAGTCGGCCCCTAACATTTAATTTTCCCCCACATCGAGCCCACCACAAAAATATATATGATAAACGACATAAAAATTAATACACGAATAAGTAAAGGACGGTGAATACATTCTTGCGCCGGAAAACTATTCAAAATATTGCTTAATGTTCCAAACCAAAAAAAAAACTCAACTGCTAACAATAAAAATCCAATCCCAAAATACATTGTTTAGTTTCCAAGCAATGCAATTCTAAATTCACTTTCACATTTTAATAGTTGTATGTAGCCGTCATGGCTGCGGATAAAAAAAATGAAATTGAAATATCAGAACGAAAAACTTAATGTTCTCGAGTTAAGATCGGATTTCTGAATATAAATGTGACCCGGCACCACAAAACCACCAAAAAGTCGCAAGCAGTGATTTTGTACAAACAGCCGAAATGGAAATTTGGGTTGAAAAAATCAATTTCAGGATTTTTGGTTTTTCTGAAAGATTGATCTTTTCTGTACCTTGTATCAAAATCTGGAAGCTTAAAACACAGTAGAAGATGTGTTTTTAACAGTTTTTCTATAAGAGTTTTTTTCGCACAGCTTCGGTTTCTCACAAATTCTTCCCCCTTTCCGTGTGATTTTTTTTCTATCGGTACCTCTCACCCTCGTAAAATCATTACAATATCATGGGTCTTAAATTACTTCTTCCCTAATGATTTTTATACTGACAGAAAGAAGAAACTCTCAGCAATCTCATAATAATGATATAAAAGTATATTAATAGTCGCGAAAGCAAATTATATTGTTTTTTTTTTCATGTGAGCAAGAAAACAGTGAGTACAGTGCAAATAAATTGCAAGTGTGATTCTTTTGAGCTTTAAAGTTTAAAAGAGTATGTGATTTCTCTCTAAAACAATTGCTAATTCTTGTGAGAGAGAAAAGAGTATATAAGTTTTGTATTTAAAAATTACAAGATTATTCCAGTGAGCAAAAAAAATAGTATGCGTGTCTGCTATAAAGCAAGTTTATTCATTTGAGCTACAAAAGAGTTATAAGTAGGTCTACAGTACAAAGTAAATTCCATAGGTGATTTTCATGTGAGCAAGAAAAGAGCAGGCCCTATTCAAGTTCATTATAGGCTAAATTGCAAGTTCATAAAAGAAAGTGACAAATCAGTATTATATAACGGAGAACAAAGAAAGACACCCCAATGGGGTGAACAGGGGTGAATAGGCATTGTCTGGTGCAGGTGCCAGGCCACCCAGGTGCGCTTAATCTCTCCATTGGAACTCTCTCATGAGTTTCGTGATAATATTTGAATGACTTAAGCCCCCAAATTAAACTCTTGGTAATACAAGGAATAGACTATGTTTAACACTCCTGCTAAATTTCAACTAAATCTGACAACGCCTTCATAGTGGTTACTAGGGCCATTTGATTCACTCTCTATTGATTTTCTCTCATGTTTTCTTGCTCCGCACGCTTGAATAGGCCCAAACTTTAGAGCTTGTTTCCTCCGTAACTAATACCAGCAAACTCTCTTACTCGCTCCATTTATTCTCTAAATTAAAAGAGTTAGGAACCTTAAATTTTGACAATTTATATATCATTGTAAAGCTGAGACTCTGTTCTTTCCAAATATGATGAAATCAGAAAAATCAATTTTTGCGACTTTTTGGTGGGTTTGTGGTGCCGGGTCACAAATTCAACTTTACTTTTGCATGGGTCGCGGAACCAGAGCTGGGGACGGGGCCTGGGGGCTGCAGCCCACCCCCCCCCACCCCACACACACACTTTTATGAGTAAACACGTTTCATAAAATGTATGAATTAGCTTAATATATTATCATTAATGAGTGAAATCAAATCAGCCCCACACACACACACACTTTCAAAAACGCCCCTGTGTTGAAAGAGTAGCCTTTCTTTCTTTTTTTGGCTTTGCCCTATATTTTTAACGTTTCGTTATAATATATGTCAACAACATCTATTGGGTAATTCGGAATAATATTAAGCACACTTTATTCGAGCGCATGAATTAAAAGAATATTACTTAGTGCTTTGGGTAATGTTGTTACAAACCAGCATGATTGGGCAGTTATGGGAGAAAAGTGATTCGATAAGCCCGTTTGTTGTATTAAGAGGGATCGAGTAAAAGAGCGAGAGAGCGAGGTAATTTTTTAAAATTATAAGAATTCCGGAACGATGACAAACTTTTGTGATTGCGCCTGTCCCCGGATCTGTTGTTGACTTTGATATGTACGTCGTTAACCTTCATAAGGATCTTTCTCATCACCATGTTTGGTGAGATGCCCTGTCCCATAGGAAACTGTAAGTAACATTAAAAATACATGTAGATTGATGTAGAAGATGGATGGCATAAAGAGAGGGAGAGGGTGGAGTGATGTGGCAGAGAGACAAGGGGACTGGGTGGCAGGGAAAGAAAGAGAGAGAGAGAGAGACTGTCAGGATGAAGGAGAAATTGACTCTGTCTCGGAGAAGTGACAGGAAGTCGTGAATGCTTTATAGGTCGATTCACATTTCACCCCCCCCCCCCCCCCCTTGTCCCCCGCAATTTTGAGATAAAGATAACGGCTCGTAGAAAACAATTTTTAGGCGGAAAATTATAGTTCGACACCCTGACTGCTTTTCAGTTATTTGGACGTAATACTGCACTGTATTTAACAGGGTGGGTACATGCAGGGAGGGGGAGTTCCGTTAAGCCGTAATGAATATAATCTTTCTTCATTCCCCTATTTTTCTTTCTCTCCTTTGCGTTTGCGCCCTTTTCAAGTGTTTCCCAGTGCACGTGCTCCCCTCCCCTTCCCCCCCCCCCCAAGACACACCACTGAGCGAAGAGACCGAGCAGGGGGGGGGGGGTGGGAGGGAGTACCCCTCTCCTACATCAGGGAATCTGTCTATAAAACTTGCATTTTAAAGCATCCCAAAATGTTTTTAATGAAAAGAAGGAATGTACGGATCTACGCCAATGGACGGAACCCCTTAATTGAGAAACAATGCGAGTGAACTAATTTTCTTCAATATTTTCGTATTGAACTTATGGCATTTTTTAATTTCCTTTCTTCTAATCATTAAAGAATGTGTTATTTCAAGATTAAACATCATGAGTTTAAATAATTATTAGTTTCAAGTTAATGCATCATAATTCTTATTTATTTTATCCAAATATATTGGGAGTGATAATACAGGCCATCCTCCCACCTCAAATATTTTGGGGGATATATACGTCCATCCCCCCGAGATCGACACCCATGGTACAAGGGTGGGCGCGAAAACTTTGACGTTTTTAGCAAATTTTGAGAGCCAGGATAACGGCTTGTAGTGCCCTTTTAGGCCTTTTTTGCTATCACTTCCCCCGCTTTTTCGCTCTCGCTTTTTTTGTTGTTGTGGCTGAATAGGGAGGGGGCATGGCCCCCGGTGCCCCCTGTCTACGCCAGTGATGTTAGGGTTTCCCCGAAGGTATCAGAGGGTAGTGTTTTTATATAAAGTATGTACAATAATTGTGTGTGGTTGTGGTGGTGGGGACTGCATCCACCCCAGTTCCTGTTCTGTGGCCCATGCGAACCATTTGTATCTGCAAGACATTGGAGAACTAGAAAGGCCGTCAAAGGCGGCGCTACAGAGTAGTTGCATTCTTTCCCTAAACGATTCTTTCCTGTCACTATATTTTATATTTTATATTTTTCTCCTTTTTTATCGCAATAAAGACTTCCAGATTTGGCATAATCTACTATTTAATACATGCATGTAAAATATTATGGTTACTTATTGTTATTATTATGTAATTTGGCACAATGATACTGGGTGTGAATATATTTGTTTGTGTATTTTACCTTGATTATTGTGAAAAATGTTATTTTGAAAAAGGAAGTAATAAAATATTCTTAACCCCCCCCCCCAAAAAAAAAAAAACTCTCCGAACTGAAGTTTCTATAACCGATCATCACCAAAATCTAATCGATTCTTTCCTGTCACTATCCGAAATGAAGTTGGGGTCAAAACTTCAAGATCACACAGAATTTGCAGGGGTCAACCAATCATCACCAAAATCTAATCGATTCTTTCCTGTCACTATCCGAACATTCCATGAAAATTTGGTGCGAATCCGTTCACCCGTTCTCTTGTACACAAACACACAACCAAAAAAACAAACAAACAAACAAACATACTGAGCCCTTTACATAACCCTGCCGATTTCATCGGCGTGGGTAATCACTAATAAAAGGTGATCATTTCCATTCACATGTGTTGTTGTAAAGAAACTCCATATGCACATGCAGACCTCGATCCCTATACCGATATGCATCTTTTGAATGCAAACAAGGAGATAAACCTTTATCTTTTTACAGCAGAAACTGGGGAACTTCCCTCTCTTTATACCCCAGTGAAATCCCCTTTCTTATTTACGCAATATACTAACTGAATGTTTGTTTGCAAAGTTTCAAATTGAAGAACATAAAATTGTATCAATTTGTCGCAAAATAACATTCAGATTTATTTTTATCAAAGGCATTCACTATGTTGCAAATTTGTTATATGATATAAATGAAAAGTCTTTTTTTCGGGGTATATGATATCTGAAAAGTGTTATTTTCGTTTCTGGTACTTAAAGGGCGAGTCAATTAGAATTACATTTCATGATAATATCAATACTGCTAGAAATCGCATATACTTTTTATTAAAAAGATCTGTGTACTTCTCTAAGCTTCGTTGAAATTGCCTAAATCGCACGTTTATCAGCTAGTCTGTCACGCCCCTCGAAAAATAGGGCCCAGTCACGTGCCTTGTCAGGTGACCTGTACCATCGGGAACATCTAGCTAGCGGACGACGCTTGTCTGTGTATATCCAGTGCAGGGAATTTTGGATAGGCATGATAGGAGTGCATATCTCAAGAAAATGCCGAGGAGATGTGTTGTTGCTGGGTGCAGCAAAGGCACCAGAGATGGTGTCAGTCTGCACACCTTTCCTAAAGATGATGCAACTCGAAAAATTTGGATTTCAAGGATCAAGCTGACGCGAGCTAGCTCAGTGGGATGGCCCTTCCGCTCACAGTACTGTTTGCAGTGACCACTTCAGGGAGGAGGACTTCGATAGTCAGGCCCTCAGGCCAGGGGCTGTATGACCAGCTAGGATTTGCGCCCAAGAATAAAATGCTGCGGCCGACAGCTATCCCTGTCATCAGACTGGGAACTGAGGGCTGGGGAACTGAGGGCTGTGGAACTGGAAGCCAAACAATGTGTTGTTGCTGGGTGCAGCAAAGGCACCAGAGATGGTGTCAGTCTGCACACCTTTCCTAAAGATGATGCAACTCGAAAAATTTGGATTTCAAGGATCAAGCTGACGCGAGCTAGCTCAGTGGGATGGCCCTTCCGCTCACAGTACTGTTTGCAGTGACCACTTCAGGGAGGAGGACTTCGATAGTCAGGCCCTCAGGCCAGGGGCTGTATGACCAGCTAGGATTTGCGCCCAAGAATAAAATGCTGCGGCCGACAGCTATCCCTGTCATCAGACTGGGAACTGAGGGCTGGGGAACTGAGGGCTGTGGAACTGGAAGCCAAACACAGGGAGCTAAAAAAACAAGAGTCGGTCTGCAGTTCTGAAGCTGGAGTCACTGGAGAAAAAGAGGGTAGGTCTACCGTACCGTACCGTAGAGCCCGGGGGGGGGGGGGGGGGGGCACTCAACCTGTTTTTGGATGTGGGTGTGCCGCTGCCAATCTCAAAACAGGGGGCTAAGGAGCTAAATGGTTAATTGAGGAAGCTCATTTTTGAGGGTCTAAGGAGCGAACGGGCTCATGGGCAGAGCTAATTTTAGCTGCTCGCGATCTCACTACTCTAGTACACATACGGTGCATGAACTGAGTCAGCGGTCGCAGCGCTGTTTTTAACGCTGTACATGCCGGGCCACTGCACTGGCTCGATGTCGCATGCAGATTGATCTCGCTGAGCCGCCGCTAGCACTAGTAATACCGCGTTCAGTTATAGGGGGCACTAGGCCGCCCAGCTCCCCGCTGCGCTGGCCTGGGAGGCTAGGGAGCGACCGTTCCCGGACAAAATCTGAAAATCGCATATCATGGGAGCGACCCGAGAAGGTTGAAAATGGGGGACGTCACAGCGGCACATACATGACATATATATGTGAGTGCCCCCCCCCCCCCCGCCCCGCGAGGCAGCTAGCTTGCAGCACACGATCTTGCTGTAATTGTTGTAATATATTTAGACTTTCAGTGTACTTGGTTCTTATCATAAGCACGCACACAAAGATTCGCAAGGTACGGTCAGCAGTAAAGCGACTGTCCACACGTCTACTTGTCTGTAAAATATTACGTTTTTCCAAACTAAAATGTCTAAACAACCTATTCAAATCCTTTTGGGGGACTTAAAGATTGTCGAAATTGTATAAATAGTGATATGAAAATGGATAAATTATCATTCATTTACATTGCCAACATATTAGTCAAACTTAGTGGCTTCGCGGGGGACTTCCCGATGCTACGTCAAATCGCTCTAGCCAATCAGCTGTCAATTTTTGGGGGCGTTCCCAAATTAGTGAGTTTTTTGACCAATTTCTTGTTTTTTTTCTGTAAAAATGTCAGAATTGTGTCATTGGACCTATGTACTACATTTTTAGCCCCAATGTAGATTCTAATTGACTCGCCCTTTAAAGGGATATTCAAATTCTCACTGATACTGACTCAGGGCCCTCATTTTCTGTTTTTATTCATTGAATGTGGAGTGGAATAAGAAGATTGTTGTTGGACAGAAGATTTTCTTCCCCTGAAATTGAACGCCGCAGTTACATCTATAGAAAATGTGAATGCCTTATTTCACCTTTGGCTTGTAAATCTCTATTGTATAAGAAGATCAAGGGAAGCGAGCATTCGTGTATTATATTGTTTCAATAGAGCCGGACACGCGTCCGTGATTTGACTCTTCGTCACAAACAATGGGGCATATGCAAATTTGACCTGGCTTTTGGATCCTTCCGTGGTTTATATAAAGCAGGATATCTTTTGACAAGTAGCTTTTCATCATGGATAGCATCGTTTCTTCAAATCAACAATCAAGGGAGAGCGAGGATTTCAACATGGAGTCAAGCTGCAGCGACGACTGGCACTTGGAGCTGAGCTAATCCATGGACTCCGATGGGATGACGTCATATCATTCGTTCTTATTGCAGTACATGCACAAGTCTATACCAATCCAAAATTATAATATGAAAAGAATTATAATATGAATTGAATTATTAATTATTTATGATAAAGAGTGTCTGTACATTCATTCAAATCTTAGCCTATACAAAGAAAGTAACATGTCCATCATCATGTTCAAAATATGCATTTTGAAACATGAGCAGTCCCCCCCCCCCCCCAAAAAAAAGAGAAAGAATAACAATAAACGAATAAAAATAATAAAAAATAGAGAGAGAGAGAGAGAGAGATACCCCAACAAGAAAAAAAGGACCATAATTAGCATTAAAAGCCGGTTGAGAGGAGAATGAACTGGAGACAATAATGGATAGGGGTGGGGATGAAGACTATCCACCGGTGGTTATTGACGAAATGTTGGATTTCTGCTTTTGTTGGAGGTCATCTGATGAAAGTACCTTTCAAAACGTTGCAAGGGTTGGAAACCAAATAAACTGTAAAAACAGACACATCAATACTACTATAATTTTGCTACACAGAGGCGGATCTGAGTACAGTCTTGCGGGGGGGGGGGGGGGAGTTGTCACATGTCCGAAAAGTCTTCGACAAGCAACAGCAAAAAGAATGAAAGAAAGAAAGAAAGAAATTGCTGGTGCCCTTTTGTAGCGAGCTCCAGCCATGGGGCGATTTTGTGTGTGGAGTATCCCCCTTGACCGGACCGTATTTTGGCTAGTTCGACAGTCCATCGTTATGTGTTCTTTATAAAGGCCGATTGATTGAAAAATAAAGTAAAAGAGAAAATGTAAAAATGAACCCTTTACAATGCTTTCTATAAACTACATGTATATGCTACGTACATTGAGGAGATATTACGAGATTCTTTGAGAAAACAAATCCGAGGGAGCTGCCAAGCTTCATTTATTTTTTGCATCTAAGGCCTTAAAAACACTGTTTCTATCATATAGTTATTTCTTTTTCTTATCCTTCCGTTTTGTCTCCCTTGATTTGTTTCATTTTTTCTTCGTCTACCACATTCTCTATCAGGGCCAGCCGAACGTTTTTGAGATTGGTGGAGCCCAAATATGGGAACCATGCAGGAATATTACTATTGTGCTACAAAAAAGGGGCCCAGTCTCCGCCGTCGTCGACATTCCCGACAAAAATTTTGTTGACAACCCCAACAAAGTCCAATATCGTCGCCGTTGTCGACATTCCCGGCAAGCCAAAAAAAAAACACACATGGGGGGTCCAAACTTTTTAAAAACACATTTTCTATGTCCGAGGCAAAAAATATCGGAGGCCGCCCCCCCCCCCGGTTCCGCCGGCCATATCTATTATCCTCACAATTCTGTTTTTTTTTAATGTATTATTCATTTATTTTCTTAAGACATTATTACGACAATAACTCATAAACGTATTTGCATATCATATTTTCTATTTATTGTTTTATATGTATTTAAACAATTCGCCTTATGCTGATTCAATCTGATTTAACAATGAATGAATCAAGTCGTTTACTTTCATTCTTATTTTCCAGTCTTATCCTTCATATTTTCTTTCAAACAATATTTCATTAGTAGTCATTATTATATCATCATGATGTTACTGTTATAGGAATTAATTATTTTAGCGAGACTATACCACAGAACTCCTAAAGACGCCTTTAGTTCTTTGGACTTTACGCTTCGGAGAAGCGTATAGTATTCTCTTCTTCTACGCTTCTCCATTCTGTATTTTCCCATTTTGTCGCCTTTTCAAGTTATTCAATTTTGTTGATGTATATGGAAAATGATGATTAGTATAAGAAATTAATATTGATAACTTTAGCGGCTTCGTAGTAAGAAAAGGACTACCATTTTCATAGCGCTAATGTGTTTTTTTGCCAAAAAACATAAGGAAAAAAAAAACGATGTTTCTCTTATTATTTCAATCATCTTTACAGAATCGTTTCGTGTGGATTCCGTGTTATATTCTCATGTTGTTTTTTTTTTTTTGCCGCAGATTATAAGCTCTCATGAAACGGTCGGAAGACTAATAAATTCACAGTTTAAACCTAATAAATCGGTTCGACTTTCGTTAACTTCTAAAGTCTAAATAGGGGAAAATGTTCAATAATAATTCCTCTGTTATAAGTAGTACGCTGGTACGAGTATATATATATTCGGGATTATTCTTTTCTACAGCTACCAACTTTGATCCGCCTTTGGAAAAGAAAGCAATCGATGAGTGTTTTATTATCTTTGATCCTCTTGCTGAGTTATACATGTATACATTTATGACCACAAAACGGGGAAGTGTCAGCCCCCTGGATTGTCTGGATTGGACCTCCATTGACAAATTGGGGGATTATCGGGGTTGGCGACCTTTGTTCGTATTTCCTTTCATCTGCAATGAAAAGACAGGAAATCCATTCATGCTTTTGAAACCGTTAGAACCCAAGCTTGACCCAGTTTATCGTTTGTAAAGTATGGCGAATAATATAGTTTTAAAAAATGTGAATAACGCTACTCCTTTTATACAGAAAACAATTCAGCAGAGGAAGCAATAATGAAAGTATGTATGAATACTGATGATGAGAAATCTTGAACTCCATAATAAACCTATGAATGTAAAACAAAAATATGTAGAAGAAACTTTCCTAGAAGATTTTCATCTGTTTATTTCTAACCTTTTGCTTTTATTTCATTATGCATTTGACATTTAATTATTATTATTATTTTTTTTTTTGCTTCATGAGTTTTGATCGTACTCTTTGTTTCCACTTTTCCTGTTGGTGTTTTTGTGTTCTTTTCTAAACGAATAGACGAGCACAGAAGACGAAATTGTTGTTGAAGAGGGTGAGAGAAATATAAAAATAGAGTTCTCATAATGGAGAACAAGAGACGGTAATAAAGAAGGTCAGAAATGAAGACAGAACGATTGATGGGAAAAGTGTAATTCCAGATAAAGATATGAAAATAATCGCGTAAATGGGATGTTCCAAAATAGATTTATAATGAAGAAAAAGATGGAATCTTTATATAAAGCATATAGGTTTAGGTATGGTCTTACAAATAATCATGTTTTTGTTGCTTTTGTTGCTGTTATATTATTATTATCATCATCATCATCATCAACAACATCATCATTATCAATATCATATTCATCATATAATTACATCATTATAATTACTATTGTTCTTGTTGTTCTTCATCTTGTTATTGAAAATAAAAGATTACATTGTAGACCCGTTTTGAAAGAAAAGAGATTGGCCTGTGTCAGATGAGGATAGATGTAAAAACATACCTTTTGGGGGAACTTCGGTTGGTACCCGAGTTATTTATCGCGCAAATTTCATTTGACTTTCTTTAATGTAATCTCCAGATGTAGCGCTCGGGTATTCTGATAGGAGAGGCAAGAATGAATATCGGGTAATATAGGGCTGCAGTACACAGGACTCTCCTTTGTGATACTCTTTTTTTTTTCTTTCTTCCTTATATTCAGCTTTTTTTTGTTCTTGTTCTTTATCTCCTAATTTTTGTTCTTTGCTTTCACTTGGGCCTATACTTGAAAAAATCGTAGGAGTGGTCGCCCCCTAACCCACGCCCCACTGTATCGCCGCCCCTGGTTACCTCTCATATATCAGTTATTCCGTTTTATTATGCATTTCATGGTTGTAACCGAGCAGAATTTTCGGTCTTCGGAATTCTCTATTTTTCTTTTTTTTTAGGGGGGGGGGGGTGTATTTGCCAATATCCCATTTATGTTCCTTTGAATGAAATCGAGAATAGCCCAATATGTTAAGAATTCAATCAATAAAACTCTAAATCTGAATCTGAATCTTTCTTGTTTCTGCTGATGTTACAGGCGCGAAGGCGATGTTTTACCCTCCTGTTGATCGATCGCTTATCCTTTTATGGCCCGATCCCCAGAAGCCCCCCCCCCCCCCCCCCCCCCCCCCCCCATGATGATTTTTTTTGCCGTAAGCGTCTGCCAAGCTACATGTATATTTTGGCGGACAATTTACTGGAGAAAATTGTTTGATAGTTGATAAGAAATAGGCATAAATGTGTTTATTGCCGTGGTTCTCTCATCCTTGTTCTCCCATCGTTTCTTGTTTCTCTCCATTCCGTTGTCTAAACGAATTTTTTTGCGCCTTTTGTATTTTGTCCCCCCCCCCTTTCTCTCTCTCTCTTTAGACAGAGGGACACGGGGTTGGTGGAGTTATACGATAATCAATTCCACCCCAACTTTGTTTCCTGCATGAAATTCGTCTGTTTCATCCTAATTTCCTGCGTTGAAAACTGCTTGAATTCTTTTTCCGAGAGTAAATATAAACCTACCATTCGTCTTTTTTCTTTATTGATTGTATTTATCGTATTTGGCCCCCCCCCCCCTTCATTTTGACCCCTTTGGCATTTGTGTTTTTTTTTTATTTCTATCAATTCTGAATTCCCGTTGTAATTTCCTATTTCTCACTTATTCACATGATTCATGACTTTTTTTTTTTTATTTTCATTAATTTTTTCTCTTTTTTCTTCATTTATCCTATGGTAATTCCTTTTGGGTTTTTTTCTCCTCCATTTATCCTAGAGTTATTCCTTCATCGTTTCCTTCCATTTCGTCATCCTTGATTTTTTCCCTTCTTTCTTCGTCCACCGCTTTCTCTATTATCCTCACAATTTTTTTCTTCAATGTATTCATATATTTTCCGAAGAGAGTATTGCTACCATAAATCATTTCCTGTAATATATCATTATTACCATATTTTCTATTTATTGTTTTATATGTATTCGAATAAATCGTCTTATGCTGATTCAAGCTGATTTAACAATCAATGAATGAAGTCATTTACTTATATTTTTATTTTCCATTCTTAATTTTTACCCTCAAAAACTATTTCATTAGTATTCATTATTATATCATCATGATGGGTTACTATTTATTTTGGGAAATGTGTTTTGTTATTTTAGCGAGACTAATTACAATTTTCCGATTCCTTCTGTATTTTCCATTTTTTTTTTCTCGATTTTCAAGTTGTTGATATATTTATAAAATATATAAATCAGTTCAATTTTCGCTAACATCTAAAAAATATAAAATAGGGGAAAATGTTCAATAATAACTCCTCTGTTATGATTGGTACGCTGGTGCAAGTATATATATATATTTATTTATATATATAAATTTATTTATATATTCGGGATTATTATTTTTTATAACCAACTCCGATCCACCTTTGGAAAAGCAAGTAATCGATGATGGATTTATTTTGTTAGATGCCTTTGCAGAGTTATATGACTTTCCCAAAACGGGGGGGGGGGGGGGGGGGGGGGGGGCAATGTTATTACAACATGGACACCATGCCCATACAGGAACTTACAAAATGGGCCCTGAAAAGTAATCAACTTTCGAACTCAGAATACCCGAAACAAGTATTGTGTAATGTGTTCACCACCCTAAACATGGACGGGATAATGTCAGGCTGTGAAAAGTATAACCTCCCCCCCCCCCCCCCCCCCCCCCCCGATTTTAGCATTTTTTATACCCATTTCACTGTATTATTATATCATCATGATGGGCACGTTCATCGCCGGGTATTGAAAAAAACAACCCTTTTATTGTGTTTTGTGTACAGGCATGGTGCGCACCTTGTCATGGCAGCGCCCCCTCCCCAGAAATCGATGTGTAACGACAATTTATAGAACACTATACAACGTGTAAAATGCCCGAATTGGAGCTCCATTGACAAAATCGGGGATTATCTGAACTGCTTCGTTCGTATTTGCTTTGTTCTCATCTGCAATGAAAAGACAGGAAATCTATTCACGCTTTTGAAATCGTTAGAACCTAAGCTGCGCTCAGTTTATCGTTTGTAATTTATGTCGCTTGACTGAATATATTGAGTTCAATAAAATGTGAATAATGTTACTTTTTTATACAGAAAAACAATTCAGCAGACGAAGCAATAATGAAAGTATGTGTGATGCTGATGATGAGAAATCGTGAACTCCATAATAAACCTATGAATGTAAAAGAAAAAAGTAGAAGAAATGTCCTCCAAAGATTTTCATCTATTTATTTTTAACCTTTTGCTTTTACTTCATTATGCATTTGATTTTTTTTTTTGCCTCATGACTCCTTCCCGCGATAAAAAACAGCTGCATGATTCCATTGCACGCGCGATCACGTCAGGAGTTCAAAGTTGAAAGTGTAATTACGAATACAGTAGGCCTCGACCTACTACTACTTTCATTTGCTCAAACTTTACTCTGTCAGCTCCAACCCGTCCAAAAAAAATCAGATCAATGATAAAATAAACTTCCGTGGAAAATATATTAAAAAATGAAAAAAGTTTTCTATATGAAAATCAATCCGGTGGCAAAGCTGGAGAAAAAGAACCCGGCCCGCGAGCGTCTTTTTTTTTTGGTAACCAAGCCTAGGCAGATTTCGCATTTTTTCATACTAATACGGTTTATTCCGTCAAGACTAATCGGCATGAATATTCATGAAAACGAATTTTAGCTATATAATAAAACGAGCAAGGGCATCGAGCAGCTGTTCTGTGTGGCGCAATCGGATAATCCAGTCCTCTCTTGGTGAAAGAACCACGAGTTCGAACCTCGGCAGAAGATTATATTACGAAATTTTCTTTTGCTTATTTAAAAATAAGGTGACTGAGTAAGAAAATACAAGTCCGATACTTGTAGTCTGTTTCAAAGTCTTCAAAAAGGGGTTTCTGCCTAGGCTTGGTTACCAAAAAAAAAAGACGCGGCCCGCGAGGCGAAGTGGTCGATCGATCTAATTTGCATACACTATGCAAATAAGGCAGAGATCGAGGGTACAATTATGGAAATGAATATAGAGCGTGCGTGCACAACTAGCCTATTTTGATTGGGCGGTTCTCGGCAGTGAGCCTGAGCGTTGCTATGTGCGCTTTTCGATTCGAGTTCAAGAGGTTTTGAAACTGTTTTTCTACCCCAAATCGTTATCATTTCAAAGTAAAACAAAGCAAACCACTATGTCAAATGTATAATCATTCGAATCAGTAAGGATTTATGTTTATTCATGTAGTAATGAGTGAAATAAATGGTGTAAAAGTGGGCTGGTCTCTTCGATTTTCTCAGACCGCATATCTCAAACTTGCTAAAACGTCGGAGCTTTCGCACTTTTAATACTGGGAAAGGAACTTTTTCAAGCTTCCCCTTCTCCCTTTTCGTACATTTCTTTGTTTTTCCTTTTTTCTGTACTCTTCTCTTTCCTAAAACATTGTATAGTTCTTTTTTCCCCTTAATCTATCCTCTTCTCTCTCTTTATGTATTTCTGTCTTCAATATTTCAGCGTGGGCAATGGAACAAATTTTTCCGCGATATGGCTAAACAGTTGTGTACAAAAAAATGCGCGGCTGGGGCACGTGCCTCATGAGCAGTATAAAACTTCACTACACAATGAAACGAACGCGCTGTACATGGCCAACGATTACATTAATATTTTACAAAAATATATGGGCATCAAGGCAGAATAGTAAATCATAAATTTAGATAAGTAATTAATCAAATTAGATTTTCTAGTACCTATTTCTTCATAGCTTATTTAGTTTTGTGTAGCACGAGGGAATACCACCAAACGAAAAATACATTCACCCTCTTTTTGTTCGTAATATTTTATGGTAAAAAGAAAGAAGAAACATATAGTTAAGAAGAAGAAAGAATTCATGGCTGTTGTATTAGTGATTTCATTTAATTTGAAATAACTCTTTTAAAGCAGGGAATTACTCGACATACTATATAATTATATTATTTTCTATTCATGAGTGTTGCACTGCCTCCTTTTGGACAATTAAGATTTCGGCATCTTTTGATAGCATAACTATAACCATAAACACTAGTACTAGATATTTAACAGAAGTAAAATAATAAATATACCAGTTGACATGTATTCCTATAAAGTCGTCGCTGTTCGCCGTATTTTTCATGTATTAATTTGGCTTCTAGCATATGCATAAACCAAACACTAGAGGGGGGTATTCAACAACCACGATCTCAAAAACTATCCAGCAATGTCAGTGCGGGCTATTTACGGCGATCCACCTGCTAAACGAGATAAATAGAACTTCCGCCGCATCGCTCAGTCGGCGTGTTGAGAACAAAGCCGCTCCGCAGGCGCGCCGAATCAATCGGCGCCGCCGAGGGCCCGCCGATGTAAAAACTTTCCGTAAGAAGCCTTAAAGGGATACTCAACCACAGATTGTGGACGTTTTAATGCCGCGAGAGGGCACCGTGACCGTTACCTGATCATGCCGTTGCCCCGCGGGGCGCAAACCTCGGATAGACTGGTCGCCGCATAAACATGCACGCTCCGCCTGAGCTCGAGCTCTCGTGCGAGCTTCGGTCGGCTTCGTGCAGTCGAAATGTAATCCCACTTAGTCCAACGGACGCGTTCGACGCACAAACTTTGTGTACGAGTGAATGGGGCTTACGCAATCCAGACTTTCCCCACGGCTGGCCGGTGGCGTATCCCTTTAAATAACGAAAGTTTTGTTACACAGATTTGTAAAATCAGCACTGATTTTCTTATTTACTATATAAATCTATATACCTACCTATTATGCTAGACACTTGTCTACGCGAACCCGTTCGAGAACTTAACACAAATGCGTCACAATATTGTGCGCACCCCCGTAATCCTATTGTTCTCCCCTTCGCCACTCATGCGCGGCAACACGCAACGGCCATCTTCCTCTTTTGCGAGGAAGCCCAAGAAGAAACATGTTGCTTGCAAGGTGAGGGGAAGGAGGGAGGGTCATAGGTAGGTATATAGATTTATATAGTAAATAAGAAAATCAGTGCTGATTTTACAAATTTACTGCAATAAATCATATATACCTACCTATTATGCTAGACCAGCGCCCATTCAAAGACCGGGAGGCATGTTTCAAGAGAAGAAGAGAACAGGATTACAAAGAAGACACAGCGGCCTTCAAGGTAGCTGACGCAAAAATAGCCTCACCTGCAGGGACATCCCTAAGGTAGCAAGAAATGAAGGAATTGGACGAACGCCAATAAGCAGCCTTCAAAATATCATTAAGCGCCACACCTTGAAACAGAGCCCAAGAAGTGCTGACACTACGAGTGTCATGAGCATGAGGCTTACTGTCAGACAAAAGAGCCTCTGTGCCAGCAGCCCTAATAGCCTCGACAATCCATCTAGAAATGGAATCAAGAGAAGCAGGAGAAAAAGGCTCTCGAGTGATCAGGAACAACTGATCATCCTTACGATAAGACTTAGTCATATCAATATACCATTTGAGAGCTCTAACAGGACACCAAACCTTGTCCTCGCGCACTGACGAAAATTCAGAAAGCGGACAAAGAAAAATCTCAACAGGGCCAGAGGAAGCCGTTTGATTCTTGGCAATGAAAGAAACCTTAGGAATCAATCTAACGCCTTTTCTCTCCCAGCGAACATGACCAGGAGTAAGACAGAGGGCATGAAGGGTACTGCGCCTCTGCCCAGAGGCAATGGCTACCAAGAAGAGCGTCTTAACCGTAAGATGGTGAAGCGAAGCTTCACCTAACGGCTCAAAAGGAGGCTTTGCTAGGGCTTCTAAGACCTTAGGCAGACTCCAAGACGGGACTAACTTAGAACGAGGAGGACGTTTCAGAAAGAAAGACCGAATCAAACCACTCAACAGCGGGGAATTAGAAATCCCCGAACCATCTGAGAATGAATGGCACCAATCACAGATCGGTAGCCTCGGATAGTAGAGATGGACCTCCCTTTGTCAAATAGCGAGATTAGAAAATCAGCGATTGAACCAATAGGAGCCTTAGACGGGGTTTGATCCCGCTCTTTACACCAAAGGAAAAAGACCGAAAGACGGGAATTATAAATTTCCCTAGTAGAAACTTCTACGACTGGACATTAAAAAGTCAGCGGCTCTATCAGAGAGACCCGACTGTCTTGCAGATTCCCCGACAGGGGCCAAGCAGTCAAATGAAGGGACTCCGGACTGTGGTGAAGAATCCCCGAGAGGGGTTGCAACACTAGATCCGCTCTTAGCGGAAGAAGGAACGGTTGAGCTATTAGAAGGCTCATTAGCTCCGGAAACCAAATCTTCCTGGGCCAAAAGGGAGCTATCACAAGCACCCGAGCCCGATCTTCCCTGATCTTCCGCAAGACTCGCGGAATCAGCTGGAAGGGAGGGAAGGCGAACCCTCGAAGATTCTCCCAACTGAGAGAGAAAGCATCCAGAGCCCAAGCTCCCTGATCGCGAACACGGGAGCAGTATTTCGGAAGTTGGTGGTTCAGGACTGACGCAAACAGGTCCACTTCCAGTGGGCCCAGGCAACTGCGAATGCGGCAAAAGACCTCTGGATGGAGCTTCCATTCTGATGGAAGACACCTGCCCCGGGATAGAAAATCCGCAATGAGGTTTTCCTGATCGGGGATGAAAGAACGCTGAGCTGAGCTGCTAGGGCATTCAGGGTGGCAGAACGAGTGCCTCCCTGCCGATAGCTATAAGCCGCCACTGTGACATTGTCCGTGAGGAACAGAACTGAACGACTGAGAAGTCGACTTCTGAAGTGGAGCAGGATTAAAAAGACTGCCATAAACTCCAGGACATTGATATGGGGAAGAGTCCCGAGATGAGACCAATCCCCCGCGACCGTGCTGCCGTTGCAATGTCCGCCCCACCCCAACCGAGAGGCGTCCGTCGAAACCGAGATCGACGGAAGGGGGGTACGGAAGGACTTGCCTCGGGCGAGAAACTCCTCGTTTGTCCAACGGGAGAGAAGAGACTTGATTTCTACTGGTACTGGAATCCAGACCAAAAGATAATCCTTGCATGGTTTGTAAAACCTGAGGAGATGCCTCTGAAAAGGTCTCATAAGGAGCCGGCAATCCTCTAGAACATCGACTAGACTGGCTAGATATCCCAAGAACTGAAGCCACTGTCTGGCCCTGACCTTTCTGGCCAGAATGAGCTTGCGAGCCGCAGAGACAATAGTGAGAATCCTGTCTCGACTGGGCCGAGCCAACTGATTCCGAATGTCCAACACAGCCCCCAGAAAAACCGGGCTGCGAGTAGGAACTAACTCTGACTTTTCCCAATTTATTAGGAAAACCCAAGTCTTGAGTAAAATTGACGAGCAAACTAGCCTCGTCTAACAAACGATCGTGCGACTCCGCTAGGAGAAGCCAGTCGTCCAGGTAGCAAACTATCCGAAGGCCGCGGCGCGTCAGCGAGGCTGCCAGAACGGCTACAACCTGAGTAAAAACGAAAGCGAAAAGTCTCTGAGAGGAAAGAAAAACCCCAGAAGATCGAGCGAAGCGCGATGAATGGGAATATGGAAATACGCATCCTTGAGATCTATCGAGATCGCGTAGTCCTTCCTCTTGATCAACGGGAGAATGGAGGCAAGGGTCTCCATTCGAAAATGCACTGAAGGAATGAATTTGTTTACCTGCAGCCCTCCTCCCTCCCCCATGTACGAAAGTTCTCGGGAGTGTTCTGGAGGGCCGAGTCGTCTTGCTAGATGACTCTTCGGAAGAAGCAGGTCTCCGCGACCTAGCAGCTTCTTCTTCCGAACTCATAATTCTGTCCGACTCCTAAACCCCAAGGGCCGAAAGAGCCAAGACTCTGCGACGGTACGTGACCGAAGCAGCTGCACTGGAAAGCTGTGACCACTGCAAACTAAAAAGAGTGTGCAGCAGGTCATCAAGGTAAGCGGATTGGTCGCCGCGAACGACGACCCACCGCTAGAATCTCCGGAGAGAGAGACTTAGCCTTGAAAAAGCCGTCTTGATCTTGGGAATCAAAGGCAAAAGCCTTACCCCTAACCGCAACAGGGCGCTTAACAAGAAGCGCTGATTCAATGCGGTCATACTCCAGCTTGAAATCCTCCGCAAGAGAAATACCCTCGGAGGAATCCCGCTGCCTGAACCAACGCGAAGTCGAACCCTGCGCGCGGGCTGACTGAAATTCAGGGAGATATTTGGACAATAAAGCAATCGCTTCTACCCCACAAAGGGAGAGCGACTGAGGCTCTGCCTGCTCAAACGATTCGGAAACCGAAGCTTGAGAAGCCGCCTCCAAATCTGGTTCCGCCTGAATTGATTGGGACAAAGGACCGCAAACAAAAGACGAAACAGGCGGACACTCACATGGACCACTATAAGTCTCCTCGCCCGGCGGAGCCCCGAGGGCTGCGGGAATAGGAGGCGCAAGCGATCCCGTCTCAGACAATGAAGAATCAACCATAAAAGGCTGATTAGTCTCAATGTCAGACCCTAGAAGAGGGACAGAAGCAGGGGTTGTGGTACCCGGTAAAACGGTAAAACGGGTTAAACGGGCCAGGCGGGCAAGAGGCAGGCAAAGCCTTGCCTCTTTTAGCCCCTTTCTTAGGCTTCTTTTAAGCTGGCTCAACAGGAGCCGAAGCCGAGACCCGCTTTTTAGAGCGTCTATTCGGTTTCGTACGGATCTCCGAAGCCGCTTCGGAAACACAAACCGAACCCTCCACGGAGGGATGCCCACCTCCCTCTACGGGAGAAGTGCACTGAGGGTATGTACCCAAAGTCACGCACAAATTACCCATACTGGCTGAGCAAGAAGATGCAACAGCCATGGGCCGGGCGCCTGAGGCGCCCAGTGCGAGGGCAAACTGGGACGAGGTCCCAGTATTCGCCCACCGACTACTAATAGTATGTGAACTCACTATTGTTCCGCCCGTGGGCGACAATAGGAGAGCACTAGTAATCGCGCACTCAGGTGACCTCGCCATTGCGAGGTCAGACCGGAAGTAATCGCGCGCTCAGGTGACCGCACCTGTTGCTCCGTAGAGCGCCCATAATTGTTGGCTCGAGCCTTCCCATCAGCTGGCAATATAGACAGCCCGGGCAGTACTCGCTCCCCCACTTGGCATCGGCCGGGGGCTAGGGTTTAAGAACCCAGACCAACATGGGCGGTGCCCGTGAGCTGCCCTGCAGTAGTGGCACGCGTCTCCCCTAGCGGATTTATGCGAGTCATCGCTACCGTGCGGGAAACAGACGTCCCCCTTCTGGTCTCAGCGACCGGGGGATTGGATTCGTAATATCCAAACCACTAGAGCTTGACGCCACCCACCCCGAAGCCACGGGCTCCGGAGCTGACGTCCCAAACTCAACTAACGCCACCCGCCCCGAAGCCGCATGCTCCGAGGTTGGCAAACCCTGCAGGGAAACACCACTGGGCAACTTACCTGCAGCCCTCCTCCCTCCCCCATGTACGAAAGTTCTCGGGAGTGTTCTGGAGGGCCGAGTCGTCTTGCTAGACGACTCTTCGGAAGAAGCAGGTCTCCGCGACCTAGCAGCTTCTTCTTCCGAACTCATAATGCTGCAATAAAACAGACAATAAAGTATACAAAAATATGAAATACTTTAAAAGAGTGCAGGTAATAATAAATTTTGGGATACGCACAATTTAAATAAAAACCGTATAAAAAAAAACCGAACCGAAAACGGATCGGGTCAAACGGAAACACCAGCAAGACACACAGAAATAACTACGTGGGGCTGGCAGTGAAAATGAAAATAACTTGCCTGGAAAGGAATCATAAATATCCCTTACAAACGGCAAGAGTGACATAAAAACACAAGAGTACTATAATCTTAGACGAAAATAAGTACAGAAAAGTGCTTAAAAGAGCGAGAAAGCGCGCTGAAAAGATACAAAAAGACCTGATTTCAGGAGCGCCGTGACTCGACATCCTAACTCGACGGGGGCGAGCAAGAAAGAGGAAGATGGCCGTTGCGTGTTGCCGCGCATGAGTGGCGAAGGGGAGAACAATAGGATTACGGGGGTGCGCACACAATATTGTGACGCATTTGTGTTAAGTTCTCGAACGTGTCTAGCATAATAGGTAGGTATATATGATTTATTGCAGTAAATTAAGAGTACTATATTCTTCTTGACGACCAGTTAGAGAGCTTGATTGAACTTATAAGATGGCATAGTTTTATTCAGGTACTGTCAGGCAGACATCATTGTAGTCATGAATTCATGTGTAGATATCATACAAGTACTCATTGTTTTATAACTGACCTGGCATAAGTCATGGCCATGGGTTACAGGTCATTCTATATTTAGCTTTACTAGTCTGTATTTGCAGACTGTGAACTAGCTATCAATACACCTCCCTTTCTTTAAAAGAGGTTTACATATACATATATATCAAAACTTCTTAAACTGTACAGAGTGACAGGGTAGACTACCTGTACACTCGCGACTGTACTAGGGGATTATTCTGCCCCTGGAGTACTGTCGCTTTCAAATATATAACTAATTACGCGACAGTCCATAATTTTCTGGTTGCGATTCGCGATACTTGAATTCTGCGTTGAGGTTGAGTGATATCTGTTGATTCTTGTAATCATAGTGATTGATTAAATCCGGTTATACTGATAAGCTATAACATGCAAATATATATCATGCTCATGCAATCCTGCAGTTATGTTTTAGAGTCCAAGTTTAACTCTATAACTAAAAGCTATTTACAAAACGCGAAAGTTTTTCTCTGTTGTTCGCTTTCATTTATTTACAAGTTCAAGCGATCTGGCGGTTTAATAACACGCCCGCTTCTGGTTGTTCTTGTTAATGGCGTAGTTGCACTTTCTTCTGATGCTGGTTGTTCAGTAGCTTCTGCGCTGCCATCTAGCTCGAAGTCATCCTGCGTTAGTAGTGGAATAGACACTGCTTGTTGTTGAGGTGGGACTGGCCTGAGATGACGTCTGTTTCTGCGACGTATCTCGCCTGTTTCCGTCTCGACCTGGTATGATCTGTTTCGATTCTGGACAGACCTGATGATACCACGTTTCGAGCAGGTGTTGGTTTTCATGTCTTGGAGTATGACATGATCTTCAGGCTTGAGCTTTGAAAAGTCTCGAGCATGTTTGTCAAATCGCTCTTTTTGCTTCACCTTCTACTCCTCCTTTCTTCCCCTCACTGATCGAGTATCGATCCGTTGGTTGTTGAGTAAACTGTCAAGCATGGGGAGATTCGATCTAAGCCGACGATTGTACAGGAGTTCTGAAGGAGATTTTCCGCATGCTAGTGGTGAACTTCGATATACTTGTAGAGCCCTGTGGATATCTTGTCCACTGTGCTGTGACTTCTTGATGAGATTTTTGACAATCTTTACAGCATTCTCTGCGAGGTCATTGGATTGTGGATAATGTGGACTTGACGTTGTATGGTGAAATCCCATTCTTTTGCAAAACTCTGGAACTCTTGGCTTGCAAATTGAGGACCATTATCTGACATCAGTTCACATGGTGTTCCATGACGAGCAAATACTGCTTTCATGTGGTTGATCACGGCCTTGCTACTTGTTGCAGTCATAGTGCATACTTCAATGAACTGGGAATAGTTGTCGACGACGACCATGTACTCTCTATTGTCCAGCGTGAACAAATCGACAGCAACTTTTTCCCATGGGCGGTTCGGCACGGCATGAGGATGTAGACTTTCAGCCTGCTGCTTTGGTTTGTGCATTAGGCATGAAGTACAACTTTGGACCATTTCAGCTATGTCTGCGTTGATTCTGGGCCAATAGATGACTTCTTTAGCACGTTTCTTACACTTCTCGATGCCTAAGTGTCCTTCATGGATTTTGTTTAGCATGAACCGTCTCATAGTAGTGGGAACTACTATTTTGCTGCCTTTGAAGATGATGCCGTCTGCTTCAGAGAGTTCACTTCTGATGTTCCAGTATTCTCTGACTCTAACTGGACATTGCTGCTTTGTTTCTGGCCAACCATCTCTGATGATGCCTAGCAGCTCTTGCAGTTGATCATCTTTCTTTGTCTCTTCGACAATCTGATTTCGTTTGTTTGATGTAACTGGCATGCTCTTGACAATAGCATCTACATAGACTCTGATATCTTCCTCTGTTTCAGCATTCAACTCGGCATTTGGGTCTACTGCTCTGGACAATGTATCAGCAGTATACATGTACTTCCAAGGCGTGTACGAGACTTTGGGATCATATCTCTGTACCCTGTTGAGTAACCTTTGAATGCGTAGTGGACAGTCACCCAATGACTTGACAAACAGTGGAATAAGTGGTTTGTGATCAGTCTCCACTTCTACTTGTTGTCCATAGATGTATTGATGGAATCTTTCACATGCATATGTGATTGCCAATAGTTCTTTTTCGATCTGCGCATATCTAGTCTCTGCATCAGTCATTGATCTAGATGCATATGCGATCGGAACCCAATTTTGTTCATGTTGCTGTAGTAGCACTGCACCAATACCATTCTTTGATGCGTCAGCTGACAGCTTGCATTGGTTGGTTTCTTACAGTCATAGAAATGTAGGACTGGCTCTTGTATCAGAGCTTGTTTCAGCTGATTCCATGCATCTTCTTGTGCATGATCCCATGTCCACACATTCTTTTTGTCAAGTAGACTTCTCAGAGGTGCTGACTTGTTGGATAGATCTGGGATAAACTTCCCTTGGTAATTGATCATACCCAAGAACCTTTGGACATCTTGCCGACATTTCGGTCTCTCCATGTTCAAGATAGCAGACACCTTCTTTGGATCAGGTTGAACTCCTTGATCACTGATCAAATCACCTATGAATGTGAGTTTCTTGACACTGAACTCGCATTTGTCTTTGTTCAACTTCAGATTCATTTTTCTCGCAATGCTGAGAACTTCTCTCAATCTGTCATCATGCTCCTGTTGGGTAGTTCCCCATACAATCACATCATCCATCATTGTGTTGACTCCCGGAATGTGTGCAAACATTTGGTGTACTATCTTGTGATAGACTTCCGGAGCACTACAAATACCAAAAGGTAGTCTCAAGAACTTGTACCTTCCGTATGGAGTGATAAATGTACAAAGTTTGGAGCTTTCTTCATCTAGTTGGATCTGCCAAAAACCACTAGATGCATCTAATTTGCTGAAGTACTTGGCTCCTGCAAAGTGTGCAGTTATTTCAGCTCTTGATGGCAATTGATAGTGTTCTCTTTTGACTGCTCGGTTCAGGTCTCTTGGATCTAGACAGACTCTGAGTTGACCATTTTTTTTCATCACCACCACGAGAGAAGAAACCCAATCATTTGGCTCATCTACTGGTGTGATTACGTCCATTCGTTCCATCTTATCTAACTCGTCTTTGAGTTTACTTTGAAGTGGAAATGGAACTTTGCGACACGCATGTTGAACAGGTTGTGCGTTCTCTTTCAATGTGATGTGGTGTTTACCAGGAAGACAACCTAAACCTACAAACACATCTTGATAGTCTTGCACTACACTTTTGCCTGTTCCTTGTTTAGTTTGTTTTTCAACATGATATATTCGTTTCCCCAGACATAAGTCTTCACTTGTCTGTAGTCCTAACAAAGGCTGGCGATTTCCAGGAATGACTAGACACGGCACATTGTGTTTGTTTCCTTTGTACTCAACTTGTACAAAACAACGACCTTTGACTGGGATAACTGATTCATAGTAGCCTGTCAACATCACTTTGGCTTTTTGCAGCTTTGGCTTTGGTTTCAATTTGTGAAACACTGTCTCAGGAAGAAGATTTGCCTGAGCACCAGTATCAATCTTAAATTCAACTGGCTGATCATTGACTAACAGATTGACTTTCCATTCTTCCTTGAATTCCTTTGATTCGACAGAACAAATCGTGAAACCTTTTAACTCTGCCTCCAAGTGCTGCAGTTCATTGACCTTGACTACTGGGGTTCTACAACATTTAGCAAAATGGTTTTGCTTCAGCACTTCTTGTATGTTTTACCTTGTGCGGGACATTTGTCTTTGCTATGTCGGTTTCCGCACCTGCTACAAGCTTCACTGTTAGTACGACCTTGAGGTTTCCACTGTTTTGACTTTGAACCAGGAGATTTCTTCTTAGTCTTGCTGAAAGAATCTACCGGAATTGAGGCGTTTTCCCCTGTGGAACTCAACGCTTGTGCCTGCGTTCGAGTTTGTTCAGCCGCACGACATACTTGCAACGTTTTATCCAATGTGAGATCATCTTGCCTCAACAAACGTTCTCTTAGACCATCGTCTAAAATACCACAGATAATTCTGTCCCGAATAAGACTCTCTTTCAACATGGAAAACTCACACGACTGAGCACGACTCCGCAATTCTGTTGCGTACTGATCAACACTCTCATTCACTAACTGAGATCTTGTGAAAAATCTATGTCTCTCATACGTCAAATTACGTTTCGGCATACAATATTCCTCATATTTGTCCAACATTTTCTCAAGCTTCATGCTCTCACCCTCAGCAAATACAAACGTATTATATAATTCCAAGGCAGCATCGCCAATGACGTGTAGAAGCATTGATGTTTGTGACTTTTCATCTTTTTCAGACATTCCTGAGGCAACATTGTATAGAGTGAATTTCTGTTTGAACCTTTTCCAGTTCTCGGAAATATTTCCCTTTAAGTCGAGTGGAGGAGGTTGACTGAGATTTGCCATTTTGTTTCTTTTTGTTTCTTAGCCTAGTGTACTGACTCACATGAACAGCGTAACAATTAGCTTTTTCTTTTTGTATCTTTGCAACAATTACTTTAGCTCAATTATTAAACCTTCACTGAGTTATTCCCATTATTATGTCACCCTTACTGTCCGTTATACTGGAAATGGCCCGGCACAGACATGACAGAAGAACTATGCACTCCAGTCCATACAACGACAGAGCTAACTATTATGGACATACTGTAACTACATTCACTGGACATACACTTAGACTCTAAGCCCTCTCATCATCTCTCACATCCACATCACCAAAAGAAATTGGAATGAACTGGCCTGATTTCAATGAATCCTCCATACAGCTGGGTTGCTCAGCAAAACCACTTGCTGCCAAATCCTGACACCATATTACATTCTTATATAGACCAGTTAGAGAGCTTGATTGAACTTATACGATGGCATAGCTTTATTCAGGTACTGTCAGGCAGACATCATTGTAGTCATGAATTCATGTGTAGATATCACACAAGTACTCATTGTTTTATAACTGACCTGGCATGAGTCATGGCCATGGGTTACAGGTCATTCTATATTTAGCTATACATACTAGTCTGTATTTGCAGACTGTGAACTAGCTATCAATACAGAGAGCGATAAAAGATACTGTTCTGTTTTATGCAAAAGACGGAGTAAAGTTCGGTCAAAGTTATTTCATAGTGGGCGATTGTGAATTCATTGTAAATGTTCAATTATTTTTCAAAACTTCGATTATATTACGGAGAGCAATATCATATGGCTAATTTGCCTAAAAACAAAGTTTGAACAGGGAAAGTGATTTAGAAAAGAAAACTGAGGAGTTAGAAAAAGAACTGATAATACTTGATGATAGGACTTTTTTGTTAGAGGAAAGTAATAAATTAAATTCAGAATTGGAAAGTTTCCGTTTAACAACAAAAGAATGAAGGAATAACAAGTAGAAATCGGATAAAGTGGATGAAGTTTGAAGAAAAACCTTGTAAATTCTTTTTAAATTTGAAAAAACAAAACAATATCAATAAAATACGCAAACGAAATACGTAAGTTATCGAATGAAAATGATAGTATTTTAGAAAGGCATTAAGGGATGTGTTAGATTTTAATCAATTCTTTACGCGGAAAAAGAAACTGACGAAAATTAACTTGGAAATATTATTCAATTATCCTGACATTCTATAGAAATAATTGTTCTCATTACTCATCGTTGATGAGGTCTATCCTACTTTAAAACTCATGAACAACAATAATCCCGGATAAAATAGTTTTACTGTAGAATTCTATCGTTAATTTGGGAAGTAAGATCAATGAATTGTGCTTATTTCCCAGGACAATTGTCAAAATAAAAAAGGGATATAATAAATTTGGTTCCGAAAGAAAACAAACCGAGACATCCATTACAACCATGGCGAAAGATCTGCTTATAGAAGGTAATTTACAACATGGGGCGGCAGGGCGTCTTTCAAAGTGTGGGGGCAACAAAAAGCGGAACTTTGGAGGGGAAATGGCACCTGCAAATGGTGAAAACAAGGCGGAAAATGCCACTTTGAGACATTAGTATACTGCTACATTCTGATTAATATACACTGTCGAGGATAATGTTTATGTATTAACATGGTTCTAGATAATAACGACTTTGCAGTTGAGTGTAATGGTCTGAACAAAATACTGAAGATATTTTGAATAACAGCGATTTTCATAATATGATAAGACAATAGTAAATGCGAGCGATCGTAGCGAGCGAGCTTTGGAAAAAACTTTAGAAAAAAATGGCCTCCCTCCTGTTATGATTTAGGGGCATTGCTCGTTCTTGTATAACTTAGGGAATTGTGCCCCTGCTGCCCCCTGCTCCCTGCTCCACTGCCTGTCATTGTGCTGATATCAGTAGGGGAACCTATTATTATAAAGCCTCCCTATTATTTGGAGCTAGGTAGGCCTATGTAGCTCTTTGTGGACTTTAGGGCACCAAAGCGACATCAGAGTATACAGGTACAATAGGTAGGTGCGTACGGCATTGATCAGAATTAAAAGGGGTACTTAAAAAAGGGCTTTTATCAGAAGTAAAAAAAACACTATTTTAATAAGGAGAAATCTCAATAAAATATAGACGAAAAAGGGGCACAATCAGGCGAAAACTGGGACACTTGTCGGATTTTAAAGGAGACATAGTCTTACTTGAGCTTAAAGGGGGCACTTATCAGAAGGTGAAAAAGGGCACTTATTAGAAAAAAAGAAGGGGCACTCATACGAAGAAAAAAGATCACTTATCAGAAGTAAAAAGGGGCACTTATAAGAAAGGAAAATTGCACTATAAGAACAGAAAATGTGCATTAATCCGACGAAAAACAAACGCACAGATTTCAAAAAGATCAGTAATGTCTAAAGTTAAAGGGGGCACTTATATGAAGGTAAAAAATGGGCACTTATCAGAAGGAAAATTTGCACTATTAGATCGGGGAATGGGCACTAATTAGACAAAAAGAGCAATTATTAGATTTCATAAGAAAAAAAGGGGCACTATACGAAAAAGGGGGCACTTATCAGCTATGAAAAGGGGCACTTTTGGGGTACTTGAAAAAGTGGGGAGCGCCGCCTCTGGTTTGCAAATTAGCATCCGGTTGTATTGCAAGTAGACTCAAAGGCGTTTCGTCTGTTTTAATACTTGAAAATCTAACGTACATGATTTTTGACCGGCCGAGTTGTTGGCGAAATTATGCGTTTCCCATGTGACCAGATACTTTATACTGAATTAAATGATATAGATGGCACGATTCTTGTTGATGATTTTGATATCGATTCCGTATCGCATAATTTTTTTTTCAAGGTGCTGGATATAATGCCACTTAAGTCCATCTGTATTATGCAAATACATCCTCTTGTGTATTAGTTAACGTACATAACACTGTACATATATATTTGAAATAGGACGAGGGTGTCGTCAGGGAGATCCTTTCTCCCCAATCCCTTTTTTTCGTTATTCAGTGATATATTTCAGTGAGGTATCCTAATGCGACACTCAGATTCTTTAGTTGGATTGCATATGAATGGAAAAACGCTTAAACTGTTACAGTATGTAGATGTACTCTCAACGGTTCAACGCAGGATTTAAAACGTGCCCTTACAAATACTTAATGAATGTGCAAATGATATGTCCAACCCCAAATTTAACATAACTATAATTCAAAGGATATGGATTAGGTAGAACATTTTGAATCCATTGTATAAAGTTGAAGAAGCTGGTTTTTTCAACATGCTTTTGAAGCAGTTTAGACTTAAAAGATTATATCGCTGCTATGGGGTAAGATCCGAATTTTGAATGCTGGTCTTCTATTTAGCAAGATATCTGGCAGTTTAGAGTGCTTTCAAATGTTGAACCTTTGCAAACACGATTTTACATATTTCATCCTATATTTGGTGCAACATATTTCTAAAAGGGCTGATGAAACTTACATGATGCCATTATTTTTAAAGGTCGAACCCTTTAAAAAAGCTATTAATAATCTATATATCCTATAACTGGTATTGTGGAGTACAAATTATGGGAGGGAACAAAGCGACCGAGTTTAAGAAAATGTTTGGATCTTAACCCCAGAGTCATATTGCAGGTAACATTTCTCACCTAAAAAGCCGTTAGCATATTGCTTCTCACGTGTAACAATATTGTTTTCTCAGAAAAAATCGTACAGTAGAAAAGGGCAAAATTATTTTAACATTGATTAGAATATACTAAGCTCGCGTATTGTAACTGTTGGCACCTTGGATTAACTCCTATTTGTATAATAGTAATTAAGTTGTCACTTTGTGCATTCATTTATTACAAGAGGGCATTTGATTTAATAGACAGAGCGTCAATGTGGTCGAAAATGATAAAAATTGGAGTAAACGGTACAATTCTGAATGTCATACAGAACATTTACATGAATGCAAAATCATGTATTTCTGTGAATGGAGATATGTCTGATCTTTTCTCTTGTAATGTAAGTGTACGCCAGGGAGAAAATCTGTCGCCCCTTCTGTTCTCTATCTTTTTGAATGACATTCAGGAATTCATTGGAAACGCTTACAACGGCTTAAAATTCCTTAACAAACTAGTCAAAGACACGTTTACCGGGGAGGATGACTTCACTATTAATCCCAATTCTTTGCTATATGCTGATGATACAATAATTCTTGCAGAATCACCAGAAGATTTACAAAAGGCCTTAAATGCTGTGAATGAGTTTTGTAATACATGGCATTTAACAGTTAATGCAAGTAAAACTAAAATTGTCATTTTCTCGCGACGAAAGGTCAAGAAGAAACCGAGTTTTTACTTCGCAAATGAAACATTAGAAATAGTAGATGATTTTGTTACCTTGGTGTTACTTTCAACTATAATGACCCCTGTAAAAAGTAATCTAATCAGGTAATTCAGGTCCGAAGAGCCATGTATGGCATGTTAGTTAAAGCTAAGAAACAGCAGCTTACGGTAGACACGCAGTGTCACTTATTTGACCATCTTGTATTACCGGTTCTACTCTATGGTAGTGAAGTTTGGGGTTGTGAAAACATTAATCAAATTGAAGTATTTTATAGAAAGTTATTAAGAGTTATATTGAATGTGAATAAGATCACTCCTGACTGCATGGTCTATGGTGAGACAGGTCGAAGAACCATTTTGAATAATATTAAGTCAAGAACGATCGGCTTTTGGTCAAGGATAGTTTCTGGTAAACAAACTAAATACTCATTTATAATGTATCAGTTAATGTTGAAAATTAATGGTAACGATCAGCTAGGTACTGAATTTCCATTCCACTGGATATATTTTCTTAAAGCTACGTTAGAAAATGCTGGTCATGGGAATATTTGGATAGATCAGGGGAGGTGCTTAAGTCTTAACCAAATTTTAAGACTTATGAAAGCTAGGATTTCAGATATGTATTTGCAGGACTGGAGAGCGAAGTCTTGGGAAAACCGTATTTGTTCTAATTACAGAATATTCAGAGATTACTTAGTGAAAGAAAAATATTTTGAGCTTCTGGATCATAAAGATCATGTGACATTAATTAGATTTAGATGCATATCACATATTCTGCCTGTAAATAAAAGTAGATTTGATGCTAGTGTTATTGATGGTATTTATTGTCCCTTATGTACTTCTAAAGATATTGGAGATGAATATCATTATATTTTTGTTTTTTCCTTTTATCATGAGTCTTGAGACATACTTATTTACCAAAGAACTTTTTTAAAGGCAGAGTATGTACATTGAGCATGAACAAGCTTTTAATCTGTCTAATGCTTGCCAGCTGAGAAAATTATCAAAATTTGTAAGTATTATCATGTCATATTTGGCTAACTTCAAGAAATCAGATGATGAAAATTACTTAGATATAAACTCAAAACAAAGTATCTGTAGGTCTACCCGCAGTGGTAGACGGGTTAAATGCCCAGAAAATTTGTAGAATATGTTTGGTGTGTTACTACATGCTCTTTATGTTTTTCTTTTAAATAACTTGTATATATGTTTAATATTATTCCCTTTTTTATAAATTATCCATGTTGATTGATAACTTGAATACATGTGTTGATTGCCTGCACTCTCATACCCCGTAAGGCGGTCTTTAGAGTTAATAAATCTTACCAAATCTCACCAAAGCAGCTAAAACTGTATTTTCTTCACTATTCATTTAATGCCAAAGACAACAACTGAGCACCCTACGGTGGTTTGAGATGAGAGAAGACAACACAATCGGAGCTTCGAATACATTCTGTACTATAATCGAGTGCCCTCACACGTGTGATAAAATGTGTCTTATTTCCTGGACCCTTGTTAAGAATATTTTTGGTCTCGTATTTGTCATCTAGTTCTAATTTTACGGAATGAAAAAACAATTTTAAAAAATGTGGAAAAACAATCCATATGCCAGCTAGGTGGCAAAGCCAATTTTAGATCAATGTGGGCGCCGATGCAAGGGAGCAGTGAAGAGCAAACATAGCCTAACAAACCTGTAATCACTGTAGTTAACCATGATTTTTTGTTATTATTATTGAGTCTCTTCCGGTTGACAACTAGGAGGGTCGCTTTAAATCTATGCAGTGCGTCCCAGAAAAATAAAGAGTTAATAAAAGACATAAAAAGTCTCCCCAATAAATAACTAAATAAATAATTGAAGCAAAATTTCATACACGTGGACAGACTAGGGTCCCTTCTATTACATGACTGCTAACGATCTGCCAATGTATTACGCTCGAGTGAGCAAATGCCACTTTTGTGAAAAGGTGCACAATCCAGGCTTGACAAGAAGTGATATTTGTTTTGGCTGGTGTCAGCCAAGTCTCGAGTCAGGAAAAGCATGTTGTTTTTCTGAAGGTTCAAAATTATGAAATTGAAATCGGGTTCGTAATTCGGAAAAGAAAAATGATTGAGAATTCAGGAAATGGAAAGGAATCACAATTCCTAAAATGCAAAACAGTTAGTTATTACGAAGGTTCATTTTTTTTTCTGAAAATGATATCCCAATACATATAGACTTCATCCAAACTCATATTTCCACACTATGAAATGCGTGTTAAGGAACTTCAAGATAAACAAGAGTTAAAATAAAAACATGTATTATGTGCTTCATAGCATTATGTTCCAATCATACCTGGGTTAGTCTTGTTCTCGTCACATGGTTCCTGCTCCTTTGGTAGATATGCACCTGCAAAACATTAAGAATTCATTCACTTATTATTTTGTTTTCTTCTCTTTCCATCAAATACATCTTTAAAACAAGGGAAAGGCATATTAGAAGCAACATTTCCATTCTAAACGGACTGTTTCCAATTTGCAACAATTGTTTTATCAAAATAATGAAAAATAAAACTTTCGAACCTACAATAGACAGAGGCGATATTGTTTCAACCAAGAGCGGCAATTTCTTGTCACAGCCAGGGGGGGGGGGGGGGGGGGGGGGGGGGGGGGGTGGAGGGGGAGTAGCCTTTATTATTTTGCTGTACAATCTTCAGAATTCCCCCTCCCCCCCGATCGCCGCCCACGGTTTAAAAATATGATATATACTCGGCTCGCGTATTGTAACTGTAACTTGAATTAAGTCCTATTGAATCGTTACATCGTAACTTTAATCAAGCAGATCTAACTCTATTCGTTTAAAGCCAAAGAGAAATGAGCACCCAAGGACAGTTCGAGAGGTGAGAATATAACACAATCAGACCTTCGAATACTTTTGGCACTGAGTGCCCTCAAACAGGCGATGAAATATGATTATTTCCGGGACCGGTGCTAAGAATTGATTTCTCTGTCCGTCATCTGTTCTATTTTTACTGAATGGACGAACAATGAAATATAAGAGAAAATATAATCGTGCCAACTTAGATCATTTGGGCTACAATGCAATATGGTAATATGATGAGGTGCAAATAATAAACTAAGCAACCAGTATATCATGTTAGTTAACAATGTATTTTGAATTTGTAACCTGCTTGTTCCGGCTGACAACTACGAGTCTCACTTTATAGAATTTATAGAAGTGATGTGGAATTCATTAAAAGTCAAACGAAGCATTCCACTGGGTTTGGTGAGGTTTGCGTCGTTTTAACTTTTATCGCATTAGGCCGAAGGACACCCATGACGGGCGTTATATGAGTTACAATCAAAGGTCATAAGGAGAAATGGAGAAAAGTTGAGAAAAGGAATGCTTTGTTAGTGAGATTGTCTTGGAATGTTCGAAAGTTATGTAGATGGGAGGGTTTGCTTTTAAATTTGGCTGTTTTTTTGTTGAAATATTAAATATAACCCAGAAATATGAACAATTAATCAAGGAATCGTACCTGCCTATAAACATAACCCAAAATATTTTGCTAAACTGTTTGAATTTATCTAGCGACATCTATTGGTATAGAGCAGTCAGGTACCAATATTTATTATCGATCAATCTCGCCCTGCCCATGGCCCATCAGCCCGCAATAGGCACAGACACTGTCGTCTGCTAGCTACGCTGCATGATAACTAACATATACACTGCATTAAGGACGTTCCTCAGTTAAAGTCAAATCCATGTCACTTTCACCAAATTTTGCACACAGTTACTTTGGTCCATGAGAAGCCCAAAATATGCATAGAAAAGTATAGGTCCATATGCTTACTTTTTTTCTATGGGACACTGAAGTGTGCCATGATTGGGTGTCAGGTAGAATGACGTCAACGCAGGTTTTTGGCCACTGAAAGACCTCAGAATTCGTAATGTCATAATACAAATCCCCATTATTCTGTCAAAATCCATGTCAGATTCGTAAATTTTTCCAGATTTGTAGAGAATTGTATACTGCAAAAGGAGAAAGTTTAAAAAGGGGGTCCAGGCACTCGTTTTCATGCTAGCAGCGCCCTCAGGTGGCGGAAAAAGTAAAAAACTAGCAAAACTAGTGAAAACTGGCTGAGAACCTGTGTTGGAAGGGGTGGGTTCGTAATAACTCTGCTGTATATTTAAAATCCATGCCAGATTCGTAAATTTTTCCACATAGATCCTCTACAGTTTGCATATCAACCCAACAAATCTGTAAATGATGCAGTCCTAACTCTAATCCACATGATATCAGAACATGTAGACAGACTTGGATGTTATGTACGATCAACCATGGTAGATTTCTCGTCGGCCTTTAATACAATTCAGTGTCATGTGTTAGTCAACAAATTAATTACACAGATGAATCTAAAATCATCGGTATTTTATGGTTACAAAGTTTTCTGACAAATCGAGAACAAAGGGTAAAAATAGGAAACACTACTTCTGACACGATTACCGTTAACACTGGGTCCCCGCAGGGTTGTGTGTTATCAGCACCCCTTTTTATACTCTACACAAACGACTGCAAGGCGTCATCTGAAAATGTCATTATATTGAAATATGCAGACGATACAGCCATTGTGGGCCAGATTGTAAAAAGTAATGAACAGGCATATAGAAACGAGATAGCAACATTTGACACATGGTGCGACCAAAATTTTCTCGTCCTAAACACGACTAAAACAAAAGAATTGATTTTTGACTTCCGCACCGCTAAAAGAGACCCGATGATACCGGTAAAATTAAAGAATGAAAATATTGAAGTAGTTGAATGTTTTAAATATCTCGGAACAATGGTTGACAACAAGTTGTTATGGGATGATCAATGTAGGGCAATTGTTGCAAAATCCCAACAAAGGATGTACTTTCTGAGGAAAATGAATACATTTCATGTAGACAGAACCATTTAAAATCTTTTTTATCAGTCAGTTATAGAAAGTGTCTTATTATTCAGTTGTGTTGTGTGGTACAAAGGGTGCAAAAGGAGGGAGTTTGTAAAACTACTAAGAGTCGTTAAACAAGCTGCAAAGTTGACGGGAGAAGTCAGAGATTTGGATAGGTTATGTGAAAGAAGAATCTTAAAGCAGGTTAGAACTATTCTGGACAATGCAAATCACCGCCTTCATTATTGTTACATTCTCATGCGTTCAGGGAAAAGATTTCGTTCCTTGAATTGCCGCACCCAGCGCTTCCTAAATTCGTTTGTTCCTTTCTCGATTCGTTTATATAACCAATCTAATTAGACATTGCAAACCCATCTCCTTTCCATTTTTAATTTTAGCAGCTTCATAATGTCATGATTAGTATTTATTCAGGATTTAGTTAAATCGATTATAATTGATGATATTTGTGTAAAATTTAAATCATATCACATATTTTGAACTCGTATATTGTAGTCTCCATTACTACTACACTCTCTATTTTCTTACGTGAATTACTTGTAAAAATGTCTACCATGTATTATATGTATTGTATTGTATTGTACATATATCTGTATGCGAGCGAAATGAATTTCCAAATTGGACAATAAATGAAAATTGAATTGAATTGAATGAATTGAATTTGTAGAGAAATGTATACTGCAGAAGGAGAAAGTTTAAAAAAGGGGGGGGGGGGGTCCATGCACTCGTTTTTGTGCTAGCAGCGCCCTCAGTTGGCGGAAAAATTCAAAAACTTGCAAAACTAGTGAAAACTGTGCATGGCAGGGTAAGAACCTGTGTCGGAAGGGGATGGGTTCGTAATAACTCTACTGTATATTTAAAATCCATGTCAGATTCCTAAATTTTTCCAGATTTGTAGAGAATTGTATACTGCAGAAGGAGAAAGTTTAAAAAAGGGGGGTCCATGCACTCGTTTTTGTGCTAGCAGCGCCCTCAGGTGGCGGAAAAAGTCAAAAACTCGCAAAACTAGTGAAAATTGTGCATGGCAGGCTGGGAACCTGTCTAGGAAGGTGTTGGGATCGTAATAACCCTACTGTACATTAAAAATCCATGCCAGATTCGTAATTTTTTGCAGATTTGTAGAGAATTACATACTGCAGAAGGAGGAAGTTTAAAAAGGGGGATCCATGCACTCGTTTTGGTGCTAGCAGCAACCTTAAAGGGAAGGTAAACCTGGACTTTTGGCCTACTGAGAGTGTTAAGAGCAAAATTCTTGACATTACTGTGAAAATTTACCTCTTATGAACGCTTGACGGTGGAGTAATTCACACTTTTGTGAGCAATGATCGTCTGTTACAGCCTGCTATCGGGGGTCGCCATATTGTTGACTCACCCGCGCTATGATGACGTTTTGTCGGACAATAGAGTCTCGATGTTTCAGAGCTGTTGCGTTCTCAGCTGTCCGAATACAAAGCGTCCTGTGCAAATCGCCGGCTTTTTGTTTATTATCTCGGTTCTCCGATTACCATTTTGAAACGCGTAATAATGGCGGCATCCGGGTACTTCTGGTCCGAGAGGTCCGACACAACGTCATAGGGCAGGGCTTATCTGTTCAAAATGGCGACGCCGACGATCGATATAGGACCTTTTAGCAGACGATAAAATGATATTTCTAACTACTTGTTGACGGCGTTAGGGGGGCCCAAATGTGTTGAAATTCGACATATATAATCAACAATGTGCCCTTCAACTAAACAGCTAACTAAAAATCGCCAGGATTTACTTTCCCTTTAAGTGGCGAAAGAAGTCAAAAACTCGCAAAACTAGTGAAAACTGTGCATGGCTGGCTGGAAACCTGTCTAGGAAGGGGATCTGTATGTAATAACTCTACTGTACATTTAAAATCCATGCCAGATTCGTAAAATTTTTGCAGATTTTTAGAGAATTATATACTGCAGAAGGAGAAAGTTTAAAAAAGGGGGGTCCATGCACTCGCTTTCGTGCTAGCAGCGCCCTCAGGTGGCGGAAAAGGTCAAAAACTCGCAAAACTAGTGAAAGTTGTGCATGGCAGGCTGGGAACCTGTCTAGGAAGGTGTTGGGATCGAAATAACCCTACTGTACATTCAAAATCCATGCCAGATTTTTAATTTTTTCAAGATTTGTAGAGAATTACATACTTTATTAGGAGAAAGTTTTAAAATGGGGGGGGGGGGGGGGGGGAGTCCATGCACTCGTTTTTGTGCTAGCAGCAACCTTAGGTGGCGGAAAAAGTCAAAAACTCGCAAAACTAGTGAAAACTTTGCATGGCTGGCTGGGAACCTGTCTAGGAAGGGGGTGTAGTGGTAATAACTCTACTGTACATTTAAAATCCATGCCAGATTCGTAAATTTTTGCAGATTTGTAGAGATTTACATACTGCAGAAGGAGGAAGTTTAAAAAGGGGGATCCATGCACTCGTTTTGGTGCTAGCAGCAACCTTAAAGGGAAGGTAAACCCTGGACTTTTGGCCTACTGAGAGTGTTAAGAGCAAAATTCTTGACATTACTGTGAAAATTTACCTCTTATGAACGCTTGACGGTGGAGTAATTCACACTTTTGTGAGCAATGATCGTCTGCTACAGCCTGCTATCAGGGGTCGCCATATTGTTGATTCACCCGCGCTATGATGACGTTTTGTCGGACAATAGAGTCTCGATGTTTCAGAGCTGTTGCGTTCTCAGCTGTCCGAATACAAAGCGTCCTGTGCAAATCGCCGGCTTTTTGTTTATTATCTCGGTTCTCCGATTACCATTTTGAAACACGTAATAATGGCGGCATCCGGGTACTTCTGGTCCGAGAGGTCCGACACAACGTCATAGGGCGGGGCTTATCTGTTCAAAATGGCGACGCCCACGATCGATATAGGACCTTCTAGCAGACGACAAAATGATATTTCTAACTACTTGTTGACGGCGTTAGGGGGGCCCAAATGTGTTGAAATTCGACATATATAATCAACAATGTGCCCTTCAACTAAACAGCTAACTAAAAATCGCCAGGATTTACTTTCCCTTTAAGTGGCGGAAAAAGTCAAAAACTCGCAAAACTAGTGAAAACTGTGCATGGCTGGCTGGGAACCTGTCTAGGAAGGGGATCTGTATGTAATAACTCTACTGTACATTTAAAATCCATGCCAGGTTCGTAAATTTTTGCAGATTTGTAGAGAATTATATACTGCAGAAGGAGAAAGTTTTAAAAAGGGGGGTCCATGCACTCGTTTTTGTGCTAGCAGCGCCCTCAGGTGGCGGAAAAGTCAAAAACTCGCAAAACCAGTGAAAATTGTGCATGGCTGCCGGCTGGGAACCTGTGTAGGAAGGGGATGGGTTCGAAATAACTCTACTGTACATTCAAAATCCATGTCATTTTACCAAAGTTTCCAGATTTGTAGAGAGAAGTATACTAAAGGAAGAGAGAGTTTGCAAAAGGGGGGTCCATGTACTGGTTTTTGTGCTAGCAGCGCCCCCGTTTGTCGGAGAGTCTTAAACTTACAAATGCTCGTTGCCTGTTATCAGACATGTCACCATGTAACTGATATTTTTTATATACATTCACGACCATAGGCACCGGAAGCGCGGGGGAGGGGGTGGGCAGAGGGGGCATTTTCCCCACCAATCATTCAAAAAGGGGGACCCCCTCTCCCGGATCCCCTCGGAAGAAAAAATTACTTGATTTCGCATTACAACCATGACAAAGATGACTTGTATAATAAGCTGCCTTGTCAGTGATATAATAATAATGCAAACGTTCAGTATTTAAAATTTTAACAAATCGCACTCTGTCACCACGGTCCCTACTATATTGATAGACGCAATGTTTCTTAACATTTAGAAACCCTGTCTATTGTATATTTTCCCCTCTACCCCCCCCCCCCCCCCCCATAAGACAATAAAACTTGCAGTATTGCGATCACCTTTCTAGTGCTCCAAAAGGCGAGGTATCACCATCACATGGTCGCTCCGCTCCCTTACATGCAGATATATAGGAACAAGGTATCTCCAGTATTAATACTGTCTACCACCAGTGGCGACAAAAGCAAAGTGGCAGATTTTTCCTACTATTAAAGGAGGGGCGGATAGGGGTATAACGAATAATTTTCTAGCGATGCGAAATGCAAGGTTTCAACACGCAATAATCTGTTCTGTCCCCTCAGAGGGGCCTCTCGCAAGACAAGAAATATTATTTTAAGTTAAACAATGTAAGAACAAGATTTACTTTGCCAACGTTTGCTCTAATATAAAATTCCTCTACATTCTCTTTTTTCGCTCAGTCGCTATACTCCCTCTCACATTAATGGCAACATTGATCATTTGACTTTACAATATCTCTTCTATATTACAAGGCCCCGAAGCGCATGGGTGTGGCAGGTACTTTTCTGTGCCTAAAAAGAAGGGAAAATGTCGTTATTATTCTCCTCCTCAAAAAGATGCTATATGACATCAATCATTTTGCAGTTTACTAAATGGAAACATTTTTGTGCTCTAAAATACGTAGTTTCAACATTGAATAATCCAAATCCAAATCGATACTTACGATCTCTCGCATTTCAATAAATGCAGTGTTTATTAACACATATGAGTGGGGCAGGGGCTTTCCTCGTTTTCTTCCCACCCTATCGCAAGATTGTTATCTAATTTATATAGTTATATATATATATATAGTTATATATATATATATATATAACTATATTTCATGTTATGTAAGTCACAATTCTAAGTAAGCTGTGACCTGCCTGTGTGTACAGTTTCTATTGAATGCAAAATATCAATACATGTATTACGAAAGCAACTTTTTCGCTCGGTCGCTACGCCCCCTCACCAAGTATTCATACTAAGAAAAAATAGTCATAATTTGCTTAAATTCTGTTCTATTAAAACTGTTCCGTCTTAAGAAAAGAAAAAATGTTAAATGATTCTCTAATATGCTTTAAAACATTCTCTTGGTGGCTGAGTTCCAATATTCTCCTAAGGATTTTTAGCATGAATAGCCCCATAGGTGTACGAGGCGGGGCTGCAGCGCCCCCGCATTTTTATAATAAAATAATTTTGCAAGGTGCCTGAATATCCTCATATTCAGGCAGCGAGGTGCCGGTATAGCAAAATGTTTTTAAAGATTTGTACACAAAATGTAGAAACAAAATAACCCCATTTCTGGTGTAAGGAGGGATATTGAAAAACAATGGATGATTACAGTGCTTCAAATATTGTAGGGCTGTAAGCAGGTACCAAGCGTGTGAGATGGGGCCCCTCAAAGTGTCCCCCCCCCCCCAAAAAAAAAAAAAAAAAAAACACCTCCTGGCGCGCCTGTTCACGACTATTTCAAACATAAATGTCACGGTAACGACATAACCTGCAATTGTCTATATTCTACGTACGAAGAGTGAATTAACAGTTCATGTGACAGTCAAACGCACACTTTTGAACCAGTGTATAAACAAGAAGGAAATTACTCATCATTTGCTCATGTCTTTGACTGTATGGATAATGATCATTAGACATAATGGCATAGACCCCTTGTTCTTAATTAGTGCCGCCCATGGGCCACTTGCGGCCCGCGAGACGATTTCATGCGGCCCGCCAAAATATCTAATTTGAAAAAAAATCATAAGTTTTAAGTAATATCCTAACTATCGGTATGATTACAGGTGTCACTTTTTTTTTTCACTCGCTTCGTTCGCTCGCAATTAGCATATCATAATTATCTGTTCCCTGTCCTACCAAGGAGTTATCATAGCATGTCCTACCACGCATAATTTGAAAATATGCGTAACTTTTGTGCTAGCAAATATTTCAAAAAGGGAGGACAGCTCTGGGGAACTTTGATTTAAGTTACGCATCAAACCAAAGAGTTATCATCAAACAAAGAAAAATAAGGATAATAATATTATTATTTATGATACCGGGATGTGTATTCTGAAATTCTTCCTCAGTCCTTAGATAGGCCATGCATTCGGGTGTATGTGGAGGTGTATGGGGAAGGGATGGGGTGGCAGCCCCCTCCATAGAATATCAAAATTACCTGGCATTCTCGTTGTACTTGTTATATCTTTTCTGAATTAGCACATTTTGATGACGAAATTACATTTCACGGTTCTAATGTGTAAATTTCTTTGGCTTGCTCGCTTTGCTCGCTAAACTGAATTGAAAAACCAGAAAATGAATACACAATGTTTTCGGGCAAGATACGCCAGTCCCATACATTTTGTGTATGTATGTGTAATACTCAGTGGCCCGTGACGTAATTTCGAGAATATTTCTGGCCATGCACCTGACAAAATAATTAAGAACCCAGGTCATAGACAAATGATTCTTCGGCATATAATTATTTGAATTTCTTTCTCCAGCTATCTTTTTGTGTTAATTTAGTGTACAAAAAAGTGGGAGGTAGATGACCATGACTATGAATTCCAAAGGACATCCATCTTTACTTTGCCTATAGAAAATTGATAAGGGGCATCGAATGTTATCTTAATTTCAGCTCAAGCTATTTAATATTTGGTATAGATTTCGCGGGTACAGAATTACTGATTTTTCATCTATATTTACCGGGTTCTTCTTACTGCGCACACTTGCGTACCCATTATTAAGCATTGTGTTAAATGTGCGTATACATTGTCTTAACTGCGCGCAATACTCTCCCGGTGTTGTGATGACGTAACACAACCAGCCAGGATGCGCAGCTGAGGTGCGCACAAACATAACTGAGGAACGTCCGTATGAACCCCGAGGGTATATGGGAAATGTGTGTTTCGCCATTATGAAGCTGTACAAGAAATTACAATATAAGATATTAAAAGTGAATTATGGGAACTAAATAGATAAGTTTTAATTGTGTGACTAGGAATATATTTGAATGATAAAATATGGACAGCGAGAAGGTGGTAAAAGTATTAACTTTTTTCAGTACAGGGCGCTTCAAAACAAAGTTTACCCAACTTGGATATCTTTTAATTAAAATGCTGTAACCAGTGTGACTTTGAAATGTATTTCATGGTGAAGAGTAACATGTTGTCTGTCCAGTGGAACCTCATTCATGTCATTTCTGTCATGGATGACTAAGCACCAGGGTTTAAAAAAAAAGTATTGTCAAAATCTCCTTGTTCCAAGTTTGGGCTGATGCAACGAATGTGGGTCAAGACATATGAATGTGTAGATTTAGTCTAAAATCAGTTTAAAATCGAATGCTCCTTTGTGCTTCAATGCTTCACTATCTAAAGTGATTCAGTGTATCTAAGCTTTCAAATGAACTTGTTTCAATCCATATGATAATCTTCATTTTATCTTAACAGCCTTCTAACTTCTTGTCTCGTGATAACTAAAAACTCTCTGCTCATTTGTCCATTGCACCATTTCACCTGCATAAAGTACACATGGAGTTTTCGCGAATAGCACATGAACTCCAAGGTTTACTGACCTTAAAGACTAAAAGAAGAAAAAGAAGGATACTTGTGTTGAGAATTACCAAGGTAATTGATCGTAGACTTGCAAGAAAAAAGATTCGCAAAAAGTTTCCCAAATACTCAGATAAAAGGATTACCTTTTAAAAAGGGATGCGGATGAGCCAAGCCTGTGTTATGATGGCAAATTAAATATCATAAATGTAGCTTGTAATAAGCCCTTCCTTGAGTTTGAGTTGACTTTAACACCTTTTCTATTCAAATGCACAAAATCAATTGAAAATAACTCAGCAATTGTTTTCCAACTGACGTAATTAATGAATAAATGGTTTGACCCACATTCGCTGCTTCAGCCCAAACTTGGTACAAGAGGATTTTGACAATACTTTTTGAAAAGCCTTTCAAAAGTAGCTTATATATGACAGAAATCAAACTAAGAGATGGACGATTTTATTATTATCATTTTGAATCTGTCATACGATTGAGGAAATGCGATAACTAATAAGAAAAGCATGAATTCTTGTATGACAGAAAACGCTGTTAAAAATTGTACAAATCACTAGACAGGTTCGGAACTTAGACCCCTGTTACACTTCAAGAGGATGTCTGATGCCCGCAAGCGGCAACAGAGCCAGCCCCAAATTTCAACCCACCCCCAATTGCAGCGCCGTATGAAAACGTGGCCTTGACACCATTCATGGGTGGGATTTCATACACAAATAAAAAGAGAAAACGAGAGAAGGAAAAAACAACAACAAAGGAATACATTAGGAATAGCAGAAAGAAAAGACGACAGAAATATGGAAAAACAAAGAAATACACAAGAGATATAAAGAGAAGACGATATAAAAATGAAGAGAAATATATATGGAGAAATAAAAATAAAAATAAAATAAAGGAGGGTAAACACAAAGAAATGCATAAGGAACGACATAAAAGGAGTGAAGGAAAAACACAGAAATACTTCAGGAAAAATACAGAGGGAACGAAAAAACAAAGAAATACATGAGGAAAGATAGAAAGAGTATAATGTAAAACTAATACAAAAGGAAAGACGGAAAAGGAGAGAAGGAAAAACAAAGATATATTTAAGGGAAGAGAGAAAACAAGAAAAAAAAAACCCAAAGCAATTGATAAGGAATGATAGAAAAAAAGAAAAGGAAAAACTAAGAAATACATAAAGACATATATGATAGAAGTGAAAAAGGGAAATACAAAAGGACCGACAGAAAACAAGAGGAGGAAAACAGAAATAATTACGAAAAGTTAGAAAACAAGAGAAGAAAAATAAATAAATATTTAAGGAGAGATAGAAAACAAGAGAAGGAAAAAAATAGATAAGGACAAAAAGAGAAGGTGAACTAAGCTTGAGACATAGACATTCACAGGAAAACTGTCACATTGCGCACTTGGTGTTCATGGCCGGCCTCAAATCTGCTATTCGTTTACACCAGCAAGGCCGGCTGCCCCTAGAGCACAACAGGATGTGGTCTCAAACAGGGCCGGCCCGGAACACCTTGTGTGCGTTTATTAAGGTTTATTAATGAAACAATTTACCTTTGGTTAATTTAACTCCTAATGCATCAAGTCCCACATCACGAAGCTTGCTTGCCAGGATGGATCGAGATTTGATGAAATCTCTTTGACTGATGTTCCAGTTGACTAGGATATCTTTCGCAGCCATGTTGTAGTTATTGTGATGAGTTGCGAGCTTTGATTGACTTATCGTAAAAGAGTACCCCAGAGCGATGCACAGATCTGAGTACTGGGTATGTGGTATGTCAATGGCAAGTGACACCAATTCGAGTTCCTTTAAAGGTTCCATCGCTCTGTGGAAGTCATGACATAAAACAATATATTACGCTGTAGTTTTCATCCTATAATGTTTGGTCCTAGGATTGGTACCTTGAACAGACCAAGATGCACATTATATTCAACGGCTACGAATAATTTGCATTTCATTCATTCTATGAAAGCTTTAAATAAAAGTGATAGATTTCATACTCGCGGCTCCGAAATGTGGGAAGTGGAGATATGTTTGTGTATTAACAGAAAAAAACATCACCAACAATTAATTAAGATTTATAAATACACACCGTTCATATCACGTGAGGGAAATCAGCCGGCCACAAAAATTCCTTGGGTCTACCACAAGCTTATGTTTATGATTAGATGGTGTAATAATTCATAACTATCCCTCTCTCAGTGTACATGTTTTCAATGCCAACACTTGGAATAAGTGCACAGGAAACCTTAAAAGACCTAAATTTGTGTAATTATTATGATATATGCCGTAACCTGACTCAATAAAATTTAAAGGAACATACAAGTGAAAAGGGTGTTTAAAAGTGTTAAAATCTTGTCTCTTTGTCTCTTCAAAACAAAACTATGTTCCATTGTTTTATTAGATTAAGACGTAAAAGTACTTAAAGGAGAATGAAGGTCAAAACATTGTAATCAAGCGTTTACAAACTTAAATTGTACTTGTTTGAATGATCCAAACATGTCACAAATCTGATGTACCATATTTGAGTAAATTTAATCTTAAAACATGGACTTGCGACGATCTGGCACGGACATGGGCGCCGCCATGTTATGCGGAAAGTGACGAAATTGCGCTATAGTGTGTGATTGGCTGTTACCATTTATAGCTATCATCCAAAATGATGTCTCTACAAAACGTGTAAAAAATATAATTTAAAGCAGATCTGTATCTAAAAGTATTGAAAAACTGTAATTTACGTATTTAAAATGAAATAAAAATAGTGATAACAACAATACAATTAATTTTACACTGATCTTTAGATTATCAAATAGACCTGTTTCTTAATGTTTCAAATGTCACTATGAACATGGCGAACAAAGAAGCGGACAAAATATACAGCTCCTCATTGTACCTCCCACACTTGCTCTGGTAGACAATAGAACATCCCTCCACTGCTATTATGTAAAAGTATGTAGAACAGGTGTCACATGCATATTCACCTGTTCTACCTATTTTATACAATAGCAATGAAGGGATGTTGGATGTATGTGGAGGGTACAATGAGGAGCTGTATATTTTGTCCGCTTTCTTTGTCATCGTGTTCATAGTGTGTATGGATGTTTTTTCTCCGAGGACCTAGTGATGAGTTATTCCATTCACCTACTACTATAAATACACTTGAAATCCAGCTTCCATACATTAGTTGTTGCTACGTTGGGCATGCTCTGGTATGCAAGCTATGGAGTTGTCATTAGCAACCTTTGTCAAAAAGGTATGCATACAATTATCTGTAAACAGGTTTATTTGATAATCTAAAGATCAGTGTAAAATTAATTGTATTGTTGTTATCACTATTTTTATTTCATTTTAAATACGTAAATTACAGTTTTTCAATATTTTTAGATACAGATCTGCTTTAAATTATATTTTGTACACGTTTTGTAGAGACATCATTTTGAATGATAGCTATGAATGGTAACAGCCAATCACACACTATAGCGCAATTTCGTCACTTTCCGCATAACATGGCGGCGCCCATGTCCGTGCCAGATCGTCGCAAGTCCATGTTTTAAGATTAAATTTACTCAAATATGGTACATCAGATTTGTGACATGTTTGGATCATTCAAACAAGTACAATTTTAGTTTGTAAACGCTTGATTACAATGTTTTGACTTTCATTCTCCTTTAATGTTTCACCCCGCGCATCCTTGAATCGACATATAAATCATATTTATAACAAGAATACGGACTATATCGAGTACTGCGCAGGTTTACAGACACTTAGTGTTAGTCAGAGCAGGGTTAATTTTTGTTTTTGTAATTATGAGCAGATTTTTTATTCCAAAGTGACATATAAATGCAAAAATCAGTTGGAAGAGATTGAAAGAAATGCAATATAGCAATATAGTAGTAATAATAATGAAATAATGACATAATTATGTTACCCTCTCTTTTAATTTTGCAGTTAATCATTTGGTAATGTGTGGAAAAAAAACCTGTGGATTAAACCCCTTTAATATAAATAGATTATATTTAAAGGTTGACTAAATTAGAGAGAAAATGGGTGCTCTTTCCATGTAGTTTTGCCTTCTAATCACGTGAGCTTTACATTTGCGACCCACAATTTCCGTAGATTTTCATCTTTAGGAAAATGATGTAGGCTTACACCATCTTTATACACCGATTAGGCATTATTGATGAAACTGTGTCCCAAAATCAAAGTTAATAAGCGAAGAAGCTTGACTGGGGAGGATTTTTTTATTTGTAAACAAATCTTTAGGCATTTTACTCCCAGTGTTATAGATCGTATATGCTCGATCTGTAATGAAAAACACAAGTCAGAAAAAGATTTGTTTACAAATGTGACCCGCCGCCTCAAAACCTACAATAAGTCGCACGGACCACAACGTAGCAAACAGCCCAAAATAGTAAATTTGCTTGGATCAGTCGATTTTCTGTTTTTAATAGAAATGGGTAGTTTCATTATCATTCTATCATGTCTCAAGTTTGTGAGTCGTAATTCGACTTAGAAATATGTTTTGGGGGCATTTTAAAATGACTCCTTTTTTTCACCTGTCGAGGTAATGAATGTCTGGAGAGCTTTCGTAATATTGTCATTCAATGCCAAAGTACTACTTTACCTCTAAAGGTATTAAATTGATTTTTGGAGTGAGTGATGAAAATGTCCTTTTGGAGCAGTGTGCCTAAATTCAACCTAATCTGATAATCCCTTCATACTGGTTGCTATGGCCATTTGAATACCCAGTTTTACTTGGGCGCACACAGAGAGCGAAGGTTTAGCACTCTTTTGTTCTGAACTTAAATGGCCATTTTCTCTGAATAGGAGTTATTGATTGCTGGTTACATACTGATTCTAAATGTGATATTTAAAGGTGTTATCATTGAGTAAACTAGGCAAGTGATATACCATTAGAAAGCTGAGAATCTCTACTTTCAGAAAATGTATAAAATAAAAAAATAATTTTGACGACTTATTGTAGGTTTTGAGGCGTCGGGTCACAAATTAAAAAAAATCCTCCCCAGTCAAGCTTCTTCGTTTATTAACCATTGTCTACGGCGGACCGTTTGAATATTAATGAGTCAGAAAGAAGAGGATCTTGGGTAGTTTGATTCTAGTTCATCGTGACTTGGCCGTGAACCAGAATAGCCTGGTGGTTAAGTCGCTGCCCGGCAAGCAGTAGATGACAGGTTCGAATCCCACTGGTTCCAATTATTTCTGGCTTGTGTTTTTCATTACAGATCGAGCATACGATCTTTAACACTGGGAGTAAAATGCCTAAAGATTTGTTTACAAAATCAAAGTTATTGTGAGGAATTAAACACACGAAAATACGCAATGCAAATGGTCGATGCGGTGAATATCATGCTCGGCACCGGGCTGGGCCTGCCGGGGGCCTCCGGGCGCGCACGGTATAGGTTAGTGGAATATTTTCCCTTACTTTTCATGCGTCACAGATCACGTGATCACGATGTCGCTTCGATGGGTTTTTTTAGGGGCGGGGCTTATGACTGTGTAAATCAGCAAAAATGTACTTTTCAAATGATTATAAAATATGACTGAATGCATAAACAATTGTGTGATGGATATTTTTTGGCTCCTGATGACACCTTCCTACGAAAAATGGGCAATTATTTTTTTTATTTTAGTGACCCTTTAAGTTAAAGTCTTCATCTTACCTCGACTGACCGACTCGTATTACTCTTTTTTAAAACTATTTTGTGTATGTGTGCGTGTGAGCGGGTGCGCGCGGGTGTGTGTGTGTGTGTGTGTGTGTGTGTAGTGGGAATATGATGACTGAACGGATAAATCGTTCTTACAGTGAGACCCAACTTTGGAAAACCGAGCACATAATATACTCCGCAAACGGCGTATTACCTGTAATTATAGCTCGTCGTTGAGTGTGAGGCAGAGTGTATAGCAATGAATATGGAGCAACCGTCGTTCAGTGTGAGGCAGTGAGTACAGAAGACATGGGGAAAATCCTGCAAAGTCGACCTGCTATTGATACAATTTTTAAAAATAATAATAATGATGTGGATATATTTATTTATTATGACAAATCATTCAAGGACTTTGAGGGGTATTTGAGAAGCAGCATTACCCCCCCCCCCCAAAAAAAAATATATATATATAATTAGCAGGTTGACTTTGCAAGATCGCCCCCCCCCCCCCCCCCCGCCATTTGTACACACTGCCTTGCACTGAACTATGAGGGCTCTATATTCATCGTGCATTATTCGCCGTTTTCGGAGAATATACCTGTGGTCGGTTTTCCGAAGCTGAGTCTGTGTGATTTTTTTGATGTGGAGGTGATGTGGAGGTGGCTAGTTTTGGTTTAAAATACGGTGCATTTAGTAGTATGGTTATTGTGTGAAAGGGGTTCATTACCTTGACTGATCACCTCGTTTTCATTGTACTGATTTTCTTTATCTCATTTGCTTGGGTGTGTGGGGAGGGTGTGGGTGTGTGTGGGCGTGTTTAGCCGTATGTTCGAGGACATTTTCGGACAGAGAACAAAAAAAAAATCATTAGAACAATGGTCCTCGGAAGCCGGACAATAGTCCTCGAACGTCGAACAATAAATGTGTGCCTTATTCCGTCGACTGTCCGAGGACGGAGGAACAATAGAGAAACAATACTTGTCCTCGGAAGTTAAGCCATGTAAAGCAGTGTGTGTGTTTGTGTGTGTGTGTAGGTGTGAGTGTATGTGTGTAAACAGAAGGTGGGAATTAGGATTTCTTGAGCGGGTAAATCGTTTTTATACAGCATCATGAATGTAATTCGTTGAAATGCATGTCCTACCAAAAGAAAAATGAAAAAAAAAAGGAAGTAATCTGGTGGTAGATATCAGTGATATGCTGTTCTTACGGTTTAAAGTCATGAAAGTAGTAAAAGTAGCGTTATATCAAGAAAGTAAAGCTTCTTTTCTCATTTGTGATAGGGAAGAAAGAATACGAAAAATAACCAAAGCTCGAGTTGGAAGTAATACAGTGCTAGCACTAGCTTTGCTTTGCTTTTTGTTACAACATATTCAACCTCCTATAATAATGCAATGCCAAAACTAAGGCCAAAATAGCAGTCCTACCGTAGGAATGTATACCCCATACATTAATAAGGCATGACAAAACTTAACTGTCTCTTCTTTACACTGCTTGCTCTTATTGTTGAACTTTATTAGCCCATGACCTGGCATACCCATTGATTAAAACTGGTGTATCGAAAAAAAATGTGATAGTTCAAACATTTGGAATAAAAAAAAAGGAAATTCAAGAATATGAAAGAACGTTGTCCCCTTGGTAATTTGGGGGCATCTCGTTTTTCCGAAGGTTCGTTTTTCCGAAGGTTCGTATTTCCGAAGGTTCGTATTTCCGAAACACTAATTTCCCATGCCTGGGGGTTCATAATTCCGAAAATGAAAAAGGGTTCGTAATTCCGAACATTTGTTGCATTATTCCGAAGGTTCGTTATTCCGAAGGTTCGTTTATCCGAAGGTTCGTTTATCCGAAGGTTCATATTTCCGAAAATGAAATAGGGTTCATATTTCCGAAGGTTCGTATTTCCGAAAATGAAAAAGGGCTCATAATTCCGAAGGTTCGTATTTCCGAAAATGAAAAAGGGTTCGTATTTCCGAAAATGAAAAAGGGTTCGTATTTCCGAAAATGAAAAAGGGTTCGTATTTCCGAAAATGAAATAAGGTTCGTATTTCCGAAAATGAAATAAGGTTCGTATTTCCGAAAATGAAATAGGGTTCGTATTTCCGAAAAATTAAATAGGGTTCATAATTCCTGGTAAAAAAAAAGCAAATTCATCAGGAGCAGAGGTGTAGCAATGGGGGGGGGGGGAGGGCACGCCCCCACCCCTCCCTCATCGGATGGCGAAAAAATAAGAAAAAAAGAAAGAAAATGGAATAGGAAAGAAGACGGTTAGACCCCTTCCGGCAACTCATTAGAATCTGTACAAATGATTAATGGTTTTACTCATAAATACGAACCTACCATTTTTCATTGACATTTATTATATGACCTTCAAATGTTACGTAACACAATACCCGGGAATACACACACATTTTGTATTAAAAGATACATTACACTCTAAAGAAAAAGTCATAAGGTCGCGCGGCAAGCCCTTTAAAACTATCAGCGGTGGGGGGGGGGGGGGGGGGGGGGGCTAATTGCCATCCAGTCCTATTTGGATTAAAAGAATGTGAAAGAAAGATGAGTCTCGTCCGGGTCTGAGATACAAAACTGTATTTGGGCACCCATTTTCATCGTTAATCTCATCTCAAAGTTATTCTTTCTTCATCCTGTCGCTTTCTTCTTTGTTTTCCTTTCGCTTTTTTCTTATAATCTATTTATTCCCATATGCATATTCGAATTTCAGTGTTGAAAAAAATCGGAATTAGGTTTTCTGTTTTCTTTCCTTTTTTCTTGTTTTTCTCTCTTTTTTCCCTTCTAACCTCTAATGAATCTTTTCACCTTTTTCTTTTCTCCTTTCTCTTCCCTCTCCCTCCTTTTTGCCCACATAGTAGCGCATATACTGACAGCAATGTTGAATATGAAAGGGGGAGTGACACCCCACCCCTGCCCCAACCCATTTTAGCAAGGCCCATGATAGGGGTGGGGTAGGAAATAAGTCATAAGCCTGATCATGTGATCTCACATTGTGCAGTACGCAGTTATCTTTATAAAGTTCATATAATGGAACTTAATACAATAACTACGTGTATTTGGGGGCCTCGTGTTTGAAACCAAGTGGATGCGGTCACCATGCCCCTCGAAGTGACTTAAAACCGTCGTTTCACTGTTTGCTTACTTTATACAAACATAAATTATCGAGTGATCGCAGATATAGGTTAACTATAATTTTTATAATTACAGGGGCCGCATAACTTCTTTTTTTTAAGTAGGGGGGGGGGGGGCTGACACATCTTTCCCGAAAATCCACCATTATGTTTCTACATTTTCAAAATTTTATGAGCGAGCGAAGAGAGCGAGGAAAGAATTAACCTACAATTTTATTTTGTCAAAGAAATACACGAGAAAAGTTTATGTAAATGATCACCTCTATTATGTCGGATTTCGGGCACTTTGCAACACGAATATGTGTATATTTGCTGAACGAGGCATCCAAGAAAAGTTTAAGTTTTACGAACGAATGAGAAAAAAGGACACTTTATCATCTTTAAATGCTATCAACAAAAGACACAAACATTATTCTAAGAAGTATATTTGTGCACCTTAATATTTTACCAGTCTCTGAAATGATATATCTTAACACTCTCATTTTTACGTATAAGTTACCGATCAGGAAAATTACCCGGTTTATTTGATGACAGTCATGTTCATTCTTAATTCATTTGTGTATTCCTATAATACCCGTCAATCTGTCAATCTACAATGTTTCACCAACCTAAGGTTTTCTCTACTTTAAATTCATTTGGCATTAAAACTATGGTCACAACCCACAAAATTAGCCTGCAATGGGAGTAAAATGCCTAAAAATATGTTTACAAATATGATGTTATGTTTTGCATAATGAATTTATATAGTCAAATAATTTTACACATTCATGCATACTAAATGAAAAAAATTACGTGTTAAAAAATTGCCTTATTTTAGTAGCCAGCCTTAGCATAATATGCTTTGGACACTATAATTTTCATTATGGATATGTAGAAATTTGGATCCACTGGATAATATTTTCCAAGTTGTAAACCACAAATCATCTCGTCAGATTTATATGTGTTTTGAGGTTGACAGATAGAAATAGGCCCATGGTTGCAAAACTTTAGCAATCATTAGGATCATTTGAATGTAATTAAGATTCTATCATCATCTGAAAAAGGAAAGTGAGTTCAGCATTATCACATTATATTACTTGTGAATAATAGACGTCATTAATAGACGTCCATATGCACTCTTCAATGTTCATCAAAAGATAATTCTTGTATGCAATGTAAATCATATCACAATATATAACTAAAAAGAGCAAAATAGGAGGTAAAGATCAGAATCCAGAACTTTAGTAACTCCCAGTGTGGGTGATAGCAGGGCCGGCGGAGCGTCTTTCAAAATGGGTGGGGGCACCAACAAAAGGGGTACTTTTTGGGCAAAGGGCACCTACAAAGGGTGAAAAAAATGCGGGAAATGCCACTTTGAGCTGAGACAATAGTATACCGCTACATTCTGATTAATACACTATCGAATATCATTTTCGACACATTATTGTTTATGTCTTAGCATGGTTCTAGATGAAAAAGAAAAAAAAAAGAAAAGAAAAAATTACTTTACAGTTGAGTGCAATGGTCTGATTATTCATATTGAAGATATTTTGAATAGCAGCGATTTTCCTAATATGATAAAAAGACAATGGTAAATGCGAGCGAGCGTAGCCAGCGAGCTTTAAAAAAATTAGAAAGAAATTGTCCTTCTTCCTGTTTTGATGTAAGGGCACTGCTCATTCTTGTATAACTGCCCCCTGCTTCACTGCCTCTCATTATGCTGATATCAGTAGGGGATCGGAATCTATTATAAAGGAAGCCTCTCTGAGCTATGTAGGCCTATGTGGTTCTTTTGTGGACTTTAGGGCTCAATTTGTAAGCGACATCGGAGTATATACGTACAATATATTAAATATATATAGGTATATAGGTATAGGGCACTTATCACAAGACAAAAGGGGCACTTATCAATAACAGTGACTCCTTTATGAACTGTGTGTAATATTATGTTGTTGTTTTGGGGACCGGAGGGGAGGGCTTGTAGAGTCATCTACAGAGCCATATTACAGACTTCGGCCAACTCGGTTTATTTGGGCACAACATGGCACAACAAGCGCCATATTGCTACCTACATGGAGCCGAGTTGGCCAAACTCTGTAATAGATGGCTCTGAGGGCTAGGGAAGCAGGACGCCCCCACCTTATTTTTAGTTTACACTTTTCATAGTATACTTTTTTAATCACAATTTATGTTCAGGAAGTAATTACATCTTAAAGATAATAAAGTGTCAATGTTTGGCTCGCTGGAATCCAGCAGCGTGGTGCTTTTATTTTGGGAAGCGAGATGGTCGGCTAAAATCATTATTCTATAGACAATATCTCCTTTTTTTTACTTGCTCACTAGCGCGTAAGATTTAGAAACGGAATAGTTTGGGACAGGGAACGCCCTTCATTAGGGCGAGTGAAGTGCCCAAATATTCCATATTCGGCAGTAGGGTTCAGTAATATTATTCATGGTTCATTATTACATGTTCTATATTTGTCTTTTGATGGCGAAATTGCATTTCCATTACAATAAAAAAGGGTTTTATATGTTTTCTAACTCGCTTCGCTCGCTTGCAAATTGTACGAACGGGGAGTATGATATTCTGCCAAGAGGCATCAGCTCCCCCTTTCAAAAACATTACGTGGCCATTTTCTTGTAAAGCTTGTAAAGATCTACTTGGAACTTTGGTGTGTCTCATTTTCCAAAGCGGTATATACATTATATAAATAATTTCAAGCCAATTTCGTTGTAGGAAATTTAATCCGGAATCCGATCATTCACTTTCTTCAATACATCAGTATGTACATGTATTTTAATCACCGAAGTAATATCATTTTATGAGAAATGAAACATGTATTCCTGAGGCGCTCGCTCTCTACGCTCGCTCACAAATATTGGTTAGTATAATAGGAACAATTATAATAATGATAATAATATTAATAATAATAACAATAATGATGATGATAATAATAATAATTATAATAATAATAATAATCATAATAATAATAATGATAATATTGATAGGAATTACGATAATAATGGCTATTTCTCTGGAAAACTGTTATCATCATTGTTATGATTATGAGTACGAAATGAATATCTTTACACTTGGCCGTCTTTCCCCTCCTCCCTATCCAAAATACGGATTGACGCCGTATTCTCTGAATTTAAACCCTTTTCATTTTCGGAAATACGAACCCTTTTTCATTTTCGGAAATACGAACCCTATTTCATTTTCGGAAATACGAACCCTTTCTCATTTTCGGAAATACGAACCCTTTTTCATTTTCGGAAATACGAACCCTTTTTCATTTTCGGAAATACGAACCCTATTTCATTTTCGGAAATACGAACCCTTTTTCATTTTCGGAAATACGAACCCTTTTTCATTTTCGGAAATACGAACCTCATTTCATTTTCGGAAATACGAACCTTCGGAATTATGAACCCTATTTCATTTTCGGAAAAAAGAACCTTCGGAAAAACGAACCTTCGGAAAAACGAACCTTCGGAGTAACGAACCTTCGGAATAACGAACCTTCGGAATTATGAACCTTCGGAAAAACGAACCTTCGGAAATACGAACCTTCGGAAAAACGACATGTAACCGGTAATTTATGTGCAGTACATTAGGGAACTTCTGTGGTTTGAATTTCAATTTTAGCATAATGAATACGAAACCTGACACTGTGCATTTGTGATATTCAATGACTTAATGTTTATAGTTTGTGTTTTTGCCCCTAACGGTCGTACTTCATTGTTGTACATATTCCCGAGGATGTGTGTGAGATGTTAGCTTCAGCGGGTATTAAAACAAAACCATGATTATTTTATTTCTAGCAAAGGCCAACCGGGAATAAAATAATAACAACGACATTTGACTTGTGATCTGCATTCTTCGAATTCTGATAATTGGAATCCCTTACTTTCTTGTGATTAATGTAATTATTTACTAATACATTCCTAATCGTGTTTTTTATACCACACCTGCATTCTCTAAAAACTTTACACGAAAGTTAATACTTTAAATTGTAATTAGTACAACAGTACGTCTTTGAAATGAACAAAATGCAGGTGCCCATAGTGACACCATGATAATATATTTTTTTAATCTTTGGTTTTATATATACTGTATGATACGTCTTTGAGATTAAGGTATTATACAAGCCACTATAGGGGCACATGGGCCAATGTGATGGCCCATTAAACAGTTAAATGCATTTCAATTGCTAATCATCAAGAGGGTCACCTAATTCAATAGTGAAAGGAAGTAACTTGAATCAACATAGAATAGCAGGAGCCCATGACTCCTAAAATATGCTTTTAGTATGACCCTCATTAAAAAAAGCCTATTTTAATGAATTTTAAACCCAATATGTGAAAATGACTTAATTTTACTCATAGGTACTAAATATCTGTTTTCCCCTTTTTGTCATAATTGGCACATGTTACAATATTGATTTCAAACACACAATGTTTGACTGATCACAACTGGAATAATTTATACTCATGTATATAACATCTCAGTGACTTTACATTAATTTGATATATGGAAAAGACCTTTTACTCGAAAAAATGGCACCAAAAACATTTTTCCGAAATTTGAGGCCTGGAAATCTGTCAGAATACTCAATAATTATTATCAAAACCAAATTTGATATATTATTTATATAAACACAACACTAAAAGTGATTCCCCCTTAATCGCCCTACTCCTTACTCCTAACAATACTAATACATGTACGACTGTTACTACTAATAATACTTCTACAACTACGACTAATGATACTACTTCAACAACTACTACTACTGCTACTACTACTTGTACTACTACTACTACATGTACTGATGCTGCTACTGCTACTACTACTACTACTACTTTCATTACTACTGTTTCCACTAGTACTACTAATACTACTACGTCCGCTACTTCAGTTATTGCTACTACTACTGGTATAACAAAAAATAATATTACTACCTTGATTATCACTAATCCTTCTACTACCTCCTACTACTAACCCCTCCTCTTCTACTGCTACTACCGTTGCTATTACTATTACTACTTCTACTACTACTACTACCACTACTGCTACTACTGCTACTAGTATTAATACTACTATAGTGCTGCTGCTATTATTACCACTACGACTACTACAACGTGGACTTCTAAACATTTGTATGTATACTACTACTACGACTACTACTGCTGCTGCTGCTACTACTTCTACCACTCCTACTATTACTACATCTAAAACTAATATTAGTTCTACTTCCACAACAACTATTTTCTAATACTACAGATACAGCATGTCTTTGATTTTCTTTTTAAGTTCTGCCCAAGATTTATGTTCCAAATTGAGGCATGGATGCACATCACATGATTGGTGTTTATAATGAATTGGAAGAGATTGAGGAAAGCCTCGGGTAAATGCAATAATAAAAATGAATGACATAATTATGTACCTTTTTGTCTAACTTTCCTGCTTATTATGTATATGCCGAATTCCATCTTTTTATGGAAAATGCACAAGTATTTCCCCATTCGTTTGGACTTTTTCCCCAGGTTCAGATCACATGAGCGTTGCTGCAGCTTAACTGTTGACCCAATTATGCGTTGAGTAGCGGTCCAATCAACGTGCGTCTACAGAACTGTACCTCCTTATTTGCATGTGGATGGGCATAAGTTCCTTTGAAATTATTCATCTAGGAACCGTTTTATGCAAGGCGACTGACATAAACAAACCAGCTACCTCGCACCCTCCGCATATGAATGCGGAGAAGTTGTATTCTTTTTTCAACATCCAGGAATTGCCCTGTGAAAGTTGACTGATCTTTATGAATAGTAATTCCATGCTTCGCCACACTGCAAACACCATGGTGTTAATTTCACATCATCTCGATATCAATATTAGGCTACACCAGATAAGTGATAAAAACAACACCAGTTTGATATTGGTCTACACCACATACGTTGATTCGAAACCGGTGTTGTTTTAACACTTATCTGGTGAAGCCCAAATAGATACCGAGATGGTGTTAAATTAACACCCTGGTTTTTGCAGTAGTGCAGTGATTTTTTTTTTTACATAGACCAATCAGGTGCGTCGCATTCCGTGCAGCACCTTTTGATTTGCATAATGTTCTTCTGCGTCGTGACTGTGATATAATGATTCAGAAGCCCTGTAGGAAACATATCGACTATACACTTAGTTCGAGAGGGAAAAATATAATAGAGTGATTTTTATGTGTACCTTGAAATCGCTTTGATAGGTGTGGATAATCAAAATATCCACTTTCTGCACTTTGAAGCAATGCAAATTTGTTATGATATTGGTAACATTATAGCGCTCCAAAGGGGATTAATGGGCTTGCTGAACACTCCTACTTGAATAAGAAGATAATAGTGCAACTGGAAATCTTACTTTCAACAATAAGATCTGATACTAAGTTGGTTCATAAGACATTTCTGAGGTTGGCCTTACAGGTAAATGAGCCTTTCAATCCCGTTTTATGTTTCTGGATATAGAGTAGGCTATATCTCCTTTTTTCGGTAAAAAGCAGTTTCGCATAAAGAAATAACGATTAGTTTTAACACCAGTATAGCTGGTGAATCAAATGTCATATGAAACTATATGACGAGGGTGAAGGGTTTTGTTATATTGATATACAATATTATACATGTTCCTCTGAAATACATTCAGATCAGTGATAGTATCTTTCTTGGAAACTCGAATTCTGAACTATCAAACTAATTCTGATATGCATATAACTATTTCACTCGATCGGAGTTTCAATAAATATATCTAGAGATTACACTTCCGAAATGTAAACTAAATTTCATACAATCAAAATAATAAACCAACATCGCAATAACATTATAGGATGGTTTATTGCGTTTCTGGCAGGAACCCAAGATTCACGAACAAAGCCGCAGTGGAATTATTTTATGCGCTTGAACCTTTTACTAACATCGATGGCGTGCATTAGTCGGTAAACGGGTATTTCAGGTGATCAAGGGAGCCAAATGACACGTGAACTTAACGTGCAATGTATCCATTAGCATCAAAAACTCCATGTATATGGCAAATTTATGCTTTTCGGAAAAGGTGCACTATTATTTATCTATTCCGCTGGACTACTTTCCCAGGTCCACATGAGCGTTGCGGCAGCCTGTCAACCCAATTTGCGTTGAGGAGCCAGTGTTCCAATCAACGTGCGTCTACAAAACTGTACCCTTTAATTTAATTTCCATATGAATGTCTACAAGTCCCTTTGTATACCGTTCTATGGCGACTCGAATATCAGGAATATTCAATCTGAGCGTCGTCAGTTTCCTTCTTACATACAGCAGTCAGCTGCCTCGCCTTTGCTGCCGCACCCTCTAATTTGTATATGAAGACGGATAGGTTGTTTTCTACTGCAAGTTGACTCTTTATATATATATTCATACCAAGTATTGCCAAGTATAGACCAATCAGGTGCGTCAGTTTTGTACCGCACCCTCTAATTTGCATATTTGATTCTACGTCATGACTATAAACGAATGAAGCAAAAGCCTTTTATTTGGAAATACGTCGACTCTTACATTTAACACGTCAATTGGAGAGGCTATACCAGAATGTAATAAGTAAAATTATTTGTGTATACTTAGTTTCAGGGTGTCTAGTCTTGATTTGTGTGAAAATTCAAATGTGCACTTTCTGCTTTCTGATCCAATGCTAATTTGTTTCTGAGGATAATGGTCAAATTATTGCGGCAAATGCTCCGGGATAGTATGATTAAAAGCTGTGCTGCAAAACGAATTGACGGGTTTCCTGGTATGTCGTCGAACTGATGAATCCAACTAAATTCAAAAGATTATGATGGACACGTTGACATCCTGACTCCTACCAGAATAATTATGAAAGTCAATCCATTTTCCTACGTTTCTAATCAACACGTTCATGAAAGATTATTGTGGAAATCTTTGGAATTTCGCTATAGTTTAATTTAATTTATGCATTATGGTATACCAAATATTAAATAATCTTGCCCCAAACTATTTTGACTAAAAATATTACTTTCAAACGTCCAATTGTGCACTACGGTCTAACCAGTATTTAAATCTGCCTAAACCCAACACAAATAGCGGCAATAGAACATTTTTCTACAGAGCAGTTTCATGTTATAATATGCTACCTACTGAAATTAGAAATGCTACAACTTTAGGATCCTTTAAAATACTCCTTAATAATTATCTTGTACAAACACATCCATGAACAAAATTTTGACATTCACTGTGAATATGCTTGTTTTTAAACCATTAATATAACCTTTGAATATTGTTTAGATTAGTATTTAGCTTAGTTTTTATTGTTGTGTTTTCTTTTTTGTTGCTTTGTTCGTGTTTTATGCTTTGTTAGAAGTATGCAATGATTAACTGTTATAATTAATCACAGGACCCCAAGGAAGACCAGTGTTATTCTAATAATAACGTTGAATTTGGGCCATCTTCCGTATCTCATTTTCTCGATGTACATGATTTTGATGTCTACCTATCTTGTATATGTTTTTATATGATTCGGAAATAAATACAAACAAACCACCACTATTTCTACTACTACTACAACAACTGCTGCTACTACAACTATTACTACCACCACCACCACCTCCATTACTACTATTACCTAAACTATGGCTACACGTGCTTTCTACTACTACTACTACTGCTATTAATACTACTACTACGACTACTACGACTACTATTACTACGACGACGACGACGAATACTACTACTACTAATCCTACTACTACTACTACTACTATTACTACTACTATTACTACTACTACGACTACTACTACCACTACTACAACTACTACTCCTACAACTTCTACTACTGCTACTGCTATTTCCACTGCTACTGATTCTACTACTTCTTATACCTCTACCACTACTTCTATTTATAGTACTACTACTACTACTGCGACTACAAACACTAATACTTCTTCTACTATTAATATATATTATTCTACTTCTATCACTCTACCTATTGTACTATTAATACTACTACTACTGCTGCTACTTCTACTGCTACTACTCCTATGGTGCTGTTACTGGTTTTATTACTACTACAACTGCTATTTGAAATATTAAAAAAAAATTGTGATAGTGAAGAAGGAAAACCAAAAATAATCAATGGTCTAAACCAACGTATTACAGTGTCGCTTGATAGATACAACATACTACACCGCCTAGATTAATACACTACCTAAACTGAGACCCAAATATCAGTTCTACCTTTAAAAGCAGTTGTGCCTACCTCATGAATACAACACTACAAAAGTTGACATACCTCTTGCTTACAATGCCTTGCATCTATTGTTGAACTGTAAAAGCCCTTGCCTTGGCGGATCTATTGATTCAAAGAACTGTCATAGTTCAAAATATTTCTAATCATAAAAATAAATCAAAAATATGACAGAACGTTGTCTCCTTGGTAACTTGCGTGCTCGGGATTAGGGGACTTGACGGTACGGTAGTACAATTAGATCTCTTCGCTAACTTCTGTTGTTAATTTGTATTTCATTTTGGTTGAAAATCTGGATGATGGCAATATGAACATAATGCCTATTTTGGACGGCACTTCCGATTTGAATGAATGATAAAAGCACAGAGTTTGGTATTGTTGCAGGACGGTCTTTCATGTACTAGAATTAATTAATTATTTACAATGTGTAAGAAATTTGTTCTAATACTATAGCATTGGCAACTCTCGTGGGTAAATTTACATAATGTGAGAAATCAATTGAATTGATTGAAATAATTTATCAAACCGGAGAAATGAAATGTATTGCTGACTTCTGCAAATGATTGATATTGATCTCTGTAGGATTTTTGACTTCAAATACATTTACTAAAGTGTGTACATTTTGAATAATTTACCTTATTCTGGGTTGAAAGCAGAATTTCAATTTTCAATACTCCTCTGTCCCTCAAAGAAAATAAATAACTGCGAAGGGGTTGCAAGGGCTGCCTGTCGTTGTTTGTACCTGGTGTAGCCGAAAACCACTTAACCCGCCTCAGTGGTCTAGGGGTTAAGGTCTTTGGCCTACAGTGCTAAAGACCCGGGTTCGACTCCCGGCGGAGACAGTTTTTGCAAACCCTGCAGCTATTTCCACAGAGAGGAACTCAGTAAGGGGGAACAATGAATTTAGCTAAGCAAATTATTTCTTTCAATCAATTCAATTGATTTCTCACATTATGTAAATTTACCCACGGGAGTTGCCAATGCCTTAGTATTAGAACAAATTTCTCACACATTATATATATATATATATATATATATATTCATCGTACTGTTGTTAATGACACAATTGATAGGAATAATAAAAGTGAAGCAAATTCATAATTCATAATTTACAATTCATGAATAGAAAGATTAAAAGGAACATTCGTCGCCACCCCCCCCCCCCTCTTTCCTTCGTGATCTAAACTACTTGAAGAGTTTAGAATGGATACTTTAGATAAGCAGAATTCGATGTTTTTGTTTCTGTTTGTCCTGTATTTTCTGAATGAGTATATTTTCCAACAGTATTAGAAAGATAACTCATTATGAACGTAACAGAAATACTCTACATCATAACCATTCAAGGCCGTACGCAGATTTTTTTTCCTGGGGGGCAAGGTGATCGATTTCAAAGGAACCCGTAACTTGAAGTCTAAAACCCGATTAAAAAAAGTATGATTTTAAAATTTCAGGGGGGGGCAACTGACTGCCCCCCCCCCCCCCCCCCGCTGCGTACGGCCTTGTAACCATTAGCTAAACAAAAGGCGTTTAAATCATGAAGGGTAATTTCTTGCTATACAACTACACTTAAAGTGTTTAAAGTTTGAATAGATACATATATAGAACGTGTGTACACATTCCTAGCGATGTAAGTGTGATTTTAGCTTTAGAACGGCAATATAGTTGTAGATCCCGGTTTTGAGTTTTTGTTCTGCACTCAGGTCGTAGAGGGCAGTACTGGAATTTGCGGAGCTACTAATTTTATGTGTTTTGGACATGTTTATGAAAATGAAAGTCTACTGTTAAATTTGATTTCCCGAGACAGCTAAAATAATATGCAGTGATTTTCTACTTACAACATTGGGCTGTCTCGGGAAATCAAATTTAACAGTAGACTTTCATTTTCATAAACATGTCCAAAACACATACAATTAGTAGCTCCGCAAATTCCAGTGCTGGCCTCTACGACCTGAGTGCAGAACAAAAACTCAAAACTGGTATCTACAATAGTTATACAATTATAATTTATGTACTTTGATATCTAGCTATTAAGGCCAAACCTGGAATAATGATAATAACAATGACATGTGACTTATGAGCTGCTTTTTTATAATTCGAATCTCTTATTTTCTTGTGATATCTGGGGTTATTCACTCATACATTTCTAACCATGAACTTTCGTTATGAACATCAATATCTTTATCTTTTAACTTTGCAAGAAGTAAAATACTTCTAATTGTGACCAGTACAACATTACGTCACTGAAACCAACCAAATGTATATGGCGCAGTGCCCTTAATGACAAAATGAGCGCAAAATATAAATATGTGCAAAATGTGATAAGGTTACTTGGAAGCATCTTACTAATAAATATATTCACTCATTGACTTCATAATAATTAAATAGATGGAATTGTTATTTTTTGTGTTTTACCTTTTATAATTACCTTTTTTGTTTGTTTGTTTGTTTGTTTGTTTTGTTTTTGATTTGTTTTGTTATTTCCATTGGGTGTGGGTGTGTGTGTGTGTTTTCTCTTTCTCTCTTTGTTCTCTTTGGTGTTGTCCGTCTTGTTTTGTTCGTCTTTTTCTTTTCTCTCTTTTCTGTGGCGATAAGTTAATTTTTTTTTTTTTTGGGGGGGGGGGGGGAGGGGGGTGTTGCAGTTATTATTTTTGGTGTATGCGGGGGTGTTAGGGTGTGTGTTTATGCGTGTGTATCTTTTTTAATGTATACTTGCTATATAAATTGTAAAGAAATTTTTTGAGGGGTTTGCAAAATACAAGCTTTTAGCATTCCCCTCCATTTTCAGCATTAATTTATTATCATTATAATTATCTTTGAAAATTACACTGAATGAAAATTATTGTTATTACATGCATTTTGTTCATGATATTATTAAGGATGTATTTACGTTTGTCTTTATATTGTTGAAAATGGTTCATGATATTATTTATGATGTAATAACGTTATATTTTGTTGAAAAATGGTTCATGAAATAGGTCTGTGAAGTTGTTTTGATATTCGTTATTCGTTATTCGATATTCATTTGATATTCATTTGATATTCATTTGATATTCAAAAATGCCTAAAATCGGATTTTTTTTTCGACGTATGACTGGCGCCCACGGTCCCCGATCTGATGTCATGATGACCTTGACCTTGACCGCTCAAGGTCACGGTCATAAATGGCGCCAAAAATGAATACTAGCTTTTGACGAACTGAAAGTGGCTTAAAATCCAAAAATTTTCGCCCCTGTCTGGCGCCCACGGTCCCCGATCAGATGCCATGATGACCTTGACCTTGACCGCTCAAGGTCACGGTCAAAAATGGCGCAAAAAAATGAATACTAGGTTTTTGACGAACTGAAAGTGGCCCAAAATCCAAATTTTTTCCACCCCTGCCTGGCGCCCATGGTCCCCGATCTGATGCCATGATGACCTTGACCTTAACGGGTGTATTACTTAAGTGTGTACACATTCCTAGCGATGTAAGTGTGATTTTAGCTTTAGAACGGCAATATAGTTGTAGATCCCGGTTTTGAGTTTTTGTTCTGCACTCAGGTCGTAGAGGGCAGTACTGGAATTTGCGGAGCTACTAATTTTATGTGTTTTGGACATGTTTATGAAAATGAAAGTCTACTGTTAAATTTGATTTCCCGAGACAGCTAAAATAATATGCAGTGATTTTCTACTTACAACATTGGGCTGTCTCGGGAAATCAAATTTAACAGTAGACTTTCATTTTCATAAACATGTCCAAAACACATACAATTAGTAGCTCCGCAAATTCCAGTGCTGGCCTCTACGACCTGAGTGCAGAACAAAAACTCAAAACTGGTATCTACAATAGTTATACAATTATAATTTATGTACTTTGATATCTAGCTATTAAGGCCAAACCTGGAATAATGATAATAACAATGACATGTGACTTATGAGCTGCTTTTTTATAATTCGAATCTCTTATTTTCTTGTGATATCTGGGGTTATTCACTCATACATTTCTAACCATGAACTTTCGTTATGAACATCAATATCTTTATCTTTTAACTTTGCAAGAAGTAAAATACTTCTAATTGTGACCAGTACAACATTACGTCACTGAAACCAACCAAATGTATATGGCGCAGTGCCCTTAATGACAAAATGAGCGCAAAATATAAATATGTGCAAAATGTGATAAGGTTACTTGGAAGCATCTTACTAATAAATATATTCACTCATTGACTTCATAATAATTAAATAGATGGAATTGTTATTTTTTGTGTTTTACCTTTTATAATTACCTTTTTTGTTTGTTTGTTTGTTTGTTTTGTTTTTGATTTGTTTTGTTATTTCCATTGGGTGTGTGTGTGTGTGTGTGTTTTCTCTTTCTCTCTTTGTTCTCTTTGGTGTTGTCCGTCTTGTTTTGTTCGTCTTTTTCTTTTCTCTCTTTTCTGTGGCGATAAGTTAATTTTTTATTTTTTTTTTTTGGGGGGGGGGGGGAGGGGGTGTTGCAGTTATTATTTTTGGTGTATGCGGGGGTGTTAGGGTGTGTGTTTATGCGTGTGTATCTTTTTTAATGTATACTTGCTATATAAATTGTAAAGAAATTTTTTTGAGGGGTTTGCAAAATACAAGCTTTTAGCATTCCCCTCCATTTTCAGCATTAATTTATTATCATTATAATTATCTTTGAAAATTACACTGAATGAAAATTATTGTTATTACATGCATTTTGTTCATGATATTATTAAGGATGTATTTACGTTTGTCTTTATATTGTTGAAAATGGTTCATGATATTATTTATGATGTAATAACGTTATATTTTGTTGAAAAATGGTTCATGAAATAGGTCTGTGAAGTTGTTTTGATATTCGTTATTCGTTATTCGATATTCATTTGATATTCATTTGATATTCATTTGATATTCAAAAATGCCTAAAATCGGATTTTTTTTTCGACGTATGCCTGGCGCCCACGGTCCCCGATCTGATGCCATGATGACCTTGACCTTGACCGCTCAAGGTCACGGTCATAAATGGCGCCAAAAATGAATACTAGCTTTTGACGAACTGAAAGTGGCCTAAAATCCAAAATTTTTCGCCCCTGTCTGGCGCCCACGGTCCCCGATCAGATGCCATGATGACCTTGACCTTGACCGCTCAAGGTCACGGTAAAAAATGGCGCAAAAAAAATGAATACTAGGTTTTTGACGAACTGAAAGTGGGCCAAAATCTAAATTTTTTCCACCCCTGCCTGGCGCCCACGGTCCCCGATCTAATGCCATGATGACCTTGACCTTGACCCCTCAAGGTCATGGTCAAAAATGGCGCCAAAAATGAATACTAGCTTTTTGACGAACTGAAAGTGGCCCAAAATCCAAATTTTTTCCACCCCTGCCTGGCGCCCATGGTCCCCGATCTGATGCCATGATGACCTTGACCTTAACCGCTCAAGGTCACGGTCAAAAATGGCGCCAAAGATGAATACTAGCTTTTTGACGAACTGAAAGTGGCCAAATTCCAAAAAAATTTCTCCCCTGCCTGGCGCCCACGGTCCCCGATCTAATGCCATGATGACCTTGACCTTGACCCGTCAAAAAGCTAGTATTCATTTTTGGCGCCATTTTTGACCATGACCATGAGGGGTCAAAGTCAAGGCATCATGGCATTAGATGGGGGACCGTGGGCGCCAGGCAGGGGTGGAAAAATTTTGGATTTTTTGGGGGCCATTTTCAGTTCGTCAAAAAGCTAGTATTCATTTTTGGCGCCATTTTTGACCGTGAACTTGAGGGGTCAAGGTAAAGGTCATCATGGCATTAGATCGGGGACAGTGGGCGCCAGACAAGGGTGGAAAAATTTTGGATTTGTTGGGGGGCCATTTTCAGTTCGTCAAAAAGCTAGTATTCATTTGTGGCGCCATTTTTGACCATTGTGGCGCCATTTTTGACCGTGACCTTGAGGGGTCAAGGTCAAGGTCAAGGTCAAGAAGTATATTTTACCAACATTTTAACAAACTGATTCCTTTAGTGAAATTTAATGGTAAGAAATCAGGCAAACATCCATGGATTACGAAAGGCATCCTTCAATCCATCAAAAAAAGGAATATTTTATATAAAAGAAGTGTTAAGAAACCGTCTCAAGATAAACAAAGAGAAATATAAAAAATATCGAAATAAACTGACTTCAATCATTAGGTCATCTTGAAGACTTTACTACTCCAAACAATTCGAAAATGTTAAAGGTAACATGTCTTCTACTTGGAGAATTGTCAAAGATATAATATGTAAGCGAGGGAAAGCTGTCTCTGTCAGAAAAATTGTCCATAATGGTAACGAAATATCTAATGTGGAAGACATTGCAAATGCATTTAATGACTATTTTGTGAATATAGGTCCAAATCAAGCAAAGAAAGTAAATTTTACCGATAAGAACTTTAAGGAATATCTTCATGAGAAGACCCAGTTTTCACTTTTCCTTAAGCCAACTGATGATATTGAAATATTAAATATTGTTTCGTCCATGAAGAATAGCAGGTCTTCGGGTCACGATGAACTTAGCTCCTCAATCTTAAAGCAAATTATTGGTTCTATCTTAATACCTTTTACACATATTTGTAACCTATCTTTATCAACTGGTGTATTTCCTTCATCTTTCAAACTGGCAAAGGTTATTCCTGTTCACAAGAGAGATAGCACATCGAGTATTAATAACTACAGACCCATCTCAATTCTGCCAAGTTTCTCAAAAATACTAGAGAGATTAGTTTACAATCGGCTCATTGGTTTTCTTAACAAAAACAAGCTATTAAATCCTAATCAGTTTGGATTTCGTAAATCTCACTCTACTGACCTTGCACTGCTGAAATTTTATGACTTTGTTTCTAGGTATCTGGCATCTCGTGAACAGACTGTAGGTGTGTTCATGGATCTGAGCAAAGCTTTTGACACACTTGATCATTCCATACTTTTATGTAAACTTGAGCATTGTGGGGTAAGAGGCATTGCCTTAGAATGGTTCTCAAGCTATCTTAGCAAGATGAAGCAATATACTTGTTATAAATTTGTCAATTCGGAAATGTCGTTTTTAAGATGTGGGGTACCCCTGGCAGGTTCCATCTTGGGTCCCCTACTGTTTCTCATATATATCAATGACATATGTAATATATCAACTATTTTGAATTATATCCTATTTGCTGACGATACAAGTGTTTTCATTTCTAATCGTGACATAAATTTGCTAGAAGACTCAATTAATTCAGAACTCCCCAAATTAGCCAATTGGTTCCAAAGTAATAAGTTGTCTCTGAACGTCCTCAAAACAAATTTTATTCATTTCAATGGTAAGAAATCTTGTCAAGGTAAGCTCTCTATAAAACTTGATGATGTCATATTAGAACAGAAAACTTGCACAAAATTTCTTGGCGTTCTAATTAATGAGAAACTGAACTGGACAGATCACCTGCAGCACATAAGGGTGCCGATCTCTCGTGGTATTGGCATATTATACAGGGTCAGATATTTTGTACCATCCAGAACATTATTCACATTATATAATACTCTCATCCTACCATACATTTCTTATTGTAATATCCTCTGGGCAACATCAAAGAGTACAACAGACAATATTCTCCTGCTGCAAAAGAAAGCAATTCGGATATGTTCTGGTGCTGGTTACCTTGACCATACACGTCCCCTGTTTATTGAGCTGAAAACTCTGAGAGTCTGCGACATTAATTTCCTTCAAACCTCCATATTCATGTATCGTTATAACACCAAAATTTTACCTGTTACTTTTTATTCAATGTTTCAACGGAACGATGCGGTTCACTCTTACCAAACAAGACAATCAGCAAATCTACATTTGTCCAATCCCCGCACAATGTTAGCTCATAAGTCTGTGCGACACTATGGTCCCGATGTTTGGAATTCCTTACCCACTCATACACGCAATTCATTGACCATACATTCCTTTAAAAGCAGTGCTAAACTCATGCTTATCTCAAAGATGTAAATTATGGTAATATAATTAGTGTTCTTGTTTTGTACTTATTACTTCTGTGAAAGTGCAATATATATATATATATTTTTTTCTTTTTGCCTGCTTCAATACGATTCACCTGCATTCTACTCGTACATGTACATTTAAATCACTATGTAGTTTGCGTTAAGTTACTACTTAAGGGTTCTCATTTGCATTTCTTTAATCTTTTCCACTGTTTATCATTTTTCTTTTTGTATTTACTATTTGTATTATTTTAAGGTTGTTTTTCCCCTTATAGTTAGGATTGCGCAATGATTCTTCTCATTGTTCTTAGTTTGTCAATGTTTCAGGTGTGGCGATGCTTCTCAAGCTCCAAGCTTATGTTGCCAAACCTGTGCATGTTTCCACATTCCCCAATATTTTATTAACCGCATTTTATAAGCTCAACTGTTATCAATATGTAATATTTTGTATTATTGTGCAGTTATGAATATGATTGTGATTTGTGGAACATGCAGAATAAATAAATAAATAAAATCATGGCATTAGATCGGGGAAGGTGGGCGCCAGGCATACGTCGAAAAAATCCGACTTTAGGCAATTTTGAATATCAAATGAATATCAAATGAATATCAAATGAATATCGAATAACGAATAACGAATATCAAAACAACTTCACAGACCTTCATGAAATTATGATGTAATTACGTTGTTATATTCTGTTGGAAATGGAAAATAAATGAAAGGAATGAAATGAAATGAAATAATTCTTAACATATCAAAATTCGATTTTATTCATTGAATTTCGGACAAAGTATGCAGGATATATATATATGTTTCTTTTTTAGAGAGGCCACAACGAACCTCTGGCCACGAATTACTGGTGCCCCTGCCCTATATCCAGAATTAATCAGCATCAAAAACTCTAGGTATATGCCAAATTACATGTTTTTGTGAAAAGGTGCACAATTATTTCACTATTCCGCTGGACTATTTTCCCAGGTCCTGGGCGTTGCTGCCGCCTAAGCTTAATAAGCTGTGTTGAGTAGCGGTCCAATCAACGTACGCCTAAAAAACTGGAATGATATTATGGGATGGTTTGTTCCTCTTCTGAAGGGAACCCTACAAAAGGTATCGTGTTTAATGACGAAGCGGCCGTGAAATTCTCTTTGTGCGTTTCAACATTTAACCTCGATGAGGTGCAGGTAAATAGGAATTTGAAGTAAGTAGGGTCCATGGAGTAAGTAAGAGACAGAAATCGAAACTGAACTTAAAGTGCAATGTATTTATTACTATCCAAAATTTAACGAAAGTCCTCTTGCTCGCTTTCTAGCAGCCCGACCATCAATGGCCAATATTTCTGTTCAATCCTTTTCTGATGATGTGCACTACAAAATTCAGTTCGCATTTTATGATGGTAGGAATCAGGTTGCACCTCTCCCCCATCATGTCTAGTATTTGTTCTTTTGAGATCTTCTTCAAACATAGTACCCTCAACAACCTTCTCTGACATCACATTTCCACCGCTGCTAGTCTTTTCCGATTCTTAGTCCATCATTCAGTTGGATTTAGCAGTAGCATTTTTGGAACATTATTTTCAAGGTTTAGTTTAGTGATTTATCACACCAATACATCTCCAAAAATCACCAGTACTACCCCGTACATCGCCAGCATCACCACGACCTATACTGCTACTATTGATAGTCTCAATTTCAATTCATTCAATTTATTTCAATAATAAAAAAAAAAATGTAGACGAATAACAGTAAAGTGGTGCATGAATGAGAGACAGCATAGGAATATTGGTGCCGCCACCCAAAAAATGGAATTTCTCTCCCAGAATTCATTAAATCCTGTTGTTCCCTTTACTCATTTAAAGCCAAAGTTAAAACGATGTTACTATCGGAATATGCAAGGTAACATTTCTGTGTCAACTCTTCATCATCATCATCATCATCATCATCATCATAATCATCAGCGTTATCATTATCGTCATCGTCATCATCATTTCATCATCACTATGCTTCTAACTTAGGATTTCAATTATTTATCCATTCTGCTTATTTAAACATGTTTTAGCTATTTCATAGTATTTGTCTTGGGCTGCCACATTCTCAAGCAAATTGCTTATAATGACAGTCCTTCTTCCGCTAATGATTTTATATTTGATGAAATTACAATAATATGACAATTTTATTTTATATAATATGTTACCGAAAAGTGTGGTACTTATATGAATGCAGAAGAACAACAAAATAAATGAAAGTGTATAAACAACATGATACGAAAAAAAATATACATACATAACTATAAGAACAGAGAACCAAAGCAAAGCAAAAATCAAACAATATAACAGTAAGAGTAAAGCCTGATCATACAAACTGTAAACTAAGTATTATAAGTATTCACTATAAGTGATCCAACCTCCTTTTTAAAACATTAAGATAAGGACTTCATTTGATATGTGAAGGGTGTCTTTTTCCAGATTTTGGGGCCCCCTGCAGAAGATAGAGTTTTTTGCTGCATTTGTTCTTGTCAACATTAAAATGACAGTGGGCACTTCATGTGGGCATTGATACAAAAGTTACCAGAGAGACTAAGGGGTAGTTTTGTTAAAACAGAATTACATAAAAACTGCTAAATTCAAATCGGAGAGATCGGATACATTTCATATTTTCAAATGAAAAAAAATAATAGATTAGTATGACCAAGGGCATGGCAAGGGAAATAGCCAGTATATAATAGCCATTTTCTGTAATCAGAATAAACTAGGCACTGAATAGTTAGCTGAAGAACCCCAGGCAACATTGCAGTATTAAAGCATTGTAGATCCATATCATTAATAATATTGTTGGTTTGTACAATATTCCTATATATTTGATATTTTGGTACAGCTTAAGTCAATGTGATCATTTCAAGATAATTTACTATCAAAAGTTACACCTGAGAATTTCAATGAGCTAGAAACACTGATAGTGCTGCTGTTGTTGATATGACAAACTCTACTACTATTTACTCCTATTACTTCTACTACTAATACTACTACTACTACTACTACTACTGCTACTACTACTACTACTATACGCTTAACGTGGTAGTTACAGCATACTAGACAGCCCGAGTTAATGCACTTCCCAAACTAAGACCCATAGAGCAGTTCTACCGTTAAACCTATCTGTGCCTACTTCATGACAACGTTCAAAAGCTTACATACCTCTTGATTATACACTGCCTTGCATCTATTGTTGAACTCTATCAGCCCTAGATTTGAAACAGCTTTTGATTCAAAACGTATGTATTGAACGAACTGTGGTCATGGTGATAGTGTTCAAAATATTTGTAACCATGCATAGAAAGAAATCAAAACATGAAAACACGTTGTTTCCTTGGTAACTTGGAACTTTCGGGTACGGTAGAAAAAGTTTTGGCAACTCATGTGGTTTGTATTATGTATTCGTTGAGAATAAGCATAGTGGCATTATAAATACAAGACCTATTTTGGACAGAATTTATTTCCGACTTGAATGAATGATGAAATTTCAGAGTTTGGTATAATTGTAGGGTGGTCTTTAAAACATGGCATGCAGAAATATGAATTTACATACATGATCACATATATGTACAAACAAAGGAAGATAAGTAGATAACGACAATTTTGATATTTCATGCCTTAAACTGAGGATACATAGTTTGGTAAAATCCTTGATACTGATAACTGGTAGACCTAAAGTTGATCATATTTTATCTGCTATCCTATCAGAGCGGACCATTCGACTATTTAGAGGGGTGCAATGGTACATTTATCCAACCTCACAAATTTTCGGGCATGACAAAATTAATTGACTTTTCAATCAACGTGATGAGTTATTTCCAAGGTAAATTAAAATATATTGCTCTTAAAACATCATGAATTATGATTGATTTTTTTTCAAATATTTTCCTGTTAACATCTCTTGTTAAGTTTAAATGTTGAAGCCAACCTTCAATAGTGAATCAAAGGGAGTATTTGGCCACGTATCAAGGTCAACAGAGTGTAACGCCATTCTTAAAGTATGTTTTAAAATTATATTGGAAATCCCTTCAAACATAAAAGCCTCTAGCACGAATATGTATGAACTATAAAAAAGCATGTCTAAAAATATTTAATCAAGACTATCGTAGGCCAATTTGTTAGATCGCTCGATCACTTCTCTCACTTGCAAGTGTTCTATAAATTCAATGTAGTGGTGTTAATGACACTTCAGTTAATACAAATAATAAAAGTCAATCAAAGTCATAATGAAGAGACGGATTGAATGAACAGTTGTTGCCCTGATAACAATTTAAAACCGAAATTTCAAAATGATATAATTTTGCATATAGGCCCACGGAATCTTTAGGTCTGTTTTATAATGGGCACCTGCGCTATGTATTTTGTTGATTTCACATATTCAGGCTGGTATTGCAAACGCCTGTTTGACTTAAACCCCTGTCTGCTTTAAAATAGAGCTTCAGTTAAAACTGACTTACACAGCAAGTCCAGTCTAAATATCTATACAAAGTTAAACCACACTAGACATGCTAGACTGGAGTTAAATATAAAACTGGAGCTCAAAATGGGATTTTTTTTTTTTTAACTCCGGTTTAAAGGGCAGGTATAGACTGGGTTTAATGGAAACCGGAGTTCAGAATAAGGGCCATAATGTTTAACTGCTCATAGTTAGAACATTGCACATTATATCACATTAGTGGCATCATAAAAGCAGGCTTAGACTGGGTTTAATTGAAACTGTAGTTCAGAATGGGGCTATAATGTTGAACTGGTCATAGTTAGAACATTGTACATAAGGACAGGTTAAGGCTGGGTTTAAACCACACTTTGACCGTGGTTTAATTTAAACCGAAGTTCAGAATAAGGGCTATAATGTTTTACTGATAATTATTAGAAGCACTGTACTCATAACAAATTAGTGGCATGATAAGGACAGGTTTAAACCACACTTTAGACTGCGGTTTAACTCCTAATAGCTTTATATATGGAATGCAACTTTATTTAAAAACATGGGCATCTAAAGCACTTTGAGTTCAGGAGCTAATCATATAGACTATATCCCCTGTGGTGGACACTTTTTTTAATGCGCATAACTGACCTCAAGGCCCAAATTATAGGTGGCCCTATATCCAAGAATTGGTGTGTGTGTGTTTGTGTGTGTGTGTAATAGTCCGCTTCTGTAATGTTATACAAATTTCTGCATTAACCTGCTTTTTTTATAAATGAGCCCGATGCTTGGAATCCAGTTTGCATACATCATTTGTTGCTATACCCGGCAAGCTTTCAGGTTGTCAAGAACAGCCTTTGAAAGGTATGTATAAAATTTGCATACATTACCGAAGCGGTCTATTGGGTTTTTACAGACGTGTATCAATCAGATATCATTATTTACGTCTGGGGACCGACCTTTAACGTCACCATCCGAAACACGTGACTCAGTCTCGAACCTGGGTTTATAACTTCCACTGTTAGCTGGATTACAGGTGCACGCCACAAGCCCAGTTGAGCATCAAAAACTCTATGTATACGGTAAATTCCATGTTTTTTAATGAATAAGTGCACAGTTATTAAAGTTTACTACTCGGCTAGACTAATTTCCCAGGTCAACATGGCATGCATGAGCGATGCTGCAGCTTGTCGACCCAATTTGCGTTGAGGAGCGGTCCAATCAACTCGCATCTACAAAACTTAACCCTTTAATTTGCATGAAGGCGTACAACTTCCTTTGTAGTTTAACATGTAGAAATCGTTCCATGCAAGACGACTCCAATGTCATGAATATTCAAAATAAGCGTCGTCAGTTGTCTTCTTATATACACCAATCAGCTGCGTCGCCTTTGCCATGTCTTCTGCCGCACCCTTTGATTTGCATGTGAATGCGAATTACTTGCAATATATTTTAATATATTGGAATCGCCCTGCGCCTCTTGTTTGTTGAAGATTTTTTTTTTTTACAGACATGTATCAAGTCTGGGACCGACCTATAACGTCACCATCCGAGGTTGTGATAGTTGACTCAATCTTTATGAATATTCATATCAATCGCTGCCAGTGTTCTTTAATCAGCCCACTATATGATTCAGAAGCCTTGTTGGAAATACGTCAACTCTTACATTAAACACGTTAGTTCTAGATGCTATTCAAGAGTTTAAGAAGAATAATATGAGTGTATACGTACTTTCAAATTGTCTAGTCCTGACAGGTGTACAAATGTCCACTTTCTGCTTTCTGATCCAATGCAAACTTGTTTCAGAGGATGATGGTCAAATTACTGCAGCCATTGCTCCAGGATAGTATGATAAATAGCTGTGCTGCAAAACGAAGTGACAAAAGATTTAGTTGCACATCCGACTGGAAGTTCCACTTACACAATTAAGTTCCAGAATTAGTTTATTTCAAAGGACATAATATTAGATTTAGCTAAAAGGCAAACGTGCCTTTAAATCCCACGTTCTGTGTCTGCATATAGAGAAGGCTTTAGTTTTTTACTTCGGTGAATAGTAGTGCTGTATGAAGAAATGACGAATAATTTCCTGGTCCGTATAAAATTGATGAATCCAGTGTCATATAAAACTATATTCCTCCCAAGGAGAGTATATGATTTGTATTGTCTTCGTAGAAAGTAAATTTAATCAGGAATACATGTAGATCAGTTCCGATATCTAATAGATAACTGCCTAATTCTTAAAAACTCCAATTCTGCACGTTCAAAACACTCACTGGTCTGCGCTTAAATCTAGTATTCAGAGCTCCCGATGTGTATATGTTGCCCCTCCAAATGAAAACTAAATTTCAAACTGACTCCAAAAGGCAATAGCATATTTTGGATCGGTTTGTTCCGCTTCTAGTACTAACCCAACAAGAGATTATGAAGAGACCATGAAATTCTTTTGTGCTTTCTATCCTATAACTTTGATGACGTGCATTAAATGTAAACAGACATAAAAGGACAGCAAGGAACAGGAATGCAATGTATTGCTTTCTATCTTCTGTACAGAAAGTACCACTTCTACTACCAACGCCGGAACCACTACCACCACCATCTAAATGTATAAAATACAGGTCGTCTAAGAGGTTTAATGAAATGGATTTAAGCGAGATTTATGCAATATGGATTGCAGCTTTTGGGGTCAAAATACTGATATTGATGTTCTATGGGGAAAATGGGAAAGATCTTCATTAAATATTGTTGATAATCACTAGACACGTAGAATTAAAGAACAACATACGCCTTGAATTACAAGCAATATACGGGATAAGAAGTTAAGTGGGTCATGTTTAAAAAACATAGAAATTAAGTTTGGGCCCAAAGTTATTTTCCATATTTATAAATAATATGCCTAAGGTACTGAAACACTCTAAATTGTTTTGTACGCGTATGATACATCGATATATGCGGAAGGTACAACTTTATCTGAAACACAAAGTAAATTACAAGAAAATTTGTAAAATGTTGACTGGTTAGAAAGAAACCGCGTGATGATAAATTATGAAAAACAAAATGCATGATAATTGGTACACGAACTAGACTATCGCAATCTGTGCAGTCTAATGAAACCCCTTTTAACATGATTTGTGATAACCATGAGAAACAAGTTTTATCCTTTGAATGAGCTGTCGTGGAAGGAACATGTATTCAAAGTATTTGGTAAAGGAAGCAGGAGTCTTGGTGTAATAAGAAGATTAAAAGGGTGTGTTAATGAAAATACATCCCTCACCTTGTATAATGCTATGGTTATGCCTATTCTAGATTATTGTTGTACTGTTTTGATGATAGATTCAAGGAAGACACTGAAAGATTAATCAAGTTGCAGAAAGGGCTGCTAGGATGATTTTAAAAGCAGATTTTATGACTCCTTCTGATACGTTATTCGCTTCTTTAGGCTGGACACATTTTGTACATATATATAGAGTTCGTTTTTCAGATATATATTAATGTTTAAATGCATGAAAGGTATTGCCCCCTCATGTTTGTCGAAGTTATTTGGTTTTAGGAAAGACCTTCATACACATGGAACTAGATCATTGTCTCCAAAATAAGTTACGTTATCCAAAATGTAATACAGAATCCTTCAAACATTCTTTTCACTATTTAGCAGTCTCACTTTGGAACCATCTCTTGCATCCTTCCGTCAATATTTCCATAATAATCTTTAATTGCCTTCCTTATAATTCAATATGTTTATCAATTGCGTTTGTAATTTTAGCAAAGATGTGTTATGTCAATGCTGAATAAGATTTTTTTAAATTTGTTTATGTTTTTATTTTATTACATATAATGATATTGATTAAATATTCATGTATGATGCTCGCATTTTATTCTTATTGTGTACAGGACCACAAGGAGGAGCAGCATTTGTTGATTTGGTTCCCTGGTTAAATATTGTGAATAAATAAATAATTAAATTGTGAATAAATCACCACTATAATACGCGGTCACCACGACTCCTACTAAAAATAGTGTTATCTATGCTACTACCACTTATGCCACATTAACTAATGCAACTATTAGTGTTACTACAGCTGCTTCTACTAGTTCTGCAACAAAAGCAACAACTATTACATCTACTACCACTACTACTACTACTACCACTTATACCACTACTACTTCTTGTTATTCTACTACTATTACTACTTCTACATCAACAACAACAAAAACCCAACAAAAGGCAACATATATTATGATAAATCAACCGTGAATTGCTTTTAACCTGCATTCGTGTTTTAATTCTGTACACATGTATTTGAAATTGGGAAGGGAATATACCAGGGATAAAAATATGCCATGTATTTCCTGCTATTGAACTTCTTTCCAATAACTATACTAGTACTACCGCCACTACTACCGCTACTACTACTTCTACTATTTCTACTATTACTGCTACTACTACTATTACTACTTCTACTACTACTACTACTACTAATACTATATCATATTTATGTGGTACAAATCATGCAAACCTGCCATCCACCTTTGTAAGTGATGGACCTGGTACAATTGCAAATTTCTCACTATTATGTTGATGCTAATACTCTGTCAAATGATTTCTTTTGACTTTTTAAACCATGTTGGACTGATAATGTTATTCACCTTGTGTATTGTATTCTACTTTTCTTGAATAAAGAAATGATATCAACAGAACTACTTCTACTGCTACTACTACTATTTCGACTGTAATCGCACCCAAAATCGTTCATACTCAAAATAATTAAATCAAATTGTAAACTCTTCGTACTCTCTAAATTTGCAATTTTCGACACAGTGGTATTACTGGAGGGTTTGTTCCTCTTCTGGGGAAAAAAAAACGAAGCATATTCATGAGCGACCGGAATTTTCTCTTCTGCATGATAAGCTTTTAGCTTGATGACGTGTCAACATTTGTTTGAAGTAACTGCCATTAATTTTTAACAAAATACAACATGGATTTAACGTGCACCTTCTTTACTCTGTTATCACTATACTGCATACACTTCTATCACATGCATGAATACTTCTAAAGGCTCGCTCAAATATGAAGGGGTAAACGGCCTATTTAAAAAAAATATATATTAAGCGTACTGCGCTTCACGTTCGTGTATATTAAAACACGCAGGTAAGTGAGTACGCTTAGGACCTTCGGTGCTTCATGCATCCCTACTTGCCAGTCATTAAAGGGAGCGACAAGTCGCAATCTATGGGCGCTTTTACAGTTGGCTGCTCCTTTCTCTGGATCAAAGTTCAAAGCGACTTCAATTTATCGTGCGCAGCTAATAAAAGTTCGCACATTGACCCAAATTTTAGTAAACAAGATCGCGCGTTCTTTATTCCAGTATTTGAATCTCATTGGTCGGTTGCGTATGGAGGGATTCGAGTTAACGATCGCGCGAGGAATCCGGCAATAACATTCCTTCGGTAGGGCACGATTGGACCTGATTGTATCCGAATTTCCCCGTGTCAGGCCAACTGGTCAGGCCCATGGATTACGACTTGTCACTCCCTTTAATGCACAAAAAACCCGCCGCAGTTTTTGAGGGCGGTTTGCCGCTTTATATGTGAACGAGCCTAAAGACTATAACTACCGCAGTTAATACTGCTCCTATGTTCGTATACAAAACATTTACACTCCAAGAAATTCAACCAACTTGGATCTCTTGGGGACACTCCATTAATTTTTTTTTTAATAATACAATGATATTATTGGATTATTTGATGGTTTGTTCCGCTTCTGATAGAAACCCAACAAAGGGAAACATATTTTATGATAAAGTGTCCCTGAATTTTCTTTTATCTGGGTTAACCTTTAACCTTGATGACGTACTTTAATCAGTAAACATGTTTTGACTTTGGGAACGAAATACAACATGAATTATACATGCCATGTACATGTATTTACTACTACCCACTTATACAACAACAATACTACTACTACCACCACCCATCAACACCACAACTACTTCAATCCCCATCGCTACTACTGTTAGTTTATCGTATAAGCTAAAGCGTTGTATGCCGTTCAATATTTTATACATGATGTACAACTCCTTGATACTTCCTTATATTTTTTTTATTGTTATAGCTTATGGACAGACTCAAGGTATATAAACCTGCTGATGAAGTGCTTCTTTTACAAAAGAAAGCAATTCGTGTTTGTACGAATGCTGGTTATCGTGAACATTCGGACCCTCAATTTGCGAAGTTTAAACACTCAAAGTTACTTATATAAACTTTATACAAAAGGCAGTGTTTTATGTCCCGTTGAATAACATTTGGTTGCTTTTCTAATTCCCAACCTTATTCAATTTAAATAAAGATATCCATGCACTACCACTTGCTGTGCATACTAAGCCATCCGTATCTTGCTTCAGAAAGACACAAGTTAGTACTTTTTAATAAATGACTGATGCAAACTTCTTTATGTTAAGTATATGATTAAATCGTTAGATATTTGATACTGACCTTTCAACCATTTATATTTGTATCATAGTTTTGTTAATAATCGTCTTCATATTTACCATTACATTTTTTGTTGTTTATTCTATTGCCAAACGATGTTTTCTAATGTTGAAAGGTACTTGACTTAATTAGCATTCATGCTATTTTCTGGTTCCTTTTATTATTCATTACTCTGTTCTCTCTAAATGTGTATACCTTTTGTATTGTTATTTTTTGGTGTGTGTGTTTGTTTGTTTGTTTGTTTTGCTTTTGTTTTTGTTTTATTTGTTTTTCATGTTGTTGTTGTTTTGTGCGTTTTTTGTTTTGTTTTGTTTTGTTGTTGTTTGTTTGTTTTGTTGTTGTTGTTGTTGTTGTTGTTGTTGTTTTTTTTTTTTGGGGGGGGGGGTTCTTGGATAAATATATTTCAAGTTCAACTTCAACTTCATCCCACAAGGCAATCATAATTCCCACCGTTATAACAGTTGGTTGCTTTTCTGATTCCCACCCCTATTCAGATTGAATAAACATATCCATATATCAATAATTTCTTGGTAGGCCTACTACAAAATTTCAATATGGCACGAAAAAGAGACATGATAACGAAGCTTTTCGACCTGCACTCATCAGGTTATCACGCAGGTATATAACAAATTACTTGAAATCAACTATATTATACTCGATGAGTGTGAAATCCTTTCGCCGAATTTTCACAAACTTCACCCACAAATTCCGTTGCTTATTGAGCTTTGGAAAGGTGAATAAACTGATGTTGGGGTTCTTCGAAGTATTGTAACACCCCCCCCCCCCCCAAAAAAAAAAAAAAAAAAACGCAATTTCGTTGTATTTTGCCACAAAACGTAGAAAATTCCCCCAAAAGAAAGCGACTTTCGTTGATGTTGGCTTTACACACGATTTCAATAGCGCACTTTATGCATGCACCGGATGAATTGACCTAGATAAATTATGATGAATTGATCAACTCTACTCAGTGAGGTCATAGGAGGTCAACCCCGCTTCGATGTTTATCGGTCTGTTTGAGAAATCTGGCTCAATAAGGGCAATAATCAAGGGTACATTTTAAGCAACAAAAAAAAAATTATTTGCTAAAATTGATGAAAACTTTATTCTTGCAATTGGGGGTCTGAAAAAACCATATGAGCTCTTTAAGCAGTACAAATGTATTTGAAATTGGAAAGGGAATATACCAGGGATAAAAACAACTGCTACTACTAATTATACTATACTACTACTATTACTACTACTACTACTACTACTTCTACTGATATATATGTATATAATATTTATGTGGTACAAATCATGCAAACCTGCCATCCGTCTGTATAAGCGATGGACCTGGTACATTTACTTTCTCACTATTATTTTTTATGTTAATACTCTGTCAAATGATTTCCTTTTCTTTGTCAAACCATGTTGAAATGATAATGTTATTTACTTGTGTATTGTATTCTACTTTTCCTGAATAAAGAAATGACATCAACAAAACTACTTCTCCTGCTACTACTACTGCTACATTCGACTGTAATCGTACCCAAAATCGTCCATACTCAAAATAATCAAATCAACTTGTAATCTCTTGGTACTCTCTTATGAAAATTCGCAATTTTCGACACAGTGGTATTACTGGAGGGTTTGTTCCTCTTCTGTTGTTTTTGTGCGGTTTTTTTTTTTTTGTTTTGTTTGTTTGTTTGTTTTGTTTTGTTTTGTTTTTTTTTTTTTTTTTGGGGGGGGGGGGGGGTTCTTGGATAAATATATTTCAAGTTCAAGTTCAACTTCATCCCACAAGGCAATCATAATTCCCACCGTTATAACAGTTGGTTGCTTTTCTGATTCCCACCCCTATTCAGATTGAATAAACATATCCATATATCAATAATTTCTTGGTAGGCCTACTACAAAATTTCAATATGGCACGAAAAAGAGACATGATAACGAAGCTTTTCGACCTGCACTCATCAGGTTATCACGCATGTATATAACAAATTACTTGAAATCAACTATATTATACTCAATGAGTCCGGACGCAACCCAGGCGCCGTAATTTCAGAACAATCGCAAAGCTTGGACGAACTCCTTTTGTCTGCACAGAAGGGGTTCGTGCAATTGAATGTAGGCGGCTTCCAGAAAGCGTAAATGCGCTGCGCTTCTGGCCCGGGACATAATTGAGAATTGATCGTCGGCATAGCTTTGAGAAGTACGGCCCACGTACCTGGCATCGCACCGGCACTGAAATTGGTAAATAACATTACTCAAGTGGGGGGTGGGTATTACATCCTTGCTAGTTGACGGTAGCATCCTGTTTGTAGAAAACACAATGCGTGTCGAAACCGCGTAATAGCAACGTGACACTGCGTGTTTGATCTGACTGGCGTATTTGTCAGATACCATTCTCCTTAACAATGGTTACCCTGAGCATGTTATATCTCGCACCATAACACGGACGCTGGAGGCACAATCCAAATCTGACACCAGATTTGGACCTGCCAAATGCTCAAACTACCCTGGATTTAATTTACGGGTTCTTTACTTCACAATAGGGACTTTTAGAATTGCACGTCCACATAGTCAACTGGTACGCAAGGACATCATTCTACGCCACTGCGCATGCGCCACTCGCCCTCTCCCTGTCCTCCTCCCTGACTTGCAAAATCGAGAACGTGTTCACTTCCTTTTTGCGGTGCTCCGAAAAACTCGACGAGGTTCACGTATATGACGTCATCAGAACAGCTCAACTATCACTATGAACATGAACAAAGAAGCGGACAATTTATGCAGCTCCTCATTGTACCCTTCACAATTGCACTGGTTAACAAAAGAACATCCATTCATTGCTATCCTGTAAAAATATGTAGAACAGGTGTCACATAATAGCAGTGAAGGGATGTCCTTTTGTCTACTAGAGCTATTGTGGAGGGTAGAATGAGGAGCTGCATAAATTGTCCGCTCTCTTTGTCATCGTGTTCATAGTGTATTATGCTCATCCGTTGAGTGTGTACTTCCGGTTGACGTCGACGGTACGTACACGTCGAGTGAAATCTAAAATAGGGACTTTTAGAAGTGCACGTCCACTTAGTCGACTGGTACGCAAGGACATCATTCTACGCCACTGCGCATGCGCCACTCGCCCTCTCCCTGTCCTCCCTGACTTGCAAAATCGAGAACGTGTTCACTTCGTTTTTGCGGTGCTCCGAAATCTTCGACGAGGTTCACGTATATGACGTCATCAGAACAGCTCAACTATTATGCTCATCCTCAAATTCGGATTGAAAAGGTAAGTTTTCAGTACCTTTTCTTGAAATCACTGTAAATTCAACGATGTTTTCTCTTTGTGGTGTTTTAAATTATCGTCTGAAGTCTGAAAGTTGTACTGGCAAGTTATAAATCTGGAATTAAATCAAGTGAAGTGCAAGCGTGCACAAGTTGAGTGTGTACTTCCGGTTGACGTCGACGTTACGTACACCTCGAGTGAAATCTAAAATGATCAGAACTGTAGTCAACATGGGCAGTCGACGACGTTGACATGCGCGAATTAGTCGACTGGGACGAAGTACTAGTCCACTGCTTCTAAAAGTACCTAGATGGCGTTCACAATAACAAGTTCTACTACTACCACTGCATCTACTGCTAATTTTTCCCTAATACTACTTTTACTGCTACAATGGACTGCTTTGTGTTAACTGCATTCAAATGAGGTGAAGCGAGGTTCGCGTTTTAGCGAAGACGGCAATACCATTGTTGGACGCGTTCTCGATCTGACTGGTGGACGAGGGAGAAGCCAGTGGGCGGGTGAGCCGTTCCTGCACAAAGCGCGGATACATACAAACTGCTAAATTTAAATTGGAGAGATCGAATACATTTAATATTTTCAAATGAGAAAAATAATAGATTAGTATGAGCAAGGATACTGACATGGGAAATAGCCAGTATCTAATAGCCATTTTCTGTAATCAGAATAAACTAGACACTGAATAGTTTGTTGAAGAACCCCAGGCAACATTGCGGTATTGAAGGTATGGGGATATTAAAGCATTGTAGACCTACATCATTAATAATATTGTTGGTGAAAATTACTTGATTTTGTATAATAGTCCTATATTATTTGATATTTTGGTACAGCTTAAGTCAATGTCATTATTCCAAGATAATTAAATATCAATAGTTACACCTAAGAATTTCAGTGAAATAGAAATACTAATACTGCTGCTGCTGCTGATGTTAGTATGACAAAAAAACTACTCCTTACTCATAACAGTACTACTGATATTACTACTACTACTACTACTACTACTACTACTACTACTACTACCACTACGACGACGCTTAACGAGATTAATGCACTTCCCAAACTGAGGCCCAAATAGCAGTTCTACTTTTAAAACGTATCTGTGCCTACTTCATGACAACACTACAAAAGCTTACATATCACTTGCTTATACACTGACTTGCATCTATTGTTGAACTCTATAACAGCCCTTGATTTGGCAGAGCTATTGAGTCTACATTTATTTATTGAAGAAAAAAACATGTGATCATGGAGATAGTGTTCAAAATAATCAAAGAAAGAAATCAAGAATATGAAGAGAAAAACGTTGTATCCTTGGTAATTTTTTTCCCGATGTAGATTAGGGGAACTTTCGGGTACGGTATGAAAGTTCTATCTCTTTTTTAGCTTTGTGGTTTGTGTTTTATTTTCGTTGAGAATATGCATTATGGCATTATAAGTACAAGACCTACTTTGGACGGCATTTTGTTCCGACTTGAATGAATGATAAAAGTTCTGAGTTTGGTATCACATATACGTCCAAACAAGAAAGATAAATACATAACGACATCGATGGACGAACATCAGCAACTGTTGTGAGATGATTTAGATTAAATTGACATTGCGCATTTTTTATATATCATACCTTAAACTGAAGATACATAGTTTGGTATTATTGCAATAATTGATATTATAGAATGGGTTTCAGAATCCCTGCAATCTCACTGGTCAAGAGCTGTGCCTTGAATTTTACTGGCCTGCACGTTCGATATCAATAATTATTACGATCACTGACGATAGCCACTGTAAACATGCTATCGATATTTATTTTAGCGAGTTCAGTTTCAGTTTTTCAGTTCAGTTTGGTTTATTTCATATTTCACAATAATCAAAATATAATACAAAAATAACATTCAGTAGATTATACATAACACAATTAACGAAGTACAATAAAAGATCTATAGAAATAATACAATGATGATTAACATAGGGGAGATACAGACATAATATATGAGAGGTGAAAATATGAAGGGAAACTATTAAAAAGCAGAGCTTGTAATTTATAGATTCCCTTTAAATACTAAATAGGTATAGTCAAATCGTTGTGATATCAATCAAATAAATAAAGAAAAAAGGGGGAAAAAAAGGATAAGAAGAAGAAGAAAAAAAAAAAACGGCTTAAGATGGGGAAAATGAGAATTTGACAAAGGACTAATGCTTGTCTGGGACATTAAGGAGCCATGGGATTATTATTTAGGTAAGTGTTTAAAATATACATCTTTAATTTACGTTTAAACGAATACATAGAGCCGGAATTTATTATGTCAGACGGGAGATCGTTCCAAAGTAAAGGGCCAGTAACTATGATTGTATTATGAGCAAAAGCTGTTCGGGTACGTGGAAGATGATAGGAATGGCATTGACGTGTAGGATAAGAATGAATTTCGTCATTCCTTACAAATAAAGCGAGTGCGAGCGTCTGAGCTGAGAGCCGCGATATACGACTTTTTAATGACGGAGAATTGCAAGATTTGAGACAAAATTCAGATGTTAATGATAGTTGACTTCGGATTCTGATGGTAAGCCCAATAAAATCCGATTCTAGGTCTACCTGTTTAAAAACAAGCAAACTGAAAAGGCGATTAAATGAAAATTAGTGCAGTGTGAAACTGAAACTTCAGTACCGTACGCTGCACTGCACTGCAGACACTACGGTGATTCACTACAGTCTACAGCGCAGCATACACTGGCCTGGTCTGGGCTGGCCTGGATTATGGGCTGACCAGACTTAAAATTTGTTGATGCAAGACTAGAAGTTCTCTTTGCATTAATTCTTTAAATTACTTGCTTTAATGTAAATAGACTAGATTATATCTAACTTGGGCTTGTTGTTGACATGAGTGACAGATTCTAAAATAAAAAAGTTGACAGTCACAGTCATGACAGTAGTTAGCTTAGCCTAGGCTTAGGGTCAAGACTCTAACACTGAAATAAAATGAAATTCTGAAATTTAACCTAATTAGCCAGATTTTCAGTTCTCTATGGAAGTCATTAAATTTCTAAAATCTATTTATGATGCATGGAAATGATTTACCAGTGCCATGCGTCCGGTAAATTTGAGCCATGCGTCCGGTAAATTTAGCCATGCGTCCGGTAAATTTCAGCCATGCGTCCGGTAATTTTTTTTACCGGACGCATGGCTCACTTTCACTGGATGCATGATTGGGAAAAAGTTTGATTTTCACTTTTTTTTTTACCCATTCTATAAAACAGAACTGATGATGCACAGCTATTTTTCGTGGGTCGGTAGGAATTGTGTACCCTCGGTACCTCTGAATTTTGTCCGAAACCCAGACAATTCAGACAATTCAGAGGTACCTTGTGTACACAATTCCTACCGACCCACTCCAACCTGTGCATCATTTGTATACTGATAACTGGTAGAACTCAAAATGATCCTATTCTTATCTGCAATCCTATCGAAGCGGACCACTAGCCAATGTGCAGGGCGCAAGGGGTATTTCTCCAACCTCACAAATGAAACTGACTTTTCAATCAACGTGAAGAGATATTTCCAAGGTAAACTATTGGTCTTATAACATCATAAGTTATGATTAATTTTCAAATATTTTCCTGTTATTGTCTTGTTAAGTTAAAATTTTGAAGCCAACCTTCAATAGTGAACATGAGTTATTTGGGAGTATTTGGCCACGTATCAATATACGCGCCTCGTTATATACGCGCCTTATAGGGCAGCTGGGCTAAAGCCAGGATAATAGTACTACATCGGCGCTTAGAAACATTATATTAAGCGCAATATAAATGTTATGTATTATTATTATCAAGGCCAAAAGAGTGTAACGCCATATGCGTTAAAAGTTCATCGGAAATCCCTTCAAACATTAAATCCATTAGCTTATGTATAAATTATAAAAAGAGCATGTCTAAAAAGCATAAAATCAAGACTAAAGTAGGCCAATTTGTAAGCTCGCTCGCTTCGCTCACTTGCAAGTATCTATACATTCACTGTACTTGTGTTAATGACACTCCATTTAATAGAAATAGTTAAATGTCAATCAAAGTCATAATTTACAATTGATGGAGAGACGGATTGAATGAACAGTCGTTACCCTGACCCCCCCCCCCCTCCCCTAATGCAAATTCGGGCCTTGACGGGTAATATTCATGCTGGATCACCATTGACTCGGACCCCTCCCTTTAACGGGCGCATTTTTAGGGGCATATGTGTGATATTTGCTTCCAAACAGTAATTTATAGCATCGCAATATACATGTTTTCAAATCTGGCAAAGTCGGAACCTGGAATAATAATAACGATGACAAGTCATGCTTGTGAGCTGCATTCTTCGTATTCTATCCCTATTTTATTGCGAGAAGTGGAATTATTCACTTGTCCAATAAATCTCAAACTTGTATGCTTTACCTTTGCATGAAGTAAACTACTTCTAACATTAAACAGTGCAACATATTGCATCCTTGAAATTAACGAAATGTATGGCGCAGGTGCCCATAATGACAAAAAGCCTCCAAATATATATGTGCGCATAAGATCGTTAAATCTTTGGGTTAATATTTTACGGTAGACTACACTTTTGAAAGCAAAGTCATATGAAAAACAAAGACCACTATAGGGGCACATCGGCCCACGAGATGGCAAATTAAAGAAATTGTTTGTATTTGACTGGTTCTATTTGCTATAATCCAGAAGATGGTCATCAAATTCAAAATGGCTGTCGGATTGTTAGAATATGCTTATTATAATTTTGCATTTTATCTTTACAGCATGCAGTAAAGGAAGTAAATCGAATCAATAGACATGATATACAAGATTTATCTCATTGCAAGAACCCATGGGTCCCTAAAATAAGTTTTTCGTTATTACTTTGATTTCAAAACTCATTAAACAAAAATTAAAACTGAAATTTGAAAATAATCTTATTTTGCATATAGGCCCATCTTTAGGAATATTTTAACATAATGGACCCTGCGTTATGTGTTTCGTTGATTTCAACTATTTAGGCCGGTATACCGAAGTACGGTTTAATACTCCAGTTAAACTAGAGCTTTAATTAAAGCTGATATATGGAATGCAACTGTATTTGAAAAAGTGGGCATCAAAAGCATTTGTCCGAACTTTCAGTTCCGGAGCTAATCATGTAGAAAATACACCCTGTGGTGGTCATTTAAAAAAATGGGTACAAGGGACCTCAAGTCCTGAATTATAGGTGGCTCCTTATCCACAATTAATAAGCATCAAAAACTATATGTATATGCCAAAATTCATGATTTTTTTATGAAAAAGGTACTTTACTATTTGGCTGGACTATTTTACCAGGTAAACATGAGCGTTGCTGTAGCTTCTTGACCGGATATGCAGTTGCAGTTCAATCAACGTGCGTCTACAATACTGCACCCTTTAATTTGCACAATGAATGTGCGAAAGTTCCTGTAAATAAATATCTACAAAGCGTTTTATGCAAAGTGACTCGAATATCATGAATATTACAACTAAATGTAGTCAGTTTTCTTCTTACATACACCAATCAGCTGCGCTTCTGCTGCGGCACCTTTTGATTTGCATATGAATGCGGATAACTTGTATCTTATTTTAATACGTGTATTTTTTTTTTTTTTTTTTTTAATCATCACTTTATTGGAGAAATTCTCAATAAAGGAAAATAGAAGGTACATGAATGTACATAGATAACAAATACATAAGTTTACAAAAACAAAGAAATAGAGAGAAATATAAAAAGCCCAGGACAAGAACCTATTATGGTTCTAAGCAGGGCAGTACATTAAAAAGGAAAGTTACATCGATTACAAAAGCTTAATAATTATGTTGTACCTCATGACTAATAAGGCGAAAATAAAGATAAATTTGGGTAAGTTTCTAATACTATATATCATGTCCTTTTCACAGAATAACGTAAAGATAAAATTTAATTGTAATCAAATTGCACCTACCTCCAATTAACGCATTTTTAATCTTACTTTTATTATTTTAGCCTTACATTAATTAACAAATTCATAGGGATATTTCTTATCAATGAATGAAATATAGCAAACATATATAATATTTAACATGTCGTGAAGTAGTTAACCACACCCCATCCCCCTCCTCCCGCCCCACATCAGCCTATGTTGTCGAAATCTGGAGAGGGGTTTGAATTTCCCACTTTGGATTATTTTTGGCGTAGTATACCGTGAAAGAGGAAATAATGGCTAGTTTAGAGATGGTATTTCGAAAAATTCTTTGTGATGTGGGTTTCCCAAATTCGGTAAGTATTGATTTTAGTCTAGTTTTGTTTTGGGGGGTGATATGTCCACGGGAACCAATCTCAATTGCAAAGAACTTTACTGAGAATCCATTTGACTCCAAGTCAGTGATTATGTGTGCATATTTAGATTCTTTATATTCGTGCATTTTTTCAACATTACTTTCAAAAGGTACAGATAATTCAATGATAATTAATTTGTTACGGTGTTCCCAAAACACACAAATATCGGGTATAAGTGGGGTCGTTGTACATCGAATAGGTATTGTTGAAATTCCACTTTTTTCCACTGCCCTACGTTTAGATCAGTATTAATTTGTATTGTTTCATTAATTTGTTTAACTCCCCCTTGAATTGTCTTCACAATATACAATAAAATGTTATCGTGACGCCATGTATATCTTCCTTCTTCAAGTGCGACTGAACATGCATTTAACACATGGTGAAGAGTTTCCCTATTATTGCATTTTTTGCATTTATCAGATACCATTTTGCCCCATCTGACTAAGTTAGCGTTTGTGTTCAGCGTTTCCGAAAGCGCATTCATGAGAAAACGGGCGACTTTATGTGGAAGATTATATATGATGCTCTTCCAGTCCACTGATTTTGATTCAAGAGCAGCCAGTTCGAAAAATTTTCCCTGTACTGCTAGATTTTGGATATGGTTTTGCCATTCTTGTGATCTTTCGTTTATAAAGTATTCTTTGGTTTTGTTTTTCAGCTGTGGCAAAGTGATATCATCCGAGTTGACATTTTCAAAAACAGTATGGCTTTTTACAGTCACAGATTTCTTCCTACTCCAAGCGGATTCTCTCTCTAATGTGGAGTCAAGACAGTGTGTGACTCCAGAATCGGATATAGACCTCATTCTTACATAGTTCATGGCATGCGATTGGTAATACAAATCTGAAATCGACATAATATCAAGACATTCCGGCATATGTAAGAAAGCAAGGGTAGCAGATCTAGCGAGACCTGACCATTTCTTAAGATACCGATTAGTTAGGGCATCCAGAGATTTAAGGTGGGTATCAGTAACCTCATTAACAGTAAGATGGAAACGTATTGAGGGTAAGAAAAAATTGGCGTACATCTTTAACTTATATTCCTCCCTTACAAGTGAATCCTCAATATTTCCAGTACCCGTTGAAATCAAGTTACGGACATATTGATAAACATCGTCAGAAGAATTTTTGAATGTTACTAAGGATCCTAGAAACTTGAATTCTTCGCTTTCGAGTGTATCAATATCAATACCAGCAAGATTGAAAGATATTGCAGAAGGGCACCCTCTCGCAATCGATAAAGATTTGCACTTGGTTTGCTTTAATTTAAACCCAAGGGACTTGGTATTTGAGTCCAGTTGATTCATTAGACGTTGGTGGGTTCTTTTGTTCCCGGTAATTAAACAAAAATCGTCTGCAAAAGGAGCAGTAATATATTTTTTTCCTTCTAATTCATAACCAAATTTCCTGTTTTCATTTAGGAATTCTAGAATCGGATTAAAGCACATGAGAAAAATGATAGGCGAGAGAGGATCCCCCTGAAAAATACCTTTCTTAAACTGGAAGGGTTGAGAGATCCAATCATCCGTTGCTACGAACCCATTCAGGGAAGCATACAAATTCATGATGTAGGTGTGAATAGGCATAGGAATATTATTACGTTTAAGAGTGAAGTCAATGAGATCGTGAGAGACCGACCCAAACGCATCCTCCATATCAAACCACGTGATATGGACTGTGCGTTTAGATGTTTTACAGTGTTTAATAATCTCGTGAATTACTGCATTGTGGTCTAGACAACCTGAAATGCCATGTAAAAACCCTTTCTGCGTTGTCGTGTCTATCAATTCATTTACAGTGAGAAAATTTTCAATTCTTTGGGCCAAAATCTGGTGATAAATCTTTCCTATAGTAGAAGACAGAGCAATCATGCGGAAGTTTCTGGGTTCTTTCGTATCACCCTTTTTATATAACAACACTACTTTACTATGTGACCAAAGGGAGGGAGGGGTTGGATTCTTTAAAAGTTTACTAAATAGGGTCGCAAGAAAATGATGTGTACATGGCAGCTTCTTCAGCATTCCGTAGTAAATATTATCGGGGCCAGGTGTGGAGTGGGAGCTTTTCTTCTGAAGAATGCGCTTCACATCTTTGGGTTTGATAGGGTCCAGATTAAAGGTAGACGTAGGCGATGTAACTGCTTGTAACCAGGTCGCGTCTTGGGGGTCAAAACAGGCAGGTGATTCGTAGCGTGTCTTGAAGTATGTTGAAGCTGTAGCGGAGTCGAACGTAGGAGAAATACGAGGTGAGTAGAAGGTACCGTTTACAATTTTCTTGGAGAAGTCCCAGAAATTCCTTTTGAAGCATTTTTCTTGATGACGCGCATTCCTTTTTCGTTGATTGTCGGCGTGATGTTTCTTAAGGTAAGTATATGCTGAAAGGGCCTCGTAGAATGCATCTCTATCTTCCTTGGTGCTACTTTGACGGAATGCTTTTCGGCGTAATTGGTTCTTTATCTTTCGCGCCTCTTCCAATGATTTGGGTTGACGTTGAATGAACTTTTTTGTTCCAGAACAATTGACCGCAAATTCCGGTAGTTGGTCAAAAAAGTCCTGCAGTATCTCCGTGAATTGGTTACCGGCGTCGTTAGGGGCGACGGCGTCTGTTGCTAGGTCATGATGTAATACACTGAGACGCCTAGCTAGATTAGAATTGATAGAATTCCACTCGTTTGCCGGTAATTGGGGCAGGGTAAATCGGAGTACTGTGGCCAAGATGAATGCGGAAGCTAATATTGGTATCATGTTGACGAAACGTTACGTTATGTATGGGACTAGGCAAATCCCATAAGAGTATAGTTACTGATCAGTATAATTTCACAGCGTTCAAAATTGAGGTTTAACGAAGGATTAAAAGTCATAAAAGAGCATATATGATTGACTCACCAGAGCAGTAACAGTTAATTATTATTCCAAGAGCTATAAAAGAGCCAACCTGAGGAATCAGGGCTGAAAAGTGCAAATTTGCAAAGGCTAGTCAGCCATATTCAGTCCGTCACCTTCCTTTGGAAGCTGATATATTGGAATCGTCCTGTGCAAGTTAACACGCTCTTTATAAATATTCATATGAAGCGTCGCCATTGTTCTTTTAACATAGTCTAATTATCTGACTTACTTTTTGATTTGCATATTTTTCTTGTGCGTCATGACTATATGATTCAGAAGCCCTTTAGGAAATATGGCGACTATTACGCTGAACACGTTAATTCTAGAGGCTGTACTATACATGAATGAAAATTGATTTATTTTAAATATATGTATATATGACTGTATACTTACTTTCTTGATTGGTGTCAGAGGCCTACTGGTCAAATTAAAGCGGCTTGTGCTTCTGTTGCCGTGGTGAACCAGCAGTGCTCCAAAAGGGAGTGACGGGTTTACTGAACACTCCAACTGGAATCAGAAGATAGAACATAATTATGATCTCATACTAACTTGGCTCATTTCTGATGTTGGTCGTACAGGCTAATGCACCTTTCAATCGACTCTTTTGTTTCTGGATATATATAAGATTTATCTCTTTATTTCAGTAAAAAACATGAAGGATTGACGAATAGTTTGCTCGCCAAGATAGCTGGTGAATCCAATGTCACATTAATGGAGTTAATATCATCTACTATGTAAAATGTGTAGTGGGGCCAGGCTCGACTATCACTTGTGCTATTTTCTGGTCCCATTTACCTGCTATTATGTTTCAATCTTGTAACAATATTACTGTAGGACAAATCTTGTACACAATATTGTGGGTAAATAAAATCATTCAATTCATTCAATTCAACATAAAACTATAAAACGAGAGTGTATTGTTTTATTGTCTTGGCAGAAAAGATTATTCCTCTTCCTCTATAATACATGTAGATCACTGATCATATCTTTGTTGGAAACTCGAAACCTGCACTACTGAAAGTGATACTGATATGCAGATTAGTATTTTTTAATCGATCGGAGCTTCTAAAAGTGTATCTTTAGATCACTCTGCCCAATGCAAACTAAATTTCATACAATCAAAAAAATAATAAACCAAAATCGCATTGACATTATGGGATGGGTTGGTGCGCTGCTGGCGGGAACCCTACAAAAGATAGAATAATGCGACAGTGGGATTCTTTTATTCGTTTTAACCTTTAACCTCGATGCCGTGCATCAGTCGGTAAACAGGAATTTGAAGTGAGCGAGGAAGACAAATGAAAAGTGAACTTAACGTGCAATGTATTCATCAGCTTAAAAAAAAAACTATGTATATGCCAAGTTTCATGCTTTTGTGAAAAGGTGCAGAATTATTCAACTATTCCGCTGGACTATTTTCCCAGGTCCACATGAGCGTTGTGGCAGCCTGTCGATCCAATTTGCATTGTGGAGCCAGTGGTCCAATCAACGTGCGCTTAAAAAAACTTCACCCTTGAATTTGCATATGGATGTGCACAACTTTGTAATTTCATATCTCGGAACCGTTCTATGGCAACTCGAATATCAGGAATATTCAATCTAAGCGTCGTCAGTTTTCTTCTTACATATGTAAGAGTGTTATTACGTGTTTACGATCATGGCAGCCAGCTAACCACACACTTTTTTACCACTCCATAAGATATTTCAAAAACCCTAGATGTTCTTGTTCTTTCAACTTTCCTCAGTTAACACTGCGCACCTCTATCACGTGGATAATATTTTGAATCAACATGCCTCCCAAAATTCAAAGGAAAACTACAAAAAAGGGAGAAAATGAGCCCGTTGGGAGTGACATCTACCCGTGCAGTGAATTTCCCCAAGACATGGCTACCTCAACTAGCCACACGGCCGAAGCTACCGGCCCAGCTAATCCAAAGGATCTGGTGACAGATGTTGCTGCTGCTGCCGAGCGCGAATCTGCCCCATCCACTGCTGCTATGACTCATATTCTTAAAGAGGCAATGTCGACATTTCAGACAATGTTGGACCAAGCTGTCAAGTCAGTAGTAGAAAGCATTCAGAAGGTAGAGAGAGCTTTGGAATTTGAAGGTCGGAGAATCGACGACCTTGAAAAGAAAAACAAGAATCTGGAAGGAAGGATGGAGAAAATTGCCCTGAAATGCAAACTAAGTTGCATGCAATAAAAAAAAAAATCGCATTGATATTATGGGATGGTTCGTTCCTCTCCTGGAGGGAACACTACAAATGCACTAGCGGATCCAGGGGGAGGGGGCCGAATCGGCCGCGCCTCCCCCCCCCCTATTGGCGTCGAAAAAAAAGAAAAAAGAGGGGGGGAAAAAAGAAGAAGGAGAAGGGAAGTATTTTTGAAGGTTTGACGAAAATTTTATTTCCCCCCCCCCCCCCCCACTGAGCGACTTTTCAAGAAGCTGGCGATACCGAAAAATACGGGTCAACCTTTTCAAAATTTTTTTTTTTAGTTCCTACCCCACCCCCCCCCCCCCCCCCCCCCCCCCCCCCCCCCCCCCCCACTGAGCGACTTTTCGAGAAGCTGGCGAGACCGAAAAAATACGGTTCTACCTTTTCAAAAACTTTCATTTTTCGGCCCCCTCTTTTACGCAATCCTGGATCCGCCCCTGAAATGGTACGAATCAGGTGCTTCGGTTTTGTGCCGCACCCCTCTGATTGACAAAGCGATCATGACATTCTTTTTGTTCGTTTAAACCTTTAACCTCGATGAGGTGCTGGTAAACAGGTATTTGAAGGGAGAGAAATCGAACGTGAACTAAGCGTGCAATATATTTATTACTCTCCAAATTCTGTAAAAGAACTAATTCTACTCATAATACCAACGCCGCCATTTCTTCTTCTTCTTCTTTTCTTCTTTTCTTCTTTTTCTTCTTTGTCTTCGTCTTCTTCTCATATTATCTCTAGCCTCGTATACCATACACGCTTTCCATCAAACCGCCCATCAAGGCCCAATATTTCTAGTCCATACTTTCTGACAATGTGCCCTACGAAATCCAGTTGGTATTTTCTGATGGTAGCAATCAGGTTGCACCTAACTCCAATTATGTCCAGTATTTGATCGTTTGAGATCTTCTTCAACTTCCCTCAACAACCTTCTCTGACATTACACGACAACTCCTAAAAATCACTAGTACTGCCCCATACATATCACCAGTATCAACACGACCTATACTTCTAACAATATTTTCAATTCCAATTTATTCAACTTATTTCATTCATTCATAAAAAAGTACATTTACAAAATTATGGAAGAATGAAAGTAAAGTGGTGCATGAAAGGAGGAGACAGCTGGCATTAAACAATGTATAAACATACATGATACGAAAAAAATGGATACATAAATAAGAACAGAACCAAAGCAAAGCAATAATCAAACCATATAAAAGTAAGAGTAAAGCCTGATCATACAAACAGTATATTCAGTATCAGTGATTTTAAAACATTAAGATAAGGACTTTATTTGATATGTGAAGGTGTCTTGTTCCAGATTTTTGGGCCCCTTGCAGAAGAGATACAATAGTGACCAGGGAGACTAAGGGGGATAGTTTTGATAAAGCAGAAATACATAAAAACTGCTAAATTAAAATCGGAGAGATCGGATACATTTAATATTTCGTGTGTTGAGAGCCAGAAGGGCGTTAACTCGTATGCTTTAACACAGAGTTAACGCCCTTCTGGCTCTCAACACACGATTTTCAAATGAGAAAATAACAGATAAGTATGAGCAAGGATACTGGGATGGGAAATAGCCAGTATCTAATTGCCATTTTCTGTATTCAGAATAAGCTAGACACTGAATATTAAAGTTGAAGAACCCCCAGGCAACACTGCAGTATTAAAGCAATGTAGATCTATACCATTAATAATACTGTTGGTGGAAATTACTTGTACAAATTAGTTTGTATAATATTCCTATATAATTTCATAATTTGGTACAGTTTAAAGTCAATAATTCCAAGATAATTTACTATCAGAACTTCCACCTGAGAATTTCAGTGAAATAGAAATACTGCTCCTGCTGCTGTTGATATGACAAACTATACTACTCCTTACTCCTAACAATACTACTACTACTACTACTACTACTACGCTTAACGTTGTAGTTACAACATACTAAACTGCCTGAATTAATACACTTCCCAAACTGAGACCCAAAATAGCAGTTCTATACCGTTAAAACGCATTTGTGCCTACTTCATGACATTCAACAGCTTACATACCTCTTGATTATACACTGCCTTGCATCCAGGGGCCTGGGAGCTGGGGGTGCTGTAGCTAACAAGTAGTTAAAAAGAGACCCTAAAAAGCAAAGGACCTTTTTTTTTTTTTTTTTTTTTTTTTTTCTTGTCAGAGTTTCTTGGACTTAAAAAGAGACACTAAAATGCTGAGGACCTTTTTTTTTTGCTCACAGCACCCCCAGTAACAAAATCGGGTGCTTCGGTTTTGTGCCGCACCCCTCTGATTGACAAAGCGATCATGACATTCTTTTTGTTCGTTTAAACCTTTAACCTCGATGAGGTGCTGGTAAACAGGTATTTGAAGGGAGAGAAATCGAACGTGAACTAAGCGTGCAATATATTTATTACTCTCCAAATTCTGTAAAAGAACTAATTCTACTCATAATACCAACGCCGCCATTTCTTCTTCTTCTTCTTTTCTTCTTTTCTTCTTTTTCTTCTTTGTCTTCGTCTTCTTCTCATATTATCTCTAGCCTCGTATACCATACACGCTTTCCATCAAACCGCCCATCAAGGCCCAATATTTCTAGTCCATACTTTCTGACAATGTGCCCTACGAAATCCAGTTGGTATTTTCTGATGGTAGCAATCAGGTTGCACCTAACTCCAATTATGTCCAGTATTTGATCGTTTGAGATCTTCTTCAACTTCCCTCAACAACCTTCTCTGACATTACACGACAACTCCTAAAAATCACTAGTACTGCCCCATACATATCACCAGTATCAACACGACCTATACTTCTAACAATATTTTCAATTCCAATTTATTCAACTTATTTCATTCATTCATAAAAAAGTACATTTACAAAATTATGGAAGAATGAAAGTAAAGTGGTGCATGAAAGGAGGAGACAGCTGGCATTAAACAATGTATAAACATACTTGATACGAAAAAAATGTATACATAAATAAGAACAGAACCAAAGCAAAGCAATAATCAAACAATATAAAAGTAAGAGTAAAGCCTGATCATACAAACAGTATATTCAGTATCAGTGATTTTAAAACATTAAGATAAGGACTTTATTTGATATGTGAAGGTGTCTTGTTCCAGATTTTTGGGCCCCTTGCAGAAGAGATACAAAAGTGACCAGAGAGACTAAGGGGGATAGTTTTGATAAAGCAGAAATACATAAAAACTGCTAAATTAAAATCGGAGAGATCGGATACATTTAATATTTCGTGTGTTGAGAGCCAGAAGGGCGTTAACTCGTATGCTTTAACACAGAGTTAACGCCCTTCTGGCTCTCAACACACGATTTTCAAATGAGAAAATAACAGATAAGTATGAGCAAGGATACTGGGATGGGAAATAGCCAGTATCTAATTGCCATTTTCTGTATTCAGAATAAGCTAGACACTGAATATTAAAGTTGAAGAACCCCCAGGCAACACTGCAGTATTAAAGCAATGTAGATCTATACCATTAATAATACTGTTGGTGGAAATTACTTGTACAAATTAGTTTGTATAATATTCCTATATAATTTCATAATTTGGTACAGCTTAAAGTCAATAATTCCAAGATAATTTACTATCAGAACTTCCACCTGAGAATTTCAGTGAAATAGAAATACTGCTCCTGCTGCTGTTGATATGACAAACTATACTACTCCTTACTCCTAACAATACTACTACTACTACTACTACTACTACGCTTAACGTTGTAGTTACAACATACTAAACTGCCTGAATTAATACACTTCCCAAACTGAGACCCAAATAGCAGTTCTATACCGTTAAAACGCATTTGTGCCTACTTCATGACATTCAACAGCTTACATACCTCTTGATTATACACTGCCTTGCATCCAGGGGCCTGGGAGCTGGGGGTGCTGTAGCTAACAAGTAGTTAAAAAGAGACCCTAAAAAGCAAAGGACCTTTTTTTTTTTTTTTTTTTTTTTTTTCTTGTCAGAGTTTCTTGGACTTAAAAAGAGACACTAAAATGCTGAGGACCTTTTTTTTTTGCTCACAGCACCCCCAGTAACAAAATCGGGTGCTTCGGTTTTGTGCCGCACCCCTCTGATTGACAAAGCGATCATGACATTCTTTTTGTTCGTTTAAACCTTTAACCTCGATGAGGTGCTGGTAAACAGGTATTTGAAGGGAGAGAAATCGAACGTGAACTAAGCGTGCAATATATTTATTACTCTCCAAATTCTGTAAAAGAACTAATTCTACTCATAATACCAACGCCGCCATTTCTTCTTCTTCTTCTTTTCTTCTTTTCTTCTTTTTCTTCTTTGTCTTCGTCTTCTTCTCATATTATCTCTAGCCTCGTATACCATACACGCTTTCCATCAAACCGCCCATCAAGGCCCAATATTTCTAGTCCATACTTTCTGACAATGTGCCCTACGAAATCCAGTTGGTATTTTCTGATGGTAGCAATCAGGTTGCACCTAACTCCAATTATGTCCAGTATTTGATCGTTTGAGATCTTCTTCAACTTCCCTCAACAACCTTCTCTGACATTACACGACAACTCCTAAAAATCACTAGTACTGCCCCATACATATCACCAGTATCAACACGACCTATACTTCTAACAATATTTTCAATTCCAATTTATTCAACTTATTTCATTCATTCATAAAAAAGTACATTTACATAATTATGGAAGAATGAAAGTAAAGTGGTGCATGAAAGGAGGAGACAGCTGGCATTAAACAATGTATAAACATACATGATACGAAAAAAATGTATACATAAATAAGAACAGAACCAAAGCAAAGCAATAATCAAACAATATAAAAGTAAGAGTAAAGCCTGATCATACAAACAGTATATGCAGTATCAGTGATTTTAAAACATTAAGATAAGGACTTTATTTGATATGTGAAGGTGTCTTGTTCCAGATTTTTGGGCCCCTTGCAGAAGAGATACAAAAGTGACCAGAGAGACTAAGGGGGATAGTTTTGATAAAGCAGAAATACATAAAAACTGCTAAATTAAAATCGGAGAGATCGGATACATTTAATATTTCGTGTGTTGAGAGCCAGAAGGGCGTTAACTCGTATGCTTTAACACAGAGTTAACGCCCTTCTGGCTCTCAACACACGATTTTCAAATGAGAAAATAACAGATAAGTATGAGCAAGGATACTGGGATGGGAAATAGCCAGTATCTAATTGCCATTTTCTGTATTCAGAATAAGCTAGACACTGAATATTAAAGTTGAAGAACCCCCAGGCAACACTGCAGTATTAAAGCAATGTAGATCTATACCATTAATAATACTGTTGGTGGAAATTACTTGTACAAATTAGTTTGTATAATATTCCTATATAATTTCATAATTTGGTACAGCTTAAAGTCAATAATTCCAAGATAATTTACTATCAGAACTTCCACCTGAGAATTTCAGTGAAATAGAAATACTGCTCCTGCTGCTGTTGATATGACAAACTATACTACTCCTTACTCCTAACAATACTACTACTACTACTACTACTACTACGCTTAACGTTGTAGTTACAACATACTAGACTGCCTGAATTAATGCACTTCCCAAACTGAGACCCAAATAGCAGTTCTATACCGTTAAAATGTATTTGTGCCTACTTCATGACATTCAACAGCTTACATACCTCTTGATTATACACTGCCTTGCATCCAGGGGCCTGGGAGCTGGGGGTGCTGTAGCTAACAAGTAGTTAAAAAGAGACCCTAAAAAGCTAAGGACCTTTTTTTTTTTTTTTTTTTTTTTTTTCTTGTCAGAGTTTCTTGGACTTAAAAAGAGACACTAAAATGCTGATGACCTTTTTTTTTTGCTCACAGCACCCCCAGTAACAAGATCGTTCCCATGCTGCCCCTGCTAGCACCTATTGTTGAACTCTAACAGCCCTAGATTTGACAGAGCTTTTGATTCAAAACGTATGTATTGAACGAACTGTGGTCATGGTGATTGTGTTCAAAATATTTGTAATCATAGAAAAAAATCAAAAACATGAAAGAACGTTGTCTCCTTGGTAACTTGGAACTTTCGGGTACGGTAGAAAAGTTTTGGCAACTCCTGTGGTTTGTATTTTATATTCGTTGAGTATAAGCATAGTGGCATTATAAATACAAAACTTATTTTGGACAGCATTTATTTCCGACTTGAATGAATGATGAAATTTCAGAGTTTGATATCATTGCAGGGTGGTCTTTAAAACATGGCATGCATACAGAAATATGAATTTACATACATGATCACATATAATTCTGTCCAAACAAAGGAAGATAAGTAGATAACGACATTTTTGATATTTCATGCCTTAAACTGATAACTGGTAGACCTCAAGTTGATCCTATTTTTATCCTATTTTTACAGGTGCACGCCACAAGCCCACTTGAGCATCAAAACCTCTATGTATACAGTAAATTCCATGGGTTTTCTTATGAATAAGTGCACAGTTAAAGTTTACTACTCGGCTAGACTCATTTCCCAGGTCAACATGATATGCATGAGCGATGCCACAGCTTGTCGACCCATTTGCGTTGAGGAGCGGTCCAATCAACACGCATCTACAAAACTTAACCCTTTAATTTGCATATGAATGTGTACAACTTCCTTTGTAGTTTAACATCTAGAAATCGTTCCATGCAAGACGACTCCAATGTCATGAATATTCAAAATAAGCGTCGTCAGTTGTCTTCTTATATACACCAATCAGCTGCGTCGCCTGCTGCCACACCCTTTGATTTGCATGTGAATGCGAATAACTTGCAATTTATTTTAATATATTGGAATCGCCCTGTGCTTCTTGTTTGTTGAAGATTTGTTTTTTACAGACATGTATCAAGTCTGGGACCGACCTATAACGTCACCATCCGAGGTTGTGATAGTTGACTCAATCTTTATGAATATTCATATCAATCGCTGCCAGTGTTCTTTAATCAGCCGCACATTTTGATTCGCATGTTATCTTCTGCGTCATGACTATTATGATTCAGAAGCCCTGTTGGAAACACGTTAGTTCTAGATGCTATCCAAGAATTTAAGAAGCAAAACTATGAGTGTATACTTACTTTCAAATTGTCTTGTCTTGACCGGTGTACAAATCAAAATGTCCACTTTCTGCTTTCTGATCCAATGCAAACTTGTTTCAGAGGATAATGGTCAAATTACTGCAGCCATTGCTCCAGGATAGTATGATAAATAGCTGTGCTGCAAACGAAGTGACAAAAGATTTAGTTGCACATCCGACTGGAAGTTCCACTTACACAACTAAGTTCCAGAATTAGTTTATTTCAAAGGACATATATTAGTTTAAAAATTTAGCTACAAGGCAAACGTGCCTTTAAATTCCACGTTCTGTGTCTGCATATAGAGAAGGCTTTTGTTTTTTACTTCGGCGAATAGCAGTGCTGTATGAAAAAAATGACGAATAGATTCCTGGTCAGTATAAAATTGATGAATCCAGTGTCATATAAAACTATATTCCTCCCAAGGAGGGTGTATGCTTTTTATTGTCTTCGTAGAAAAGAAGTTTAATCAGGAATACATGTAGATCAGTTCGAATATCTAATAGACAACTGCCTATTTCTTAAAATGTCTAATTCTGCACTTTCAAAACTGTCACTGGTCTGCGCTTAAATCTAGTATTCAGAGCTCCCAATGTGTATCTGTCGCCCCTCCAAATGAAAACCAAATTTCAACCTGACTCCGACAGGCAATATCACATTTTGGATCGGTTTGTTCCGCTTCTAGTAGTAACCCAACAAAAGATTATGAAGAGACCACGAAATTGTGCTTTCTAACCTTTAACCTTGGTGACGTGTATTAATTGAAAACAGGCATTAGAAGAGAGCAAGGAACAGGAATGCAATGTATTTGCTTTATATCTTCTGTAGAGAAAGTACCACTTCTACTACCAACGCCCCCACCACTACCACCACCATTGGTAAAAAGATAAGGAAGGAATCTAAATGTATAAAATACAGGTCGTTTAAGAGGTTTAATGAAAATGGATTTAAGCGAGATTTATGCAATATGGATTGCAGCTTTTGGGGTCAAAATATTGATATTGATGTTCTATGGGAGAAATGGAAAAGATCTTCATTAAGCATTGTTGATATAATACCTTTAAAGACAAGTAGAATTTAAGAAAAACATACGCCTTGAATTACAAGTGATATACGGGATATTATGATACAGCGAGATAAGAAGTTGAAGAAATACATGAAATCAAATGCTGAATTTGATTGGGTCATGTATAAAAAAACACTTAGAAATTAAGTTAATAGATTAATTAAGTCAAGTAAAAAGAAATATTTTCATAAAATAATTTTCGATTGTAAAAATAATAACAGTGAATTATGGAAATGTATTAAAGAAATACTACCTGCTAAAGATAAACCTTCTTTAAATAAAGTTGTAGTCGAGGGAAATGAATTTGATGACCCGGTGTATATTGCAAACCATTTTAATGATTATTTCAAATCAGTCACTAAGAACTTGACTGATGATAGTAGTGAAAACTCTGGAAGTCAGTTTTTGGCTCATCATAATTTATCTCAAGAAAATGTAACTTTCAATTTACCCATTGTAAATGCTGTTGTTGTCATAAAGAGTTTAAACACAAATGCTTCTTTAGGCCTTGATGGCATAAGTTGTAAAATACTTAAACTATGTGGTCAAGGTGTGATTCCCTCACTTGTGACCTTGATAAATAAGTCTTTTTCATCTTGTTGCTTCCATCGTGAAAGGGAGGAAGCTAAAGTTTTACCTCTTCATAAAAAGGCAATTTTGAAGAAATGAATAATTTTCGACCTATCTCTGTGTTAAGTGTAATTTCTAAGATAATAGAAAAGATTATAAACATGGAACTAGATTCGTTCTTGAATGACACTGATATTTTATCTGAAAACCAATTCGGATTTAGGAAAAAATAGTCAACTGAAGCGGGTTTTTTCAGATATATATTAATGTTTAAATGCATTAAAGGTATTGCCCCCTCATGTTTGTCGAAGTTATTTAGTTTTAGGAAAGACCTTCATCCACATGGAACTAGATCATTGTCCCCAAAATAAGTTACGCTATCCCAAATGTAATATAGAGTCCTTCAAACATTCTTTGCACTATTTAGCAGTCTCACTTCGGAACAGTTTGGAACCCTCTTGTCAAAATATACAATCTCTTGCATCCTTCCGTCAATATTTGCAGAATAATCTTTAATTGCCTTCCTTATAATTCAATTTGTTTATCAATTGCGTTTGTAATTTTAGCAAACATGTGTTATGTCATTGCTGAATAAGATGTTTATAATGTGTTTATTACACATAATGATATTTATTAAATATTCATGTATGATGCTCGCATTTTATTTCTATTTTGTACAGGACCCCAAGGGGAGCAGCATTTGTTGATTCGGTTCCCTGGTTAAATATTGTGAATAAATAAATAAATACATTGTGAATAAATCACCACTAATTGGAGAGGCAATACCAGAATGTAATAAGCAAAATTATTTTTGTATACTTAGTTTCAAGTTGTCTAGTCTTGATTGGTGTGAAAATTCAAATGTGCACTTTCTGCTTTCTGATCCAATGCTAATTTGTTTCTGAGGATAATGGTCAAATTATTGCCGCAAATGCTCCGGGATACTATGATTAAAAGCTGTGCTGCAAAACGAATTGACGGGTTTCCTGGTATGTCGTAGAACTGATGATTTCAACTAAATTCAAAAGTATTTCTACTACTACTACTACAAAAACTGCTACTACTGCTGCTCCTACTACTACTACTACTATTACCACCACCACCACCACCACCACCATTACTACTATTACCTAAGCTATGACTACTCGTGTTTTCTACTACTGCTATACTACTACTACTACTACTACTACTACTACTACTACTACTACTACTACTACTCCTACACCTACTACTGCTACTTCTACTTCCACTACTACTGATGCTACTACTACTAATACCTCTACCACTACTTCTAGTACTACGACTAGTGCGACTACAACTACTCATACTTCTTCTGCTACTACAGAAATATATATTATTCTACTTCTATTACTCTACGTACTGTACTACTGCTACTGCTGCTGATTCTACTGCTACTGCTACTATGGTGCTGTTACTGGTTTCTAATACTACTACAACTGCTATTTGAAATTTTTTTTTGTGATAGTGAAGAAGGAAAACCAAAAATAATCAAAGTTCGAAACTAACGTATTACAGTGTTAGCAGTCTGCTTCGCTTGATAGATACAACATACTACACCGTCTAGATTTATACACTACCTAAACTAGGACCCGAATATAAGTTCTACCGTTAAAAGCAGTTGTGCTTACCTCATGAATGCAACACTACAAAAGTTTACATACCTCTTGCTTACAATGCCTTGCATCTATTGTTGAACTGTAAAACCCCTAATTGACTTGGCGGAGCTATTGATTCAAAATTTTGTATTGAAACAACTGTGATAGTTCAAAATATTTTTAATCATAAAAATAAATCAAGAATATGAAAGAACGTTGTCTCCTTGGTAACTTGTGTGCTGGAGATTAGGGACTTTACGGTACGGTAGTACAATATATCTCTTCGCTAACTTCTGTTGTTTGTATTTTATTTTCGTTGAAAATATGTATGATGGCAATATGAACATGATACCTATTTTGGACGGCACTTCCGATTTGAATGAATGATAAAAGTACAGAGTTTGGTATCGTTGCAGGGCGGTCTTTATAACATGGCATAGGAATGCAAATTTAAATACACGGTCAAACCTATGACTGTTCAAACAAAGGAAGATAAGTAGATAACGACATCGATAGCCGATTGAAAGAACATCAGTTGTGAGATAATTTAATGAAATTGACACAGCGCAATAGACCTGTTTACTAATTCACTGCACTTTATGCATGTTTCTCTCCAGAATCCTTAGTTTCAACTATTTGGTGCACCTGCTATGCATAATGGCATCTCTATAGATGGAATCCATTTTGCATACATTAGTTGTTGCTATGTCGGGCAAGCCTCTGGCAAGCTTTTGAGTGGTCAAGAGAAACTTTTGTTCAAAAAGTATGCATAAAATTAGTAAACAGGTCTATTGTGATATCCCATGCCTTGAACTTAGGATACATATAGGTGTCATGGTATTGATTTATCGTGATAACTGGTAGAGCTCAAGTAGTTAATATTTAATCATATTTTTATCTACAATCCTCTTGGAGAGGACAACTTGCGTATATGGATGGGAGCAAGGGGCACACCCCACCCCATCCCCTTACAAATTTTCAAGCATGAAACAAAAAATGAAAACGATTTTTCAATCAATCTGATGAGGTATTTCCAAGGTAAATTAAAATCGATCGCTCTCAAAACCTCAAATATCTATCTTTAAATATACTAATCAAAAGCTTACGCATAAAGAAATAACATTTCAATCAAAAACGAAAGTAGGCCAGTTCTGTTTCTCGCTCACTTCTGTCCCGATGAAAATTATATATATATATATATATATATATGTATATTCATCGTACTGTTGTTAATGACACAACAATTGATAGGAATAATAAAAGTCAACAAAATTCGTAATTTATAATTTACAATTCATGAAGAGAAAGATTAAAAGGAACATTCGTCGCCACCCCCCCCCCTCCCCTCGTGAGTTTAGAATGGATACTTAAGATAAGCCGAATTCGATGTTTCTTTTTTTGTTTGTCCTGTATTTTCTGAACGAGTAAATCTTCCAACAGTATTAGAAAGATAACTCATTATGGACGTAAAAGATATACTCTACATCACAACCATTAGCTAAATAAAAGGCGTTTAAATCATGACGGGTAATTTCTTGCTATACAACTTCACTTAAATTATTTAAAGTTTGAATAGATACATATGATTTACCCATAACGGGTGTATTACTTAAGTGTACACATTCCTAGCGATGTAAGTGTGATTTTAGCTTTAGAACGGCAATATAGTTATACAATTATAATTTATGTACTTTGATATCTAGCTATTAAGGCCAAACCTGGAATAATGATAATAACAATGACATGTGACTTATGAGCTCCTTTTTTCTAATTCGAATCTCTTATTTTCTTGTGATATCTGGGGTTATTCACTCATACATTTCTAACCATGAACTTTCGTTATGAACATCAATATCTTTATCTTTTAACTTTGCAAGAAGTAAAATACTTCTAATTGTGACCAGTACAACATTACGTCACTGAAACCAACCAAATGTATATGGCGCAGGTGCCCTTAATGACAAAATATAAATATGTGCAAAATGAGATAAGGTTACAATTGGAAGCATCTTACTAATATATATTAACTCATTGACTTCATAATAATTAAATAGATGGAATTGCTATTTTAAAAAAAATCTCATAATTCTTAACATATCAAAATTCGATTTTATTCATTGAATTTCGGACAAAGTATGCAGGAAATATATATATATATTTAGAGAGGCCACAACGAACCTCTGGCCACGAATTATTGGTGCCCCTGCCCTATATCCAGAATTAATCAGCATCAAAAACTCTAGGTATGCCAAATTTCATGTTTTTATGAAAAGGTCCACAATTATTTCACTATTCCGCTGGACTATTTTCCCAGGTCCTGGGCGTTGCTGCCGCCTAAGCTTAAGCTGTGTTGAGTAGCGGTCCAATCAACGTACGCCTACAAAACTGCAATGATATTATGGGATGGTTTGTTCCTCTTCTGGAGGGAACCCTACAAAAGGTATCGTGTTTAATGACGAAGCAACCGTGAAATTCTCTTTTAAGCGTTTCAACCTTTGACCTCGATGAGGTGCGGGTAAACAGGAATTTGAAGTATGTAGGGTCCATGGAGTAAGTAAGAGACATAAATCGAACCTGAACTTAAAGTGCAGTGTATTTATTACTATCCAAAATTTTACGAAAGTATTTTTTCTCGCTTTCCAACAGCCCGCCCATCAATGGCAAATATTTCTCTTCAATCCTTTCTGATGATGTGCACTACAAAATTCAGTTCTCATTTTCTGATGATAGGAATCAGGTTGCACCTCTCCCCCATCATGTCTAGTATTTGTTCTTTTGAGATCTTCTTCAAACATAGTACCCTCAACAACCTTTTCTGACATCACATTTCCACCGCTTCTAGTCTCTTCCGATTCTTAGTCCATCATTCAGTTGAATTTAACAGTAGTGACTGACTATACATAGCATGTTTGGAACATTATTTTGAAGCTTTAGTTTAGTGATTTATCACACCAATTAAAACAGCTTCAAAAATCACTAGTACTACCCCCATACATATCGCCAGCATCACCACGACCTATACTGCTACTATTGATAGTCTCAATTTCAATTCATTCAATTTATTTCAATAATTAAAAAAAAATGTAGACGAATAACAGTAAAGTGGTGCATGAATGAGAGACAGCATAGGAATATTGGTGCCGCCACAAAAAAATGGAATTTCTCTCCCAGAATTCATTAAATCCTGTTGTTCCCTTTACTCATTTAAAGCCAAAGTTAAAACTATGTTACTATCGGAATATGCAAGGTAACATTTCTGTGTCAACTCTTCATCATCATCATCATCATCACTGTTATCATCATCATCATCATCAACATTTCATCATTAATATGCTTTTAACTTAGGATTTCAATTATTTATCCATTCTACTTATTTAAACATGTTTTAGCTATTTCATAATATTTGTCTGGGGCTGCCATATTCTCAAGCAAATTGCTTATAATGGCAGTCCTTCTTCCGCTAATGATTTTATATTCGATGAATTACAATAATATGACAATTTATCATTTCGTGTTTGTTTTTGAAAAATGGTTGTTACATATACTTGTTTATTTATGATTCATTGCCAAATTGTATTTAATTTTATGTAATATGTTACCGAAAAATGTGGTACCTATATAAATGCAGAAGAAAAAAAAATAAAAAAAATAAAAGTGTATAGACAACATGATACCAAAAAAATATACAAACATAAATAAGAACAGAGAAGCATAGCAAAGCAAAAATCAAACAGTATAACAGTAAGAGTAAAGCCTGATAACACAAACTGTAAACTAAGTATTATAAGTATTCAGTATCAGTGATCCAACCTCCTTTTTAAAATATTAAGATAAGGACTTCACTTGATATGTGAAAGGTGTCCTTTTTCCAGATTTTGGGGCCCCCTGGAGAAGATAGTTTTTGCTGCATTTGTTCTTGTCAACATTAAAATGACAGAGGGCACTTCGTGTGGGCATTGATACAAAAGTTACCAGAGAGACTAAAAAGGGGGGGGGGGGTAGTTTTGTTAAAGCAAAAATACATTAAAAATGCTAAATTAAAATTGAAGAGGTCGTCTACATTTGATATTTTCAAATGAGAAAATAATAGATTAGTATGAACAAGGATACTGGCATGGGAATAGCCAGTATCTACTAGCCATTTTTTCTGTAATCAGAATGAGCTAGGCACTGAATAGTTAGTTGAATATCCCAGGCAACATTGCAGTATTAAAGCATTGTAGATCTATATCAGTAATAATATTGTTGGTGAAAATTACTTGAGTTTGTATAAATATTCCGATATTATTTGATATATTGGTACAGCTTAAGTCAATGTCATCATTCCATGATAATTTACTATCAGAAGTTACATCTGAGAAGTTCAGTGAGATAGAAACACTAATACTGCTGCTGCTGTTGATATGAAAAATCTACTACTACTGCTATACGCTTAACGTGGTAGTTGCAACATACTAGAAAGCTTGAATTAATACACCTACCAAACTGAGACCCCAAAAGCAGTTCTAACGTATTTGTGTCTACTTCATGACAAATTTCAAAAGCTTACATACCTCTTGATTATACACTGTCTTGCATCTATTGTTGAACTCTAACAGCCATAGATTGGACAGAGCTTTTGATTTAAAACGTATGTATTGAAAAAAAAAATGTGGTCATGGTGATAGTGTTCAAAATATTTGTAATCATAGAAATAAATCAAAAATATGAAAGAACGTTGTCTCCTTGGTAACTTTTTTGTAACAGTAGATTAGGGGAACTTTCGGGTACAGTGGAACAGTTCTTTCTCTTTGGTAACTCAGGTGGTTTGCATTTTATTTTCCTTGAGAATAGGCATAGTGGCATTATAAATACAAAACCTATTCTGGACAGCATTTATTTCCAACTTGAATGAATGATGAAATTTAAGAGTTTGGTATCATTGCAGGGTGGTCTTTAAAACATGGCAGCATGCAGAAATATGTTTGTACATACATGATCACATATAGGTCCAAACAAAGGAAAAACGACATTTTTGATATTTCATGTCTTAAACTGAGGATACATTCATACTGATAACCTGTAGAACTCAAGTTGATCCTATTTTATCTGCTATCCTATCGGAGCGGACCATTAGCCTATATATTTGGAGAGGCGCAGTGGTGAATTTCTCCAACCTCACACATTTTCAGGTATGAAGAAAATAACTAACTTTTCAATCAACGTGAAGAGTTATCTCCAAGGTAAATTGAAATATATTGATATTAAAACATCATAAATAATGATTGATTTTTAAATATTTTCCTGTTAACATCTCTTGCAAAGTTTAGATGTTGAAGGTAACCTTCAATAGTGAATCAACGGGAGTATTTGGCCACGTATCAAGGTCAATAGAGTGTAACGCCATTCGTTATTTTAAGTATGCTTTAAAATTATATTGGAAATCCCTTCAAACATAAAAGCCGTTAGCTTATGTATGAACTATAAAAAGGAGCATGTGTAAAAAAAATTAATTGAAGACTAAAGTAGGCCAATTTGGTAGCTCGCTCACTTCGCTAAATTGCAAATATCTATAAATTCACCGTACTGGTGTTAGTGACACATCAATTAATATAAATAGTAAAATTGATGAAAAGACGGATTGAATGAACAGTCGTTGCCTTGACAAAAAGATAAAAAAATAAAACCGAAAATTGAAAATAATATTTTCTTACATATAGAACCTCGAAATCTTTAGGGTTATTTTATCATAATGTGCACCTGCGCTATGTATTTTGTTGATTTCAAATATTCAGGCCGGTATTCCGAACGCCTGTTTAACTTAAACCCCAGTCTGCGTTAACTAGAGCTCTAATTTAAACTGACATACACAGCAAGTGCAGTCTAAATATATATATAAAAAGTTCAACCACACTAGACATGCTAGACTGGAGTAAAAGATAAACTGGAGTTCAAAATGTGATTTTCTAAAGGGCAGGTTTAGAATGGGTTTAACCCGCACTTAGACTACGGTTTAGTTTAAACCGGAGTTCAGAATAAGGGCCATGATGTTTTACTGATCATAATTAGAAACATTGTACTCATATACAGCCCTGGAAGAAATATTATACCAGCTACGTTTGGAGGCATACGGGCATTGACGGGTAGTGTTAAAATCCATAGTCTATGGAACTATGATTATCAACAGCTAATTCATTATTAATGGACTACTACTCCCCGTTACAATTATCTTTGTGACAATTACCCCAGGACAGTTACCCCAGAATGACTACAACAATGAAAATATTCCCGGACACATTTTCCCAGACAATCCCCCCCCCCCCCCCCCAATTTACCGGGTAACCTCGCTAGTCATAAGGGCCGCTCTCCATAAAACGTGACTAAATGAATAGTGGATTTGTATGAATAGGAGTCCTTCTAAATAGTGAGCAAACTTTAGACAAATTACCTCGCTATTCATAAGGACTTACCTCTATTCATGAGGACCACTATTCAATTACTATTCATAAGGACCGCTATTCATAACGCATGTTAAGTGAATAGAGGCATTCTATGAATAGCGGTCCTTATGAATAGCAAGCGGACCTCCATTTTCCTACGAGAAAGTGTTTTTGGCAGCATAATATACTATAAATGTCTGAGAGGATGAATTTTCAAGTATTACTTGTCTTGGTTTGAGCACTATATGGTCATAATTCTACCGAGAACATTTGAGCTGACATAAAAAATTAAAGACAATTATATAGAAAATTGGAGTTATCGAAAAAGAAAAGATTCTAGCTACATGAATAATATGATGTGAAGAAAGAGAAAAAATGCAATCCCTTATTGACAGCGTGCCTACCACAAGGCATAGCTGCTATCATCAAATATAGCAATTCTTTCCACCACTGAGAACTGAACAAACTGCCTCTAGTAAAGTGAACATGACTTAAAGATAAAGTAGAGTTCTGGTCATGCAATTACATTGTGAAAGAAACTATCTCAAAGCAATTGGGAAAGCTTGACCATGTCTGCATAAGAACTGTTTTATACTATGTTGTCTTAGAATCATCAAAATAGATACGAAATTGACCCAATCTCACTAAAAAGCCCATGTCCTGCACACAGAAAGGGGTATATTGGACTACACACACAAGTGGAATGAATGCTCCGCCCGAAACATTTTAGTTATTTCTAGTCATATTTTGAATATAAGAGCATTTGAAGAGTAATCATTTTTTTCAGGGGGTGTTTCTATTATGATGTTCTTCCAAACTGACATAAAAGCAATGAGAAAGCTCACAAATTATTTTTCACCTTTCCCAAAACTCAAGATTTCCTTTAACCAGACAATCAGGAAAAACCTCCTGGATGATCATCCCAGAGACCGTTACTGTCCGAACATTTGTTTCAAAACCTTCCTACCCCGGAGAATATCCACAGGACAATTACCCTCTACGATATTTTCATTATGTTAGTTAATCTGAAGTATCCATCCATTTGGGGGTCCAGGTCCTTTGTTGTCGGGGGGGGGGGGGGGGGGGGTCCTATGGGCAATTACCTGGGGGAAATTGTCCCAATGGTTAGTTATTGTATAGGATAATTGTTTTAAGGAGCAGTTATCCACTCATTATGAGTTAGCTAGTACAAATCAGTTTTAAAGTTCAATTGCTGATGTAACCACATACGCCTTTAAAAGGAGCAGGACAGGTATTACAAGGTTTCTTTTCTCCAGGGCTGTAGAATATATCAGTGGCTTCAAAATAATTGGAATGCAACTTTATTTGAAAACATGGACATCTTAAGCACTTGTTCGAATTTTGAGTTCCTGAGCTAGCCAGGTAGAAAATATACCATGTGGTGGACATATTTTAAAAGGGCAATACTGACTTCAGGGCCCGATTTATAGGTGGCCCTATATCCAGAATTGATGAACATAAAAAATGCACAGTTGTTTACTATTCGGTTAGACTATTTTCCCAGGTCAACATGAGCGTTGCCACAGCTTGTCGACCCACTTTGCGTTGAGGAACGGTCCAATCAACACGCATGTACATAACTGTACCCTTCAATTTGCATATGAATGTGCATAAGTTCCTTTGTAATTTAATATCTAGAAATCGTTCCATGCAAGACGACTCCAATGTCAGGAATATTCAAACTAAACGTCGTCAGTTGTCTTCTTATATACACCAATCAGCTGCGTCGCCTCTGCTGCCGGCACCCTACATTTGCATATGAATGCGGATAGCTTGCAATTTATTTTAATATATTGGAATCGTCCTGTACTTCTAGTTTGTTGAAGATTTGGTTTTAACAGACATGTATGAAGTATGGGACCGACCTATAACGTCACCATCCGAGGTTGTGATAGCTGACTCAATTTGTATGAATATTCATATCAATCGCTGCCAGTTTACTTTTGTCAGCCGCACATTTTGATTCGCATGTTTTCTTCTGCGTCATGACTATATGATTCAGAAGCCCTGTTGGAAATACGTCAATTCTTACATTAAACACGTTAGTTCTAGATGCTATCCAAGAATTTAAGAAGCAAAAATATGAGTGTATACTTACTTTCAAATTGTCTTGTCAAAAATCAAAATGTCCAATTTCTGCACTTACTCAACTAAGTTCCAGAATTAGTTTATTCCACGGTCTGTGTCTGCATATATAGAGAAGGCGTTTGTGTTTTACTTCGGTGAATAGCAGAGCTGTATGAAGAAATGACGAATAGTTTCCTGGTCCATATAAAATTGATAAATCCAGGGTCATATAAAACTATATTCCTCCCTTGGAGTGTATATGCTTTTTATTGTCTTCGTAGAAAAGAAGTTTAATCAGGAATACATGTAGATCAGTTTGGATATGTAATAGATAACTGCCTAATTCTTAAAAAAACTCTAATTCTGCACTCTCAAAACTGTCACTGGTGTGCGCTTAAATATAGTATTCAGAGCTCCTGATGGTTATCTGTCGCCCCTCCAAATGCAAACTAAATTTCAAACTGAGTCCAAAAGGTATTATCATATTTTGGATCGGTTTGTTCCGCTTCGTAGTAACCCAACAAAAGATTATGGAGAAACCATGATATTCTTTTGCGCTTTCTATCTTTTAACCTTGATGCCGTGCATTAATTGAAAACAGGCATTAGGAGAGAGCAAGGAACCAAAAAAATACGGGTCTACCTTTTCCAAAAGTTGACAAACCTGTATTTGTGTGCCCCCCCCCCCCCCCCCCCCCCCCCCCCCATACTAAATCCTGCATGATCCGCCACTTGCTACTACTACTACTATTTCGACTGCAACCGTACCCCAAATCGTTCATACTCAAAATGATTTAATCAACCTGTAATCTCTTGGTACTCTGATACAAATTCGCAATTTTCGACACAGCGGTATTACTGGAGGGTTTGTTCCTCTTCTGGAAAAAGGTAGCATATTTCATGAGCGACCGAAATTTTCTCTTATGCAAGATAAGCTTTTAGCTTGATGACGTGTCAACATTTGTTTGAAGAAAGCACTGCAATTGGAACAAAATACAACATGGATTTAAAATGCAGCTTCTTTACTCTGATATTACTATAGTACATACACTATTATAAAACGGGTTCAAGAATGCAGCCATCCTGATTGGTCAAATAACACCACGTGACCGTGCAAAAAAGTGATAACATACGGCAAAGGGGTCTAATGCACATGTAAACATGTAAACATGTAAACATAAACATGTAAACATTTATATACGACTCCATTTTGCTATATGTTTTTACACGCTATCGATATCGCGATATCGATCGTCGCGCTAATGTCAACAAATATATTAGCAATATGATATTATGTTTTATGAAGTTATATTATGTGTTATGACTTTGCAAGGTTCATGATTAGATTTATGTTAATGTTGAGATATAATATATTTTGTATGATTGAACTGAATGAATCAATAAATACTACTAAAAAAAACAAAAAAAAAAACAAATCAACAACAACAAAAAAAAAATCAACAAAATTACAGCTGTATATGGCGATACCGCGGTCGGATCGGTGCAGTGCAGTACCGTAAATGAAAGTTTACAATACGAAAAGAGCACTGAAATTTGGATTTTCAAAGCTTGAAAGTTTCGCTAAACTCAGTCTCACGGACCTATCCACCATCACCCAACGCTTAACGTGAGTGAAACGCGCATGACTTGTGTTGGATGCGCTGCGCTTATGTGATGTCATCCAGGAAAGCAAATGGCAGCCTCCATGACTGTGCGACTCTTGGCGTTTCTATGGGTTTCGTAACCATTTTTATAGACTTCATAATCATATTGCCGACCCGTTCAAAAGACAATTAATACATGGTTGTGAGTTCGTGCAGTAGTGCAATCTGGCAACACGCAGGTTTTTATCGTGGTTTTTATCGTGGTTTTACTTGCCATTCATTTAATACACAAAAAACCCGCCGCAGTTTTTGAGCGCGGTTTGCCGCTTCATATGTGAACGAGCCTAAAGACTATAACTACTGCAGTTAATACTGCTCCTATATTCGTATACAAAACATTTACACTCGAGGAAATTGAACGACCTTGGATCTCTTGGGGACACTCCATTAAAAAAAAAAAAAAAAAAAAAAAGGTGTGATTTTCATCATAATGATATTACTGGATTATTGGATGGTTTGTTCCGCTGATAGAAACTCAACAAAGGGCAACATATTTTATGATAAAACGTCCCTGAATTTTCTTTTATCAGCGTTAACCTTTAACCTTGAAGGAAATACAACATGAATTAAACATGCCATGTATTTACTATATACTATCCACTTATACAACAGCAAGACTACTACTACTACTACTACCACCCATCACCATCACAACTCTTTCAACGCCTAGCACTACTACTGTTGGTTTATCGTATAACCTAAAGCATTGTATGCCGTTCAATATTTTATACAGTTAACAACAAAATTATTCATACCCCTTGGAAAATTGTAGTTTTTTGCATTTTTCCTAAAAATGAATGGTTAAATGAAGTTACTTGCACATCACTTGAATACATTTAGTTATCATATGCAAATAAATGCTGTTTCCGGTTTCACCTCATTTGCATAACAATAGAAAAGGTGAGTTGTCCAAACTGGGCGATGTTCAAAATTATTCATACCCTTGGTGATTTATTGACTTTGTCAATCAGTATGAATCCGATCCTTGTGATTAATGCTTGTAATTCACTTATTTTAATACACCGTCACAAGGCTTCCGGAGGGGTCTCTGCTGGGATATCAGGCCAGTACCTGTTCTCCAATGGCTCAATCTCCTTGAGGATGTGTCCAAACATGCCTTCACCTGACCTTCAGGGAGTTCCTTAGATTTCATGTCCTACAGGTGATGCAGTTATCGACTTCATGATGACAGGACTATGATATTGAAATTTTCGGTCATTTATTCCATGCATTTTAATGAAAATTCTGTATCTAATTATGAAGCAAACCACCATTCCTGAAGAGCCCTTCCCTTTTGCACTGCCTGTGGGAGGGTTCACCTTTATTCATTGGCCCCATTCTTAATCAGAGTGCTCAGGAAGGCCATGTTGGTGATATTAAAGTCATTGCATGACTCTAACGTCAGGTCACCATGAATAACAGTCTGTAACCTTTGAGTACCATACACATCCCACATTGACTGTTACTGTATATCAATCTTCATATGGTATATTCTCTGTATCTTTGATATGAAAGCTACAATTCTTGATATAAAAATAAATGTAAACCAAATTTATACCATATGCCATCCATGTTACCAGCTGCAGTGCACAAAATGCTACCACTTTGACAGTGCACTGGAACATAAAGATCAGTATTTTAAGCTTCACTAGAGTACCCACTTGCAGGTGTCCATATCAAAAATGTGTCAATCAGTGTAACTGAATAAACTGATAAAATTGGCACCATCCAACCTTTAGACAACTACCATGGCCTCCCTAAACATTCTTAATAATAATGGAACAAAAGTATCAGGAAATACCTTCCCTTGACAGTGCAACAGTGAATGCCTCTAGGGAAGTCTCTCCAGGAAGAGTGCTTTGTTTCAACTTACATGTAGATACAGAATTGTCATTAAAATGTAAGGAATATTAACGAAAATATCAATATCATAGTCCTATCCTCATGACGTCTAAAACTACACCACCTGCAAACACAAAATCTGCTTTAAATCCATCGAATCCCCTGAAGACCAGGTGATGGCATGTGTGGACAACATCCTCAAGGAGATTGGGCCATTGGAGACCAGGTATTGGCCTGATATCTCAGTAGAGACCTCCAGAAGCATTGTGACAGTGTGAAGAAAGTGTTACGAACATTAATCACAAGGACTGGATTCATACTGATTGACAAAGTCAATAGATCACCAAGGGTATGAATAATTTTGAACATCACCCAGTTTGGATAATTCACCTTTTCTATTGTTATGCAAATGAGGTGAAACCAGAAACAACATTCATTTGCAGATGATAAGTAAATGTATTCAAGTGATGTGCAATTAAATTCAGTTAACCATTCATTTTTAGGAAAAATGCAAAAAACTAGAATTTTCCAAAGGGTATGAATAATTTTGTTGTTAACTGTACATGTTGTACTTTCTTAACCCGTTGACTACTAAATTCTCTCATTCCCATAGATTTAATACAGGGACCACCCGGTTCCCGTAGGTAACGGGTTAAATTGCTCATTGTTATTTGCGAAGTTTAAAACCTCAAAGTAACTTATACAAACTTTATACAAAAGGCATTGTTTATGTGCCGTTAAATAACGGTTGGTTGCTTTTCTAATTCCCAACCTTATTCAATTTAAATAAAGATATACATGCAATACCACTTGCTGTGCATACTAAGCCATCCATATCTTGCTTCAGAAAGACACTAGTTAGTACTTTTTAATGAATGACTTCTATATCTGTATATGATGAAAATCGTTAGATATTTGATACTGACCTTTCAACCATTTATATTTGTATCATAGTTTTGTTTATAATCTTCTTCATAGTTACCATTACATATTGTGTTGTTTATTCTATTACCAAACGAGGTTTTCTAATATTTAAAGGTACTTGACTCGATTAGCATTCATGCTATTTTCTGGTTCCTTTTATTCATTACTCTGTTCTATCTAAATGTGTATACCTTTTGTTTTGTTATTTTGTTGTTTTTTTTAGTTTTAGTTTTAGTTTTTTGTTTTGTTTTGTTTTGTTTGTTATTTTTATTTGTATTTTTTTAAATTTATTTATTATTATTATTATTATTATTATTATTTTTTTTTTTTTTTTGGGGGGGGGGGTTATCGGATAAATATATTTCAAGTTCAAGTTCATCAAAAAAGGCAATCATAATTCCAACCGTTATAACGGTTGGTTGCTTTTCTGATTCCCACCCATATTCAGATTGAATAAACATATCCATATATATGAATATCACTTAAGTAAGTAATCCTAAACCCGCAATGGCTATCATATGAAATCCAATAAACACTTTGGTCCAGATATTTGAAACTCACTTTCGCAATGCATTCGCAATGCGAAGTCCATATATTATATTATATCAATAAATCTGTAAATTAAACGATACTAAGCAAATACTGACAACTCTACTTAGCTGAACATTTATTTGTAAATATACTTATATGTAATTGCAGTCTAGTACAATCAATGAAATAATCATGTGCTATATTTAATGTATTGAACTTAATTGCACCGTGTCCTACATGTGTATAATAAAACAATAATGATACCAAATGTGCACGTCAACATATAGCTGAAAACCCCACCCCACCCCTTCTATTTCTTTCTCGCTCACTTTCTCTCCCTACAGCAAGTCACCCCTGTTTCTACTTTGTTTATTTTGAATGTTATGAATTCAATATTTCTGGGTTGCAAACTTTGCTGAGGCTGTAGCCCTTCTGTATCATTTCACCTATTACTAGTACTGATGATACTGATGTTACTACTATAACTATCACTATACTACTACTAATACTACTACTACTACTACTACTACTACATATACTACTACTACTACTACATGTACTACTACTACTGCTACTACTACTACCACCACTACTACTACTGCTGCTGCTGCTACTGCTGCTACTACTATTACTACTACAACTACTGCTAAATCTAAGACTCTATCTATTGTAGTTAATACTGGTCATATATTTATAATCAAAGTGATTTACAATCAAAGAAGTTGAACCAACTTTTAATCTCTTGGTACTCCATATTAGAAAAGAAAATGTGTAATTTTCGACACAGTGATATATATTATTAGATGGTTGTTCCTCTTCTGGTAGAAACTCAACAAAAGATTTCATGACAAAGTAACGGTGAATCGTCTTTTATCCGCGTTAACCTTTAGCCTTAATGACGTGCTTTAATTAGTAAATATGTATGCGACGTTGGGAAAGAAATACAGCATGGATTAAACATGCCATGTATTTCCGACTTCTACATGTTCTATATAACAGCAATATTACCACAACAACAACCACCCACCACATTGGATTTATACTGCTACTAGAAGTACTTCTATTAATATTATTGTTACTACTACTACTGCAACTACTACTAGTAGTACAACTACTACTACTGCTACAACTACTAGTACTACTCATCCTCCTAACGCTACTACTGCTACTATAATTGTACCCAAAATTATTCATGTTCAAAGTAATGTAACCAGCTTTTGATCTGTCGGTACCCTCTGTGAAAAACGTTGAAATCTTTGACACAGTGAAATCACTGGATGGTTTGTTCCATTTCTCGTAGAAACCCAATAGAAGATAGCATGTTTCTCAATGATCAACCGTAACTTTATTTTAGGCAACTTAACATTTTACATGGATGACGTAATAATGGATGACATAATAATGCGTAATAATGCATGAATGTATATGGTTGAAGTGAACATTGGACAGAAAAAAAACCCATGTGGATTCATTGTACAGGTGTTCAGTGGATCAGTGGATAAGTCCCCGGACTGTGAACCACGAGGTCCGGGGTTCGAATCCCACCACTACTGCATCTACTACTAATAATTTTTCTACTACTACTTTCACTACTACAACGACGACGATGACAAGGACTACTAAAGATAATAGGGAGCTTTCGAATGTGTCGACGTGAACGCCGTCCTAGATCCTCCAAGCTACAATGGACTGCTTTGTGTTAACTGCATACAAATGAGATGAAGCGAGGTTCGCGTTTTAGAGAAGACAGCAATACCATTGTTGGACGCGTTCTCGATCAGACTGGTGGACGAGGGACGGCGTTCACGTTGACACATTCGAAAACTAATACCAGACTCATGAAAGTTACCAGAGAGACTTTAGTTTAACCACATATACATACAAACTGCTAAATTAAAATCGGAGAGATCGGATACATTTAATATTTTCAAATGAGAAAAATAATAGATTAGTATGAGCAAGGATACTGGCATGGGAAATAACCAGTATTTAATAGCCATTTTCTGTAATCAGAATAAACTACACACTGAATAGTTTGTTGAAGAACCCCAGGCAACATTGCAGTATTGAAGGTATGTGGATTATAGACCTATAATATTGTTGGTGAAAATTACTTAAGTTTGTATAATAGTCCTATATTATTTGATATTTTGGTACAGCTTATGTCAATGTCATCATTCCAAGATAATTTAATATCAGTAGTTACACCTAAGAATTTCAGTGAAATAAAAATACTAATACTGCTGCTGCTGATGTTGGTATGACCAAAAAAAACTACTCCTTACTCCTAACAATAACACTGCTATTACATATTCTACTACTACTACTACTACTAGTACGCTTAACGAGATTAATGCACTTCCCAAACTAAGACCCAAATAGCAGTTCTACTTTTAAAACGTATATGTGCCTACTTCATGACAACAGTACAAAAGCTTTCATATCTTTTGCTTATACACTGCCTTGCATCTATTGTTGAAATCTAACAGCCCTTGATTTGGCAGAGCTATTGACTCTACACTTATTTATTGAAGAAAAAAACCCCTGTGATCATGGTGATAGTGTTCAAAATATTTGTAATCATAGAACGAAATCAAGAATAAGGAAGAACGTTGTATCTTTGTTACCTTTTTCCAGTAGATTAGGGGAACTTTCGGGTAAGGTAGAACAGTTCTATTTTTTTTTTTTACTTTTGTGGTTTGTGTTTTATTTTCGTTGAGAATATGCATTATGGCAATATAAATACAAGACCTACTTTGGACGGCATTTGGTTCCGACTTGAATGAATGATAAAAGTTCAGAGTTTGGTATCATTGCAGAGAGGTCTTTATAACATGGCATTCATACAAAAATATGAATTCACATACATGATTAAATATACGTCCAGACAAAGAAAGGGAAGTACACAACGACATCGATGGACGAACGTCAGTAACTGTTGTGAGATAGATTAAATTGACATTGTGCATTTTTGATATCTCATACCTTAAACTGAGGGTAGATAGTTTGGTATTATTGCAATCATTTATACTGATAACTGGTAGAACTCAGGATGATTCTATTCTTATCTGTAATCCTATCGGAGCGGACCACTTGCCAATGTGCAGGGGCGCAACGGGGCATTTCTCCAGTGGCGTATCCAGGGGGGGGGGGGCGCAACAGGCGCGCCCCCCCCCTATTGGCCGTCGTAAAAAAAAATATAGCACTATATAGCACTATTTTGCATCTCAGCCCTTCTTCAGAAGCAAAAATTTCTCCCCATGACGGCGATCAATAATTCCTGGCGCCCCCCTATTGGGAAATCCTGGATACGCCCCTGTTTCTCCAAACTCACAAGTGAAAAAAAAGGCATGATAAACTAACCGACTTTTTAATCAACGTGAAGAGTTATTTCCAAGGTAATGTACTGCTCTTAAAACAACATAAATTATGATTATTTTTTTCAAATATTTTCCTGTTAACATGTCTTGTTAAGTTTAAAGTTTGAAGCCAACCTTCAATAGTGAACATGGAGTATTTGGGAGTATTTGGCCACGTATCAAGGCCAAAAGAGTGTAACGTCATACGCTTTAAAAGTACATCCGATTCAGAAATCCCTTCAAACATAAAAGCCATTAGCTTATGTATACATTATAAAAAGAGCATGTCTAAAAAACATTGAATCAAGACCAACGTAGGCCAGTTTGTTAGCTCGCTCGCTTCGCTCACTTGCAAGTATCTATAAATTCACTGTACTTGTGTTAATGACACTCCATTTAATAGAAATAGTTAAATGTCAATCAAAGTCATAATTTACAATTGATGGAGAGACGGATTGAATGAACAGTCGTTACCCTGACCCCCCCCCCCCCCTCCCCTAATGCAAATTCGGGCCTTGACGGGTAATATTCATGCTGGATCACCATTGACTCGGACCCCTCCCTTTAACGGGCGCATTTTTAGGGGCATATGTGTGATATTTGCTTCCAAACAGTAATTTATAGCATCGCAATATACATGTTTTCAAATCTGGCAAAGTCGGAACCTGAAATAATAATAACGATGACAAGTCATGCTTATGAGCTGCATTCTTTGTATTCTATCCCTATTTTATTGCGAGAAGTGGAATTATTCACTTGTCCAATAAATCTCAAACTTGTATGCTTTACCTTTGCATGAAGTAAACTACTTCTAACATTCAACAGTATTGCATCTTGCACCCTTGAAATTAACGAAATGTATGGCGCAGGTGCCCATAATGACAAAAGCCTCCAAATATATATGTGCGCATAAGATCGTTAAATATTTGGTTTAATATTTTACGGTAGACTACACTTTCGAAAACAAAGTCATATGAAAAACAAAGACCACTATAGGGGCACATCGGCCCACGGCATGGCAAATTAAAGAAATTGTTTGTATTTGACTGGTCCTATTTGCTATAATCCAGAAGATGGTCATCAAATTCAAAATGGCTGTCGGATTGTTAGAATACGGTTATTATAATTTTGCATTTTATCTTTACAGCATGCAGTAAAGGAAGTAAATCGAATCAATAGACATGATATACAAGATTTATCTCATTGCAAGAACCCATGGGTCCCTAAAATAAGTTTTTCGTTATTACTTTGATTTCAAAACTCATTAAACAAAAATTAAAACTTTTTTTTTGAAATATAAGCCCATCTTTAGGAATATTTTAACATAATGGACCCTGCGTTATGTGTTTCGTTGATTTCAACTATTCAGGCCGGTATACCGAAGTACGGTTTAATACTCCAGTCAGCGTTAAACTAGAGCTTTAATTAACGCTGACTTACGCAGCAAGTCCAGTCTAAATGTCTTTACAAAATTCAACCACACTTTACATGCTAGACTGGAGTTAAAGGAGAATTACGCTCAAAAATAAAGACGATAGTGTTCAAAGCTGTTATTTATTCCTACTTGTTAGACTATATGGCTTCGCGTCAAAATATACGAGATCGATACGAATCAAATTTTTCTGAGCAAAATTTACCATCTGCTAGCAGACGATACGTATCGTCTGCTAGCAGCACATGGGGGCTGCCATTTTGTTTATGTGTACAAGAAGATTTTCTTAATCCAAATGCTCAATTGCCTTTTTCAAAATTAAAAACCCATTTGAGATTAAAAATATAAAATAGATATGTCAATTTATTTTTCAACTGAAGATTTCCTTATATATTTCTGTTAAAAATCGATATTCGCTTAATAGAAATCTATTTTCTCGATACTGGACGTATGGGACGGAGCAAATTAATTCAAATTTTATGGATGCTTCTTCCCTGAGCTTCTATAGCGGCAAACTATGCATTCACCTGCTTTCGGATAATGGACTTGAAAAGTCAGAATGCATGCTGCATATATTATGTTCTGCTCTGTTTGGCAAACCCAAGAAAATAGATTTTTGTTAAGCAAAACCAGAAAATTTAAAAGTATCATTATAAAGATTTAAGTTTATAATACATGTAAACACCCACTTTATATTTTCCGTCACATATGGGATTTTAGGTAATGAAGAAAATCAATTTAGGATTTGGATTCAAAATATCTTCCTGACTGGAACATTTCTCAATGGTTCATATACAACTCCAAATCAGCAAGAAAATGGCAGCCCCCATGTAAATGAGTAGGAGACGATACCGGGTGTTGGAATATCTTTATTTATACCCTTTTCTGATATGTTATTAGAAAATGATTTAGGCCAATAAGTAGGAATATATTACACCTTCCAATATAAGTAAATTTGTAACCAGGGCTTAATTCTCCTTTAAAGTTAAACTGGAGTTCAGAATGTGATTTTCAAAAACTCTGGCTTAATGGGCAGGTTTAGACTGGGTTTAAACCACACTTAGACCGCGGATTAATCTAAACCAGAGTTCAGAATAAGGGATATAATGTTTTACTGATCACGATTAGACGCATTGTAATCATATATAACATATAAGGGGCTTCATAATAATATGATATATGGAATGCAACTGTATTTGAAAAAGTGGGCATCAAAAGCATTTGTCCGAACTTTCAGTTCCGGAGCTAATCATGTAGAAAATACACCCTGTGGTGGTCATTTTAAAAAATGGGTACAAGGGACCTCAAGTCCTGAATTATAGGTGGCTCCTTATCCACAATTAATAAGCATCAAAAACTATATGTATATGCCAAAATTCATGTTTTTTATGAAAAAGGTACTTTACTATTTGGCTGGACTATTTTTCCAGGTAAACATGAGCGTTGCTGCAGCTTCTCGACCCGATATGCATTAAGTGGCAGTTCAATCAACGTGCGTCTACAATACTGCACCCTTTAATTTGCATAATGAATGTGCGAAAGTTCCTGTAATTAAATATCTACAAAGCGTTTTATGCAAAATGACTCGAATATCATGAATATTACAACTAAATGTAGTCAGTTTTCTTCTTACATACACAAATCAGCTGCGCTTCTGCTGCGGCACCTTTTGATTTGCATATGAATGCGGATAACTTGTATCTTATTTTAATACGTGTACATGTATATTGGAATCGTCCTGTGCAAGTTAACACGATCGATCTTTATAAATATTCATATGAAGCGTCGCCATTGTTCTTTTAACATAGTCTAATTATCTGACTCACTTTTTGATTTGCATATTTTTCTTGTGCGTCATGACTATATGATTCAGAAGCCCTTTAGGAAATATGGCGACTATTACGCTGAACACGTTAGTTCTAGAGGCTGTACTATACATGAATGAAAATTGATTTTTTTTTTTAAATATATGTATATATGACTGTATACTTATTTTCAAATTGTCTTGATTGGTGTCAGAGGCCTACTGGTCAAATTAAAGCGGCTTGTGCTTCTGTTGCCGTGGTGAACCAGGAGTGCTCCAAAAGGGAGTGACGGGTTTGCTGAACACTCCAACTGGAATCAGAAGATAGAACATAATTATGATCTCATACTATTAAACTTGCCTCACAAGACATTTCTGATGTTGGTCGTACAGGCTAATGCACATTTCAATCGACTCTTTTGTTTCTGGATATAGATAAGATTTATCTCTTTATTTCAGTAAAAAACATGAAGGAATGACGAATAGTTTCCTCGCCAAGATAGCTGGTGAATCCAATGTCATATTAATGGAGTTAATATCATCTACTATGTAAAATTTGTAGTGGGGCCAGGCTCGACTATCACTTGTGCTATTTTCTGGTCCCATTTACCTGCTATTATGTTTCAATCTTGTAACAATATTACTGTAGGACAAATCTTGTACACAATATTTTGGTTGAATAAAATCATTCAATTCATTCAATGCAACATAAAACTATAAAACGAGAGGGTATTGTTTTATTGTCTTGACAGAAAAGATTATACCTCTTCCTCTAGAATACATGTAGATCACTGATCATATCTTTGTTGGAAACTCGAAACCTGCACTACTGAAACTGATACTGATATGCAGATTAGTATTTTTTAATCGATCGGAGCTTCTAAAATTGTATCTTTAGATCACTCTGCCGAATGGAAACTAAATTTCATACAATCAAAAAAAAAAAAAAAAAAATCGCATTGACATTATGGGATGGGTTGGTGCGCTCCTGGCGGGAACCCTACAAAAGATAGAATAATGCGACAGTGGGATTCTTTTATTCGTTTTAACCTTTAACCTCGATGACGTGCATCAGTCGGTAAACAGGAATTTGAAGTGAGCGAGGAAGACAAATGAAAAGTGAACTTAACGTGCAATGTATTCATCAGCTTTAAAAAAAAAGAATATGTATATGCCAAGTTTCATGCTTTTGGGAAAAGGTGCAGAATTATTAAACTATTCCGCTGGACTATTTTCCCAGGTCCACATGAGCGTAGCGGCAGCCTGTCGATCCAATTTGCATTGTGGAGCCAGTGGTCCAATCAACGTGCGCTTAAAAAATTTCACCCTTGAATTTGCATATGAATGTGCACAACTTTGTAATTTCATATCTCGGAACCGTTGTATGGCCACTCGAATATCAGGAATATTCAATCTAAGCGTCGTCAGTTTTCTTCTTACATACATCAGTCAGCTGCGTCGCCTTTCCTGCCGATGCGGATAGATTGTTTTCTACTGCGCGTTGACTTTTTATGAATATTCATAACAAGTATTGCCAGTGATATTTTTACATATACCAATCAGGTGCGTCGGTTTTGTGCTGCACCCTCTGATTTTCATATTTTATTCCGCAGCATGACTATAATCGATAAATCGGAAGACCTTTTGGGGAAATAAATCGACTCTTACATTTTACACGTAAATTGGAGAGGATATACATGAATTTAATCAGCAAAATGATGAGTGTATACTTGCTTTCAAATTATCTAGTCTTGATTGGTGTGAAAATTAAATTGTCCACTTTCTGCTTCCTGAAATGCAAACTAAATTGCATGCAATAAAAAAAAATCGCATTGATATTATGGGATGGTTCGTTCCTCTTCTGGAGGGAACACTACAAATGCTACGAATCAGGTGCGTCGGTTTTGTGCCGCACCCTCTGATTGACAAAGCGATCATGACATTCTTTTTGTTCGTTTAAACCTTTAACCTCGATGAGGTGCTGGTAAACAAGTATTTGAAGGGAGAGAAATCAAACATGAACTTAGCGTGCAATGTATTTATTACTCTCCAAATTCTGTAAAAGAACTAATTCTACTCATAATACCACCGCCGCCATTTCTTCTTCTTCTTTTCTTCTTTTCTTCTTTTTCTTCTTTGTCTTCTTCTTCTTCTCATATTATCTCTAGCCCCCTATACCATACACCACCGTAAAACCAGTTGCCAATGCCAGAATTTTCCAAGCGCACAAGCGAGCAAGTCCGCTAGCTCGCTTTCCATCAAACCGCCCATCAAGGCCCAATATTTCTAGTCCATACTTTCTGACAATGTGCCCTACGAAATCCAGTTGGTATTTTCTGATGGTAGCAATCAGGTTGCACCTCACTCCCATTATGTCCAGTATTTGATCGTTTGAGATCTTCTTCACCCATGGTTCCCTCAACAACCTTCTCTGACATTACACGACAACTCCTAAAAATCACTAGTACTGCCCCCATACATATCACCAGTATCACCACGACCTATACTTCTACTACAATATTTTCAATTTCAATTTATTCAACTTATTTCATTCATTCATAAAAAAGTACATTTACAAAATTATAGAAAAATTAAAGTAAAGTGGTGCATGAAAGGAGGAGACAGCTGCCACTAAAAAATGTATAAACATACATGATACGAAAAAAATGTATACATAAATAAGAACAGAACCAAAGCAAAGCAATAATCAAACAATATAAAAGTAAGAGTAAAGCCTGATCATACAAACAGTATATTCGGTATCAGTGACTTTAAAACATTAAGATAAGGACTTTATTTGATATGTGAAGGTGTCTTGTTCCAGATTTTTGGGCCCCTTGCAGAAGAGATACAAAAGTGACCAGAGAGACTAAGGGGGATAGTTTTGATAAAGCAGAAATACATAAAAACTGCTAAATTAAAATCGGAGAGATCGGATACATTTAATATTTTCAAATGAGAAAATAACAGATAAGTATGAGCAAGGATACTGGGATGGGAAATAGCCAGTATCTAATTGCCATTTTCTGTATTCAGAATAAGCTAGACACTGAATATTAAAGTTGAAGAACCCCCAGGCAACATTGCAGTATTAAAGCAATATAGATCTATACCATCAATAATACTGTTGGTGGAAATTACTTGAGGATGTATAATATTCCTATATAATTTCATAATTTGGTACAGCTTAAAGTCAATAATTCCAAGATAATTTACTATCAGAACTTCCACCTGAGAATTTCAGTGAAATAAAATACTGCTCCTGCTGCTGTTGTGACAAACTATACTACTCCTTACTCCTACTACTACTACTACTACTACTACGACTACTCCTACTACTACTACTACTACTACGCTTAACGTTGTAGTTACAACATACTAGACTGCCTGAATTAATGCACTTCCCAAACTGAGACCCAAATAGCAGTTCTATACCGTTAAAACGTATTTGTGCCTACTTCATGACATTCAACAGCTTACATACCTCTTGATTATACACTGCCTTGCATCCAGGGGCCTGGGAGCTGGGGGTGCTGTAGCTAACAAGTAGTTAAAAAGATACCCTAAAAAGCTGAGGACCTTTTTTTTTGCTCACAGCACCCCCAGTAACAAAATCGTTCCCATGCTGCCCCTGCTAGCACCTATTGTTGAACTCTAACAGCCCTAGATTTGACAGAGCTTTTGATTCAAAACGTATGTATTGAACGAACTGTGGTCATGGTGATTGTGTTCAAAATATTTGTAATCATAGAAAAAAACCAAAACATGAAAGAACGTTGTCTCCTTGGTAACTTGGAACTTTCGGGTACGGTAGAAAAGTTTTGGCAACTCCTGTGGTTTGTATTTTATATTCGTTGAGTATAAGCATAGTGGCATTATAAATACAAAACTTATTTTGGACAGCATTTATTTCCGACTTGAATGAATGATGAAATTTCAGAGTTTGATATCATTGCAGGGTGGTCTTTAAAACATGGCATGCATACAGAAATATGAATTTACATACATGATTACATATAGTTCTGTCCAAACAAAGGAAGATAAGTAGATAACGACATTTTTGATATTTCATGCGTTAAACTGATAACTGGTAGAACTCAAGTTTATCCTATTTTATCTTCTATTCTATCGGAGCGGACCATTCGACTATTTAGAGGGGCGCAATGGTCCATTTATCCAACCTCACAAATTTTCAGGCATGACAAAATTAACTGACTTTCCAATCAACGTGACGGGTTATTTCCAAGGTAAATCAAAATATATAATATTGCTTTTAAAAAATCATGAATTATGATTGTTTTTTCAAATATTTTCCTGTTAACATCTCTTGTTAAGTTTCAATTTTGAAGCCAACCTTCAATAATGAATCAAAGGGAGTATTTGGCCACGTATCAAGGTCAATAGAGTGTAACGTCATTCTTAAAGTATGTTTTAAAATTATATCGGAAATCCCTTCAAACATAAAAGCCATTAGCATGATTAGCTTATGTATGAACTATAAAAAAGAGCATGTCTAAAAATATTTAATCATGACTAACGTAGGCCAATTTGTAAGCACGCTCACTTCTCTCACTTGCAAGTATCTATAAATTCACTGTAGTGGTGTTAATGACACTTCAGTTAATATAAATAGTACAAGCCAATCAAAGTCATAATTTACAATTGATGAAGAGACGGATTGAATGAACAGTTGCCGGCCCTGATAACAAATTGAAACCGAAATCTGAAAATGATATTATTTTGCATTTAGGCCCACGGAATCTTTAGGGCTATTTTATAATGAGCACCTGCGCTATGTATTTTGTTGATTTCAAATATTCAGGCTGGTATTGCAAACGCCTGTTTGACTTTAATAAACCCCAGTCTGCGTTAACATAGAGCTTGAATTAAAACTGACTTACACAGCAAGTCCAGTCTAAATATGTGTACAAAGTTAAACCACACTAGACATGCTAGACTGGAGTTAAATATAAAACTGAAGTTCAAAATGGGATTTTTTTTAACTCCTGTTTAAAGGGCAGGTTTAGACTGGGTTTAATTGAAACCGGTGTTCAGAATAAGGGCCATAATGTTTAACTGATCATAGTTAAAACAGTTTACATATATCATATTAGTGGCTTGATAAAGACAGGTTTAGGCTGGGTTTCAAGCACACGTTGACTTTGGTTCAATTGAAACCGAAGTTCAGAATATGGGCTAGAATGTTTTACTGATAATTATTAGAAGCACTGTACTCATAACAAATTAGTGGCATGATAAGGGCAGGTTTAGACTGGGTTTAAACCACATTTAGATTGCGGTTTAATTCCTAATAACTTTATATATGGAATGCAACTTTATTTGAAATCATGGGCATCTACAGCACTTGTCTGAACTTTGAGTTCCGGGCTAATCATATAGAAGGTTCTAGGACTCCTACCCCCTGGACAATCACCCCCGGATAACTACCCCTAGGATAACCACCCTCTAGGACAACTACCCCCTAGGACAACTACCCCCTAGGGCAACCACCCTCTAGGACGACTACCCCCCTAGGACAACTACCCCCCGGATAACTACCCCCCAGACAACTACCCCCTAGGGCAACCACCCTCTAGGACGACTACCCCCCTAGGACAACTACCCCCCGGATAACTACCCCCAGACAACTACCCCCTAGGACAACCACCCTCTAGGACAACTACCCCCCTAGGACAACTACCCCCCGGATAACTACCCCCAGACAACTACCCCCTAGGACAACCACCCTCTAGGACAACTACCCCCCCCCCCGGATAACTACCCCCCAGACAACTACCCCCTAGGACAACTACCCCTAGGACAACTACCCCCCGGACAACTACCCCCAGGACAACTACCCCCCAGACAATGCATAAGGAAACTGGAGAGGATAGATGGAAGGAAAGAGAAGAGGATAGATGGACGTTAAAACAAAGAAATACAAAAGGAAAGAGAAGAAGATAGATGCAAGGAAAACATATCTTCTCCACTATCCTAATGTATTTCTTTGTTTTTCCTTCCATCTATCCTCTTCTCTTTCCTTCCATATATCCTCTTCTCATTCCTTATGTATTTCTTCTGATTTTCCTTCCATCTATCCTCTCCCTTTCCTTATTTCTTTCTTTTGTTTTACATTCCACCTATCCTATTCTCTTTCCTCATGCATTTCTTTGTTTTTCCTTCCATCTACAGTGGATTTCGGCCAGGGGAGGACGTGGAGGGGGGGGGGGGGGTGACTAACAATCAGTAAGGATATAATGAGTATCCAGAGGAGGGGGTATCCACCTCCCACGGTAAGAACGTTTTGGGAAATCTGTTTATAAATAAGATTTTGGTGCATTATAATGATAAACTTCACCTCACCACGTGAGTTAAATGTGGAAACTCAGTATCAAGAGGTCTGATATAACAATATTCCTGATATGACAAGTTAATAATCGCTTGTTTTTTAATCCTGATATAACGAGATTCCTCTTATAACGAGGCAATTTCGATGGTCCCAAGGACCCTTGTTATACTGAGTTTCCACTGTATATCTAGCTTCACTTTTCTTATGTATTTCATTTTCCCCCTTTCTCAGCTTCCCAGGCTGGCTGTATGATCGTGCACAACTTGCATAGAGTAGTTTTACAGGATGTGCGCTGACGACTTAGACTCTTTCACCAGAGCACTTGCATGATTTTTTTTCTCGCGAAATTGCCTACGCTATGGTGTAAAACGAAAACACCCCCCCCCCCCCCCGAACAACTAGGGCATCCACTCTTTAGGACATCTTCTTGACAAATACCACCTAAGGTAACTACCACCGGGACATTAACGACTTAGGGTAATATTTACTAGTAATCGGACAACAACCAACATACTCTCACCCATGGCATGTAGGTCCACTATCCCCCCAAGCAATTTCAACTCCCAGGTACTCGATGGCATTTAAACTGATTTCGGCCAGGGGAGGACGTGGAGAGGGGGGGGGGGGGGGGGGGGGGGGGGGGGGTGACCAACAATCAGTAAGGATATAACGAGTATCCGGAGGAGGGAGTATCCACCTCCCACGGTAAGAACGTTTTGGGAAATCTGGTTATAAATAAATATTATAAAACATCTAATAGAGAGTTGATATTGCACATGCATGGGAATACATGCCTTCATGCATTGAAAAAAAAAAAAAAACAACAACAACAAAAAAAAAACAATTCTTTTTAAATGATAGTACAATAAACTATTTTTTTTTTTTTTAATGTGATAAACTAAGTTTTCTTGTTGGAAGTTGGAGGAGGAACAATTTAAGCGAGCAAGCATGAGCGAAAACAAACACTTCTCTTTTAATAAAATTTGGTATATTATCTGGGCTTTATTGTTGCAGGTCGGGGCAGAAATTTTGCTAAAGGCCATATTAATTCTATTTTGGCGAACGAGCGTAGCGAACGAGCACAATCTTGTTCAATGTGATGTTAAGTCCAATTTGGGGTACTTTTCCTAGAGGGTGGTTGTCCTGGGGTAGTTGTCCGGGGGGGGGGGGGCTATATTTTTTTCTGTCAGGACTTGAGCCACCCGACGAGAGAGGGCAGTATTTGAGCGTCAAGAGTGGTGACAATACGGTTTATTCCGTCAAGACTAGTCGGCATGAATATTCATGAAAAACAAATTGTAGGGATATAATGAAATGAGCGAACCAGTCACGCAGTTCCTTGTGTGGCGCATTCGGATTCACGTTATACTCGTCATGAAGGAATCACGAGTTCGAGTCTCGGCAGGCTAAGGGGTGTTAGAATTTAGGAAAGTATCATTGACAAAATGTTCTTTTGCTAAATAAAGTAAGGTGAAACTGAGAGAATATACAAGTCTTAAAGTTGTAGTCTCTCTCTCAAAGTCTCCTAAACGGGGCTTTTCGATGCTCAAATACTGCCCTCTCTTGTCAGTGGCGCAAATCCTGACAGAAAAAATACGCGTCTGGGGTAATTGTCCTAGAGGGTGGTTGTACTAGGGGGTAGTTGTCTGGGGGTAGTTGTCCGGGGGTGGTTGTCGGGGGGTAGTTGTCCTGGGGGTAGTTGTCCGGGGGGTAGTTGTCCTAGGGGGTAGTTGTCCGGGGGGTAGTTGTCCTGGGGGTAGTTGTCCGGGGGGTAGTTGTCCAGGGGGTAGTTGTCCTGGGGGTAGTGATCCGGGGAGTAGTTGTCCTAGAGGGTGGTTGTCCTAGGGGGTAGTTTTCTGGGGGGTAGTTATCCGGGGGTAGTTGTCCTAGGGGGGTAGTTGTCCTAGAGGGTGGTTGCCCTTGGGGGTAGTTGTCCTAGGGGGTAGTTGTCCTAGAGGGTGGTTATCCTAGGGGTGGTTATCGGGGGGTGGTTGTCCAGGGGGTAGGTGTCCGGATACGATATAGAACATATACACTGTGGTGGACATTTTTTTTTTTTTTTTTTTTTTTTTGGGGGGGGGGGGGGGACATAACTGATCTCAAGGCCCAAATTATAGGTGGCCCTATATCCGTAATTGATGTGTGTGTGTAATAGACCGCTTCTGTCATGTTATACAAATTTATTCTCTGACCACCTAGTGACGAGCTATTCCATTATGCTTTTTATAAATGATCCTCAATGCTTGGAATCCAGTTTGCATACATTATTTGTTGCTATGCCCGGCAAGCTTTCAGGTTGTCAAGAACAACCTTTGTTTGAAAGGTTTGAATAAAATTTGCACATATTACCGAAGCGGACTATCGGGGTTTTTTTACAGACGTGTATCAATCAGATATGATTATTTACGTCTGGGGACCGACCTTTAAAGGAGAATTACGCTCAAAAATAAAGACGATAGTGTTCAAAGGTGTTATTGATTCCTACTTGTTAGACTATATGGCTTCGCGTCAAAATATACGAGATCGATACGAATCAAGATTTTCTGAGCAAAATTTATCATCTGCTAGCAATATATATCGTCTGCTAGCAATACATGGGGGCTGCCATTTTTTTTATGTGTACAAGAAGATTTTCTTAATCCAAATGCCCAATTGCCTTTTTCAAAATTAAAAACCCATTTGAGATTAAAAATATAGAATAGATATGTCAATTTATTTTTAAACTGAAGATTTCCTTATATATTTCTGTTGAAAATCGATATTCGCTTAATATAAATCTATTTTCTAGATACTGTGACGCAATGGACGGAGCAAATTAATTCAAATTTTATGGATGCTTCTTCCCTGAGCATCTATAGCGGCAAACTATGCATTCACCTGCTTTCGGATAATGGGACTTGAAAAGTCAGAATGCATGCTGCATATATTATGTTCTGCTCTGTTTGGCAAACCCAAGAAAATAGATTTTTGTTAAGCAAAACCAGACAATTTAAAAGTATCATTATAAAGATTAAATTTTTATAAATCATGTAAACACCCACTTTATATTTTTCGTCACATATGGGATTTTAGGTAATGAAGAAAATCAATTTAGGTCTTGGATGCAAAATATCTTCCTGACCGGAACATTTCTCAATGGTTCATGTACAAATCCAAATCAGCAAGAAAATGGCAGCCCCCATGTAAATGAGTAGGAGACGATACCGGGTGTTGGAATATCTTTATTTATACCCTTTTCTGATATCTTATTAGAAAATGATTTAGGCCAATAAGTAGGAATATATTACACCTTTCAATATAAGTAAATTTGTACTCAGGGGTTAATTCTCCTTTAAGAAGAATAATATGAGTGTATACTTACTTTCAAATTGTCTTGTCTTGACAGGTGTAAAAAATCAAAATGTCCACTTTCTGCTTTCTGATCCAATGCAAACTTGTTTCAGAGGATAATGGTCAAATTACTGCAGCCATTGCTCCAGGATAGTATGATAAATAGCTGTGCTGCAAAACGAAGTGACAAAAGATTTAGTTGCACATCCGACTGGAAGTTCCACTTGAACAACTAAGTTCCAGAGTTAGTTTGTTTCAAAGGATATATATTTGATTTAGCTAAAAGACAAACGTGCCTTTAAATCCCACTTTTCTATCTTCTATACAGAAAGTACCACTTTTACTACCAACGCCAGAACCACTACCACCACCATTGGTAAAAAGATAAGGAAGGAATCTAAATGTATAAAATACAGGTCGTTTAAGAGGTTTAATGAAAATGGATTTAAGCGAGATTTATGCAATATGGATTGCAGCTTTTGGGGTCAAAATATTGATATTGATGTTCTATGGGAGAAATGGAAAAGATCTTCATTAAATAGTGTTGATATAATACCTTTAAAGACACGTAGAATTAAAGAAAAAAATACACCTTGAATTACAAGTGATATACGGGATATTATGATACAGCGAGATAAGAAGTTGAAGAAATTCATGAAATCAAATGCTGAAGTTGATTGGGTCATGTATAAAAAAAACTTAGAAATTAGGTTAATAAATTAATTAAGTCAAGTAAAAAAGAAATATTTTCATAAAATAATTTTAGATTGTAAAAATAATAACCGTGAATTATGGAAATATATTAAAGAAATACTACCTGCTAAAGATAAACCTTCTTTAAATAAAGTTGTAGTCGAGGGAAATGAATTTGATGACCCGGTGTATATTGCAAACCATTTTAATGATTATTTCAAATCAGTCACTAAGAACTTGACTGCTGATAGTAGTGAAATCTCTGGAAGTCAGTTTTTGGCTCATCATTATTTATCTCAAGAAAATGTAACTTTCAATTTACCCATTGTAAATGCTGTTGTTGTCATAAAGAGTTTAAACACAAATGCTTCTTTAGGCCTTGATGGCATAAGTTGTAAAATACTTAAACTATGTGGTCAAGGTGTGATTCCCTCACTTGTGCCTTTGATAAATAAGTCTTTTTCATCTTGTTGCTTCCATCGTGAAAGGGAGGAAGCTAAAGATTTACCTCTTCATAAAAAGGCAATTTTGAAGAAATGAATAATTTTCTCTGTGTTAAGTTTAATTTTTAAGACAATAGAAAAGATTATAAACATGGAACTAGATTCGTTCTTGAATGACACTGATATTTTATCTGAAAACCAATTCGGATTTAGGAAAAAATAGTCAACTGAAGCGGGTTTTTCAGATATATATTAATGTTTAAATGCATTAAAGGTATTGCCCCCTCATGTTTGTCGAAGTTATTTACTTTTAGGAAAGACCTTCATCCACATGGAACTAGATCATCGTCCCAAAATAAGTTACATTATTCCAAATGTAATACAGAGTCCTTCAAACATTCTTTTCACTATTTACCAGTCTCACTTCGGAACAGTTTGGAACCCTCTTGTCAAAATATACAATCTCTTGCATCCTTCCGTCAATATTTGCAGAACAATCTTTAATTGCCTTCCTAATAATTCAATTTGTTTATCAATTGCGTTTGTAATTTTAGCAAACATGTTTTATGTCATTGCTGAATAAGATGTTTATAATGTGTTTATTACACATAATGATATTTATTAAATATTCATGTATGATGCTCGCATTTTATTTCTATTTTGTACAGGATCCCAAGGGGAGCAGCATTTGTTGATTTGGTTCCCTGGTTAAATATTGTGAATAAATAAATAAATTGTGAATAAATCACCACTAATTGGAGAGGCAATACCAGAATGTAATAAGCAAAATTATTTTTGTATACTTAGTTTCAAGTTGTCTAGTCTTGATTGGTGTGAAAATTCAAATGTGCACTTTCTGCTTTCTGATCCAATGCTAATTTGTTTCTGAGGATAATGGTCAAATTATTGCCTCAAATGTTCCGGGATAGTATGATTAAAAGCTGTGCTGCAAAACGAATTGACGGGTTTCCTGGTATGTCGTAGAACTGATGATTCCAACTAAATTCAAAAGATTTAAGTATTTCTACTACTACTACTACAACAACTGCTACTAATACTACTACTACTGCTGCTGCTGATACTACTACTACTACTACTACTACCACTACTACTACTAATATTACCACCACCACCACCACCATTACTACTATTACCTAAACTATGACTACTCGTGTTTTGTACTACTGCTACTACTACTACTACTACTACTACTACTACGACTACTACTACGACTACTACTACTACTACTACAAATGCTACTCCCACACCTACTACTGCTACTACCACTACTACTGATTCTATTACTACTAATACCTCTACCACTACTTCTATTTCTAGTACTACGACTAGTGCGACTACAACTACTCATACTTATTCTGCTACTACAGAAATATGTATTATTCTACTTCTATTACTCTACGTATTGTACTACTGCTACTGCTGCTGATTCTACTGCTACTGCTACTATGGTGCTGTTACTGGATTTTAATACTACTACAACTGCTATTTGAAATATGAAAGTTTTTTTTTTGTGATAGTGAAGAAGGAAAACCAAAAATAATCAAAGTTCGAAACTAACTTATTACAGTGTTAGCACTCTGTTTCCCTTTGTATATACAACATACTACACCGTCTAGATTTATACACTACCTAAACTGAAACCCAAATATCAGTTCTACCGTTAAAAGCAGTTGTGCCTACCTCATGAATGCAACACTACAAAAGTTCACATACCTCTTGCTTACAATGCCTTACACCTATTGTTGAACTGTAAAACCCCTAATTGACTTGGCGGAGCTATTGATTCAAAATTTTGTATTGAAACAACTTGTGATAGTTCAAAATATTTTTAATTATAAAAATAAATCAAGAATATGAAAGAACGTTGTCTCCTTGGTAACTTGTGTGCTGAGATTAGGGACTTTACGGTACGGTAGAACAATATGTCTCTTCGCTAACTTCTGTTGTTTGTATTTTATTTTCTTTGAAAATATGTATGATGGCAATATGAACATGATACCTATTTTGGACGGCACTTCCGATTTGAATGAATGATAAAAGTACAGAGTTTGGTATCGTTGCAGGGCGGTCTTTATAACATGGCATAGGAATGCAAATTTAAATACACGGTCAAACCTATGACTGTTCAAACAAAGGAAGATAAGTAGATAACGACATCGATAGCCGATTGAAAGAACATCAGTTGTGAGATAATTTAAAGACCTCAGCCTGACCCAAAACAACCATATATTGACGTAAAGCTTAGGAAACAAAGAATATAATTACCCTGTTTATTCATAAATTTTCGTCTCCGTTTATCCATAAAAAATAAAAAAAGATAATTTTTTTGGTCCGCCCCCTCCCTATGACGTAACACTGCAGGGGGTCGCTAGACGTGTGACGACATGTCATGTATACAGCTCCGAATGCGTCTACACGATATGTCGTCATCAAATTTTCACCCCCCGCAAAGTAGCGTTCCTCAGAGACGGGGTCCAAACCACCGGGGCTCAACATTCGGGACGCTGTTACTAATTCCACAGGAAACGGAATGTCATGAAGTTGGTTTCAATTTGTTCAGAAAATATATAGCTCCCCGTGGATGAATAAAGGGTATATTTCAAAATTCGGTCAGGCTGAGGTCTTTAATGAAATTGACACAACGCAATAGACCTGTTTACTAAATTAGTAAACAGGTATATGTTTCTCTCCAGAATCCTTAGTTACTATTTGGTGCACCTGCCATGCATAATGGCATCTCTATAGATGGAATCCATTTTGCATACATTAGTTGTTGCTATGTCGGGCAAGCCTCTGGCAAGCTTTTGAGTGGTCAAGAGAAACTTTTGTTCAAAAAGTATGCATAAAATTAGTAAACAGGTCTATTGTGATATCCCATGCCTTGAACTTAGGATACATATAGGTGTCATGGTATTGATTTATAGTGATAACTGGTAGAGCTCAAGTAGTTAATATTTAATCATATTTTTATCTACAATCCTCTTGGAGAGGACAACTTGCGTATTTGGATGGGAGCAAGGGGGCACACCCCACCCCATCCCCTTACAAATTTTCAAGCATGAAACAAAAAATGAAAACGATTTTTCAATCAATCTGATGAGGTATTTCCAAGGTAAATTAAAATCGATCGCTCTCAAAACCTCAAATATCTATCTTTAAATATACTAATCAAAAGCTTACGCATAAAGAAATAACATTTCAGTCAAAACGAAAGTAGGTCAATTTTTTTCTCGCTCACTTCTATCCCGATGAAAATTATATATATATATATATATGCGAAAGAAATTGCGAGAATAACGTTGCGTAGCTCAATCAAAGGTCCCCAGAGCTGTCCTCCCTTTTTGCAAAGGATGATAAAAATGTCTCCGCCGGGAATCGAACCCGGGTGGTTGGCTTAGAACGCCAATGCTTTAACCACTAGACCACGGAGACGGGTTAGTGGTTTCGGCGACACCAGATTCAATTGACCGACAGATTGACAGATTATATATATATATATATATTCATTGTACTGTTGTTAATGACACCACAATTGATAGGAATAATAAAAGTCAACCAAATTCATAATTTATAATTTACAATTCAAGAAGAGAAAGATTAAAAGGAACATTCGTCGTCACCCCCCCCCCCCCCCCCCCCCCCTCGTGATCTAAACTACTTGAAGAGTTTAGAATGGATACTTTAGATAGGCAGAATTCGATGTTTTTGTTTATGTTTGTCCTAATTTCTGAATGAGTATATCTTCCAAGATTATTAGAAAGATAACTCATTATGGACGTAACAGAAATACTCTACATCACAACCATTAGCTAAATAAAAGGCGTTTAAATCATGAAGGGTAATTTCTTGCTATACAACTTCACTTAAATTATTTAAAGTTTGAATATTTTTTATAATAAGTTATTTAGGCAAGGACCCCATTGGAAATAAGCCATTTCGGCTTTCATGGGTTATCCTGTCATGGTACCTGGTTATGTTTGTATTGCAGTATACCTGACGAATAAAATAAAATAAAATCAAATCAAATCAAATCAGATATATATGATTTACCCATAACGGGTGTATTACTTAAGTGTACACATTCCTAGCGATGTAAGTGTGATTTTAGCTTTAGAACGGCAATATAGTTATACAATTATAATTCATGTACTTTGATATCTAGCTATTAAGGCCAAACCTGTAATAATGATAATAACGATGACATGTGACTTATGAGCTACTTGATTCGAATCTCTTATTTTCTTGTGATATCTGGGGTTATTCACTCATACATTTCTAACCATGAACTTTCGTTATGAACATCAATATCTTTATCTTTTAACTTTGCAAGAAGTAAAATACTTCTAATTGTGACCAGTACAACATTACGTCACTGAAACCAACCAAATGTATATGGTGCAGGTGCCCTTAATGACAAAATATAAATATGTGCAAAATGAGATAAGGTTACAATTGGAAGCATCTTACTAATATATATTAACTCATTGACTTCATAATAATTAAATAGATGGAATTGCTATTTAAAAAAAAAATCTTCATAATTCTTAACATATCAAAATTCGATGTTATTAATTGAATTTTGGACAAAGTACGCAGGAAATATATATATATATATATTTAGAGAGCCCACAACGAACCTCGGCCCACGAATTATTGGTGCCCCTGCCCTATATCCAGAATTAATCAGTATCAAAGCCTCTAGGTATATGCCAAGTTACATGTTGTTTTGTGAAAAGGTGCACAATTATTTCACTATTCCGCTGGAATATTTTCCCAGGTCCTGGGCGTTGCTGCCGCCTAAGCTTAAGCTGCTTGAGTAGCTGCGGTCCAATCAACGTACGCCTACAAACCTACAATGATATTATGGGATGGTTTGTTCCTCTTCTGAAGGGAACCCTATAAAAGGTATCGTGTTTAATGACGAAGCGACCTTGAAATTCTTTTTGTGCGTTTTAACCTTTAACCTCAATGAGGTGCAGGTAAACATGAATTGAAGTAGTGTCCATGGATTGATTGATTGATTGATTGATTGATAAAAGTTTAACGACACTATCAACACAAGAGTGTCATATAAGTGTCTAACATTAATAGATACAAAGTTAAAAATTTCATTAAAACGTTATAAACTTTACGTAAACATTTGACTTATGTTATACATGAATATGAAAGTCTTAAGATCTGAAATTCAGATCACAATGATAAGTATTGTATACACTTTATTCAATGTCCAAGTGGACTAACATCAATAATTTATAGTTAATTCGTATAGATCATAAAATACTAGTAGTATAAAAGGCAGTTTCTTTCCACCAAGGACTTACTTGATCCCCGAGTTACTGAGTTACTAGCCAACTGGGCGAGAGCTAGAACCTAGCCACTCCCAATGACTAGCCGAGAAAGACCAGACACCAACCACCGACCATCGTGATAAAATACTACCACGTGTATGATCTGTTGTGGGAGGAGTGAGAGTCCAACCGATGACCTACAGCAGATGAGTATCCACATAGTCCCCAGCGCCCGGTTCACTTATGTATAACATTTTCCTTTGTAAAACAGAGTGCATGTTTTGAACTTTCATTTTGTTTGAGTTTAATATCCATAGTACCGGTACATAAAATTCCATGAGTAGAAATATTTTTAAAAGGACTTAAAAACGATTGATATTTGTGTATGCAATTTACTTTCTTTTAGATGTTTTGGACGAACTTTCTGTATGGTACGGATCCCCTACCCCATCTAATGTGCCATCTTATCGGCTCTTACAAGGTATGTTATGTGTATAGCTAATCAGGAACTTAAGGCCCCCTAAGATAACTCAAGCACGGACCAGAGGTCGTCCACTCTACCCAACATACTCAATCGTTGTCTTACGGAAGACAATCACGTTTTAAAAAAGAAAGGGAATCTGTAAAAATGATGAAACACTGTTCATCACAGATTTCTATAATATCAAAAGCTATCTCTAGGGCCACTAACTCGGCAGAAAATATAGATGAACTATCTGGCAATCTTATTTGTACTGCAACGAACTGCTTGTAGCTGCTGCACCTACTTTATTTTGAAACTTTGACCCATCTGTATAAATTGCACGATAGTTAAAATATTTATTCTTAAGTTCAAAAAATGCATTTTGGAAAACTAAATCACTAACGGTGCCCTTCTTGAATTCATTTAGTGTCAAGTCTATTACTGATTCACTAATTATCCAAGGTGGAATATTGGGAACCAAAAAAGTCTTATCAGTAGTTAGTATCTGTAAGAAAGCTAACATAGTCAATATGGGCTTTAAAGTTAAGTTTATTGTCAAAAATTAAGCCAAGGTACTTGGTTTGTTCAACTACGGGAATAAAAGCATCATTAATACTTATTTGAGGATCTGGATGTATTGATCGTTTATTACAAAAGTGTAAACAGACTGTTTTCTTTTTTGAAAAGCGGAAGCCGTTCTCATCAGCCCACTTCTGTATTCTGTTAAGACAATTTTGTAATAGTCTCTCAATAACGGGTATTTTTGTTGATGAACAAGAAATTGAAAAATCATCTACAAATAATGATTTATCAAATCTAGGGTTTACAGCATCAACGATACTATTTATTTTAATTAGAAATAGGGTAACAGAAGTATACTACCTTGAGGGACACCCATTTCCTGATTATGTAATTCAGAAATTGAGGTCCCAAGTCGAACTCTAAACACCCGATGTGAAAGGAAACTCTCAATAAATTTGGGTAATCTGCCCCTCAACCCAAAATTATAAAGATCTTTAAGGATTCCATACTTCCAAGTTGTGTCATAAGCCTTTTCAAGGTCAAAGAATATGGTGACCTCGGGCCATACCATTTCGTATAAAAGATTCAAGACGGATAAGTTGGTCAGTTGTATAGTACGATTATGCCTAAAACCGCTTTGACATTCAGTTATCAAATGATTTCTTTCTAAAAACCAAACTAGGCGAGCATTAATCATTCTTTCCATTGTTTTACATAGGCAACTAGTAAGAGAAATAGGACGGTAATTTGTTGGGTTAGATGCATCTTTCCCAGGCTTTGGGATGGGAATTATGATGGCTTCACACCATGATTTTGGAAATTTGCCAGTTCTCCAAATATAATTGATAATGTCCAATTAAACAATTAAAGACTCTTCTGGTAGATGTTTAAGAAATTGATAATGAATATCATCTGGACCAGTTGCAGTATCATGACATTAAGGACGTTCCCTAGTTAAAGTCAAATCCATGTCAGTTTCACCAAATTTTGCACACAGTTACTTTGGTCCATGAGAAGCCCCAATATGCATAGAAAAGTATAGGTCCATGTGCTTACTTTTTTCTATGGGACACTGAAGTGTGCCATGATTGGGTGTCGGGTAGAATGACGTCAACGCAGGTTTTTGGCCATTGATAGACCTCAGAATTCGTAATATCATATACAAATCCCCATTATTCTGTCAAAATCCATGTCAGATTCGTAAATTTTTCCAGATTTGTAGAGAATAGTATACTGCAGAAGGAGAAAGTTTAAAAAAAGGGGTCCAGGCACTCGTTTTTATGCTAGCAGCGCCCTCAGGTGGCGGAAAAAGTAAAAAACTAGCAAAACTAGTGAAAACTGGCTGAGAACCTGTGTCGGAAGGGGATGGGTTCGTAATAACTCTACTGTATATTTAAAATCCATGCCAGATTCCTAAATTTTTCCAGATTTGTAGAGAATTGTATACTGCAGAAAGAGAAAGTTTTAAAAAGGGGGTCCATGCACTCGTTTTTGTGCTGGCAGCAACTTTAGGTGGCGGAAAAAGTCAAAAACTCGCAAAACTAGTGAAAACTGTGCATGGCAGGCTGGGAACCTGTCTAGGAAGGGGATGGGTTCGTAATAACTCTACTGTATATTTAAAATCCATGCCAGATTCGTAAATTTTTCCAGATTTGTAGAGCATTGTATACTGCAGAAGGAGAAAGTTTAAAAAAGGGGGGTCCATGCACTCGTTTTTGCGCTAGCAGCGCCCTCAGTTGGCGGAAAAATTCAAAAACTAGTGAAAACTGTGCATGGCAGGGTGGGAACCTGTCTAGGAAGCGGGAGGGATCGAAATAACCCTACGGTACATTCAAAATCCATGCCAGATTCGTAAATTTTTCCAGATTCGTAGAGAATTGTATACTGCAGAAGAAGAAAGTTTAAAAAAGGGGGGTCCATGCACTCGTTTTTGCGCTAGCAGCGCCCTCAGTTGATGGAAAAATTCAAAAACTCGCAAAACTAGTGAAACCGTGCATGGCAGGGTAAAGACCTGTCTAGGAAGCGGGAGGGATCGAAATAACCCTACGGTACATTCAAAATCCATGCCAGATTCGTAAATTTTTCCAGATTCGTAGAGAATTGTATACTGCAGAAGAAGAAAGTTTATAAAAGGGGGGTCCATGCGCTCGTTTTTGTGCTAGCAGCAGCTTTAGGTGGCGGAAAAGGTCAAAAACTCGCAAAACTAGCGAAAAATGTGCATGGCTGGATGGGAAACAGTGTAAGAAGAGGATGGGTTCGAAAAAACTCTACTGTACATTCAAAATTCATGTCATTTTCACCAAAGTTTCCAGATTTCTAGAGAGAAGTATACTAAAGGAAGAGAGAGTTTGCAAAAGGGGGTCCATGTACTGGTTTTTGTGCTAGCAGCGCCCCCCCCCCCCCCTCCCCCGTTTGCCTGTTATCAGACATGAAATTGTCACCATGTAACTGATATTTATATACATGCACGACCATAGGCACCGGAAGCGCGGGGGAGGGGGTGGGCAGAGGGGGCATTTTCCCCAGTAATCATTCAAAAAGGGGGACCCCCTCTCCCGGATCCCCTCGGAAGAAAAAATTACATCTTAATTAATTTAGCATTACAACTATGACAAGGGTGACTTGTATAATAAGCTGCCTTGTCAGTAATAATGCAAACCTTCAGTATTTAAAATTTTAACAAATCGCACTCTGTCACCACGGTCCCTACTATATTGATAGACGCAATGTTTCTTAACATTTAGAAACCCTGTCTATTGCATATTTTCCCCTCTATTTTCCCCTCACCTTTCTAGTGCTCCAAAAGGCGAGGTATCACCACCACATGGTCGCTCCGCTCCATTACATGCAGATTATAGGAGCAAGTTATCTGAAGTATTAATACTGTCTACCACCAGTGGTGGCAAAAGCGAAGTGGCAGATTTTTCCTACTATTAAAGGAGGAGGCGGATAGGGGTATAACGAATAATTTTCTAGTGATGCGAAATGCAAGGTCTCAACACGCAATGATCTTAATTTTCCTGTTTGCAATAATCTGTTCTGTCCCCTCAGAGGGGCCCCTCGCAAGACAAGAAATATTATTTTAAGTTAAACAATGTAAGAACAAGATTTACTTTGCCAACGTTTGCTCTAATATAAAATTCCTCTACATTCTCCTTTTTCGCTCAGTCGCTATACTCCCTCTCACATTAATGGCAACATTGATTATTTGACTTTACAATATATCTTCTATATTACAAGGCCCCGAAGCGCACGGGTGTGGCAGGTGCTTTTCTGTGCCTAAAAAGAAGGGAAAATGTCGTTATTATTCTCCTCCTCATTATGACATCAATCATTTTGCAGTTTACTAATGGAAACATTTTTGTGCTCTAAAATACGTAGTTTCAACATTGAATAATCCAAATCTAAATCGATACTTACGATCTCTCGCATTTCAGTAAATGCAGTGTTTATTAACACGTATGTGTGGGGCAGAGGCTCTCCTCGTTTTGTTCCCACCCTATCGCAAGATTGTTATCTACTTTATATAGTTATATATATATATAAAACTATATTTGATGTTATGTAAGTCATAATTCTAAGTAAGTTTTGACCTGCCTGTGTGTGTAAAGTTTCTCTTGAATGCAAATATCAATACATGTATTATTAAAGCAACTTTTTCGCTCGGTCGCTACGCCCACTCACCAAGTAGCCATACGAAGAAAAATAGTCATATATACTGCTGAAATTCTGTTTTATTAAAGCTGTTCCGTCTTAAGAAAAGAGAAAAATGTTTATTGATTCTCTAATATGCTTTGAAACATTCTCTTGGTGGCTGAGTTCCAATATTCTCCTAAGGATTTTTAGCATGAATAGCCCCATAGGCGTACGAGGCGGGGCTGCAGCGCCCCCGCATTTTGATAATACAATAATTTTGCAAGGTGCCCGAATATCCTCATATTTTGGGAGCGAGTTGCCTTAATATCCTCAAATTAGTTAATTAGTGCCGCCCATGGGCCACTTGAGGCCCGTAGTTTTAAGTAATATTTTAAGTAATATCCTAACTATCGGTATGATTACAGGTGTCAATTTTTTTTCTCACTCGCTTCGCTCGCTCGCAATTAGCATATCATAATTATCTGTTCCCTGTCCTACCAAGGAGTTATCATTACATGTCCTACCACTCATAATTTGAAAAAATAGTCAAACTAAAGAGTTATCATCAAACAGAGGAAAATAAGGATAATAATATTATTTATGATACGGGGCTGTGTATTCTGAAATTCCTCCTCAGTCCTTAAATGGGCCATTCGGGTGTATGTGGAGGCGTATGAGACCTGGGATGGGGGTTGTAGCCCCCTCCCGAAAATATCAAAATTACCTGGCATTCGGGCACCCGAATGATCTCGTTGTACTTTTTATATCTTTTCTGAATTAGCACATTTTGATGACGAAATTACATTTCACGGTTCTAATGTGTCAATTTCTTTGGATTGCTTGCTTTGCTCGTTTTCGAGCAAGATACGCCAGTCCCATACATTTTTTGTATGTATGTGTAATATTCAGTGGCCCGCGACGTAATTTGGAGAATATTTCTGGCCATGCACCTGACAAAATGATTAAGAACCCAGGTCACAGACAAAATCTTCGGCATATAATTATTTGAATTTCTTTCTCCAGCTCTTTTTGTGTTAGTTTAGTGTACAAAAAAATTGACTGTGAATTCAAAAGGACAGCTATCTTTATTAGTTTTTTTCCTATACGACTAACTTTGCCAATAGAAAATTCATAAGGGGGCATCGAATGTTATCTTTCAGCTCAAGCTAGTTAATATTTGGTATATTTTTCGCAGGTACAGAATTATTGATTTCATCTATATTTGCCGGGTTCTTCTTACTGCGCACACTTGCATACCCATTATTAAGCATTGTGTTAAATGTGCGTATACATTGTCTTAACTGCGCGCAATACTCTCCCGGTGTTGTGATGACGTAACACAGCCAGCCAGAATGCGCAGCTGAGTTGCGCACAAACATAACTAGGGAACGTCCTTAATTAAGAGAAATCTTTAGTTCAGCAAGAGAAAAAGGAATATTATAATCCTCTCTATTATTTGAGAAAAAGTTTACTTTTTGTTTCTCAGCTATGATCTTATAGTTCTGAAATGTATGGGAATAATGTTTGGAGGATGAATTGTTTGCAAATTCATTTGCCAATAAATTGACAATATCTTGATTTTCTGTACATTTATTACCATGTGAGTCTTTCAAGTGAGAAATAGATGTATTTGTCTTTTTTCCACTTATTTTTCCAATCATATCCCATACTTTCTTTATGGGAGTTTGAGTATTTAGTTTAGAAACAAATTTTTTCTCCATGATTCTCTCCTATTTTTCTTGATTATAGCTCGGGCCTTTGCTCGTGCTTCTTGATATTTTATTAAATTATTTTTGGTAGGTTGTTTCTTGAATTTCCTTAGTGCCCTTTTCCGGCATTTAACTGCTTCTTTGCATTCTATATTAAACCAAGGGTTATGTTTATTATGCAGGGAGCTAGAAGACTTTGGAATCGTCTTGCTAGCTATGTCAAGTAATGTGTCTGTGAACAGTGTCAAACGATCTGCGATGTTCACAAAACGTTCCTTAGTAATAGTTATGAAATCACCCCAATTTGCTTTTTGAAGTTGCCACTTTGGAATTCTTTCTTCTGGTATTGGTTTAATAATGTCAATAAAAATAGGAAAATGATCACTTCCACACTGATCATTATGTATCTGCCAGTGAAAATCCATAAAAATATTTGCTGAACATATTGATAAATCAATAGCCGATGTGGAACCGGAGGCAGGATGAAGATATGTACAAGAATCATCATTTAAAAGGCATAAATCAACACCTCTCCCCCATCATGTCTAGTATTTGTTCTTTTGAGATATTCTTCAAACATGGTACCGTCAACAACCTTCTCTGACATCACATTTAGACCGCTTCTAGTCTTTTGCGATTCTTACTACACAAAGTCCATCATTCAGTTGGATTTAGCAGTAGTGACTGACTATACATATCCCAGAGGCATATTTGGAACATTATTTTCAAGGTTTAGTTTAGTGATTTATCACACCAATACAACTCCAAAAATCACTATTACTACCCCGATACATATCGCCAGCATCACCACGACCTGCTACTGTTGATAGTTTCAATTTCAATTCATTCAATTTATTTCAATAATTTTTAGAAAAAGCTACATTTACAACAACAAAAAATACAGACGAATAACAGTAAAGTGGTACATGAATGAGGAGACAGCATAGGAATATTGGTGCCGCCACCAAAAAATGGAATTTCTCTCCCAGAATTCATTAAATTCTGTTGTTCCCTTTACTTATTTAAAGCCAAAGTTAAAACGATGTTACTATCGGAATATGCAAGGTAAAATTTCTCTGTCAACTCTTCATCATCATCATCATCATCATCATCATCATCACCGTTATCATCATCATTTCATCACCAATATGCTTTTAACTTAGGATTTTAATTATTTATCCATTCTGCTTATTTAAACATGTTTTAGCTATTTCATAATATTTGTCTGGGGCTGCCACATTCTCAAGCAAATTGTTTGTAATGGCAGTCCTTCATCCGCTAATGATTTTATATTTGATGAATTACAATAATATGACAATTTATCATTTCGTGTTTGTTTTTGAAAAAAATGATTGTTACATATACTTCTTTATTTATTATTTATTGCAAAATGTACTTTTGTATTTTATTTTATATAATATTTTACCGAAAAATGTGGTTCTAATATATGTATGCACAAGAAAAATTAAAAAAAAATAATAATAAAAGTGTATAAACAACATGATACGAAAAAAATATACATACATAAATAAGAACGGAGAAACAAAGCAAAAATCAAACAATATAAAAGTAAGATCAGTATCAGTGATCCAACCTCCTTTTTTAAATATTAAGATCAGGACTTCATTTGATATGTGAAAGGTGTCTTTTTCCAGATTTTGGGGCCCCTTGCAGAAGTTTTTTGCTACATTCTTTCTTGTGAACGGTAAAATGACAGTGGCATTGATACAAAACTTACCAGAGAGACTAAGGGGGTAGTTTTGTTAAAGCAGAAATACATAAAAACTGTTAATTAAAATCGGAGAGATCGGATACATTTAATATTTCCAAATGAAAAAAAAATAATAGATTAGTATGAGCAAGGACATGACATGGGAAATAGCCAGTATATAATAGCCATTTTCTGTAATCAGAATAAACTAGACACTGAATAGTTAGTTGAAGAACCCCAGGCAACATTGCAGTATTAAAGCATTGCAGATCCATATCATTAATAAGATTGTTGGTTTGTATAATATTTCTATATATTTGATATTTTGGTACAGCTTAAGTCAATGTGATCATTCCAAGATAATTTACTATCAGAATTAGTTACACCTGAGAATTACAGTAAAATAGAAACGCTAATAGTGCTGCTGCTGTTGATATGACAAACTCTACTACTATTTACTCCTATTATACTTCTACTACTACTACTACTACCACTATACGCTTAACGCAGTAGTTACAACATACTAGACAGCCTGAATTAATGCACTTCCCAAACTGAGACCCAGTAGCAGTTCTACCGTTAAAACGTATCTGTGCCTACTTCATGACAACATTCAAAAGCTTACATACCACTTGACTATACACTGCCTTGCATCTATTGTTGAAATCTAACAGCCCTAGATTTGAAACAGCTTTTGATTCAAAACGTATGTATTGAACGAACTGTAAGCATGGTGATAGTGTTCAAAATATTTGTAATCATAGACAGAAATAAAAAACATGAAAGAACGTTGTCTCCTTGGTAAATTTTTTTAAACAGTAGATAAGGGGAACTATATTTTATACTCGTTGAGAATAAGCATAGTGACATTAGAAATACAAGACCTATTTTGGACAGCATTTATTTCCGACTTGAATGAATGATGACATTTCGGAGTTTGGTATCATTGCAGGGTGGTCTTTAAAACATGGCATGCATACAGAAATATGAATTTACATATATGATCACATATTATGTCCAAACAAAGGAAGATAAGTAGATAACGATATTTTCGATATTTCATGCCTTAAACTGAGGATACATAGTTTGGTATTATAATCAAAATCCTTCATACTGATAACTGGTAGACCTCAAGTTGATCCTATTTTATCTGCTATCCTATCGAAGCGGAACTTTCGACTATTTTAGAGGGGCGCAATGGTACATTTATCCAACCTCACAAATTTTCAGGCATGACAAAATTAACTGACTTTTCAGTCAATGTGACGAGTTATTTCCAAGTTAAATTAAAATATATTGCTCTTAAAACATCATGAATTGTGAATGATTTTATTGCTAACATCTCTTGTTATGTTTAAATTTTCAAGCCAACCTTCAATAGTGAATCAAAGGGAATATTTGGCCACGTGTCAAAGTCAATAGAGTGTAACGCCATTCTTAAAGTGTGTTTTAAAATTATATCGGAAATCCCTTCAAAAAAAAGCCATTAGCATGATTAGCTTATGTATGAACTATAAAAAAGAGCATGTCTAAAAATAATTAATCAAGACTAACGTAGTCGAATTTGTTAGCTCGCCCACTTCTCTCACTTGCAAGTATCTATAAATTCACTGTAGTGGTGTTAATGACACTTCAGTTAATATTTATTTATTTATTTTTTATGGTATATCATGATTGACAATCAGATATATATGTGCATATATACAACAGAATCGCGTCAAGTATAATAAGAGATACATAATTGGAAGCAAAACGAAAATACTAAGATTTACGCTACACAAATAATAAGATAACAAGTGTGAAAAGTGAGAGAAAGAAAGAAGAAGATAGTTACGGAGAAAGGAGAAGATTTGGGAGGAATACATAAATATAACCAAGTTAGAAAGCCATTACCATGCAAAATGAGTCATTACATCTAGGCATGGAATCTGAGAAGTGAAAATGTTTGGGATGCAAAGCGAGGGGGGGGGGGGGTTATTTTAAGATTCTGGCAAGGTGAGGGATGGTGGATTTTCGATATCGTTCTGTATTGCATTTAATTGTAGGGAAGCCAGTCATGTACGAAGCTGTCTTACATTTGAATTACATCTAGGGACGGGAAGAAGGTGTTTGTGGTGATCAGAGTTTTTGAGTTTTTGTCCAAAGCTTAGCAAAAGAGAATCTCTTCTATCAGATAGAGTAGTGAGTTTAGTTATGGCAAGGGCATTGGCATAAGTCACGTTATAGCCTACAATTATTTTGGGGCCCGCTTTTGAAAAAATTCCAATTTATTATTCTCATTTAGGGTAAATGAGGTGTCACAGTGCCAAACAGGGGAACCATATTCGAGTATGGGTCTTATGTACGTAGTGTAGACGGTTATCTACCAGGCTTGCCTTAGATTTTGTAAGGATACATAGTGTGTACAATCTTCTGGATGCTTTTGACACAATATCTGAGATGTGTAAGTTCCATTTTAGATCATTCTGAATTGTGATTCCGAGTAGTTTGAGATTTTGAACAACATTGAGTTGGGTTGAGTTAAGCTGGAAGTCGGTCCTGGGGTTTAAGTTCCTTAAAAATGATATGGTCATGAGGTTACATTTGGATGGTTTGGGGAGCACGTCATTATCATTACACCATATTGAAAGACGATCTAATACAGATTGCAATGTAGGGTCAGCATTACGCTTCACAATTTCTCCAAGTCTCAAATCATCAACGTATTTCCATCGATTCTCCCAATCATTCACAGCATCATTAACAAGAATCACAAACAAAACCGGACCCAATTTGGTACACTGTGGTAAGCCACAGGATACCTCTAGTAGGGGAGAGTAGTTATTACAGACTTTGGTGCTCTGAGTACGTGCAGTTAGGAAGCTGCAAATAATTCGGACGGTCGATCTGCGTACACCTAACAGGATGAGCTTCTTGACTACAAGTGAATGATATAAATAGTAAAACTCAATCAAAGTCATAATTTACAGTTGATGAAGAGACGGATTGCATTAACAGTCGTTGCCCTGACAACAAACATAAAACCGAAATTAAGGGCAGGTTTGGGCTGGGTTTAAACCACACTTTGACCGTGGTTTAATTTAAACCGAAGTTCAGAATATGGGCTATAATGTTTTACTGATAATTATTAGAAGCACTGTACTCATAACAAATTAGTGGCATGATAAGGGCAGGTTTAGACTGGGTTTAAACCACACTTAGACCGCAGTTTAATTCCTAATAACTTTATATATGGAATGCAACTTTATTTGAAAACATGGGCATCTAAAGCACTTGTCTGAACTTTGAATTATGGAGCCTAATCATATAGAACATATACCCTGTGTTGGACATTTTCTTTTTTTAAATGAGCATAACTGACCTCAAAGCCCGAATTATAGGTGGCCCTATATCCAGAATTGATGTGTGTGTGTAATTGGGTTTTCACAGACGTGTATCAATAAAATATGATTATTTACGTCTGGGGACCGACCATTAACGTCATCATCCGAAACACGTGACTCAGTCTCGAACCTGGATCCGCTAAATCAGTTAAAAACTTCCACTGTTAGCTGGATTACAGGTGCACGCCACAACGCCCAGTTGAGCATCAAAAACTCTATGTATACGCTAAATTCCATGTTTTTTATGAATAAGTGCACAGTTAGCTTACTACTCGGCTAGACTAATTTCCCAGGTCAACATGAGCGATGCTGCAGCTTGTCGACCCAATTTTCGTTGAGGAGCGGTCCAATCAACACGCATCTACAAAACTTAACCCTTTAATTTGCATATGAATCTGTACAACTTCCTTTGTAGTTTATCCAACTAGAAATCATTCCATGCAAGACGACTCCAATGTCATGAATATTCAAATTAAGCGTCGTCAGTTGTCTTCTTATATACACCAATCAGCTGCGTCGCCTCTGCCATGTCTGCTGCCGCACCCTTTGATTTGCATGTGAATGCGGATAACTTGCAATTTATTTTAATATATTGGAATCGCCCTGTGCTTCTTGTTTGTTGAAGATCTGTTTTTTACAGACATGTATCAAGTCTGGGACCGACGTCACCATCCGAGGTTGTGATAGTTGCCTCAATCTTTATGAATATTCATATCAATCGCTACCAGTGTTCTTTTATCAGCCACACATTTTGATTCGCATGTTATTTTCTGCATCATGACTATATGATTAAGAAGCCCTGTTGGAAGTACGTGAACTCTTACACTAAATATGTTAGTTCTAGATGCTATCCAAGAATTTAAGAAGCAAAATATGAGTGTATACTTACTTTCAAATTGTCTTGTCTTGACAGGTGTAAAAATCAAAATGTCCAATTTGTGCTTTCTGATCCAATGAAAATTTGTTTCTGATGATAATGGTCAAATTATTGCAGCCATTACTCCAGGATATTATGATAAATAGCTGTGCTGCAGAACGAAGTGATGGGTTTCCTGGTACTAGTATGTCGTCGAACTGATGACTCCAACTAAATTCAAAAGATTATAGTTGGATATCCGACTGAAACTTCCACTTACACCACTAAGTTCCAGAATTAGTTAATTTTAAAGGACATATATTAAATTTAGTTAAAAGGCAAACGTGCCTTTAAATTCCACGTTCTGTGTCTTGATATAGAGAAGACTTTTGTTTTTCACTTCGGTGAATAACAGTGCTGCATGAAGAAATGACGAATAGTCTTCTGGTCCGTATAAAATTGATGAATCCAGTGTCATATGAAACTATATTCCTCCCAAGGAGGGTGTATGCTTTTTAGTGTCTTTGTAGAAAAGAAGTTTAATCAGGAATACATGTAGATGAGTTCGGATATCTAATAGATAACTGCCTAATTCTTAAAAAGTCTAATTCTGCACGATCAAAACTGTCACTAGTCTGCGCTTAAATCTAGTATTCAGAGCTCCCGATGTGTATCTGTCGCCCTTCCAAATGCAAACTAAGTTTCAAACTGACTGCAAAAGGCAATATCATATTTTGGGGTGATTTGTTCCGCTTCTAGTAGTAACCCAACGAAAGATTATGAAGAGACCATGAAATTATTTTGTGCTTTCTAACCTTTAACCTTGATGACGTGCATTAAATGTAAACAGGCATTAGAAGAGAGCAAGGAACAGGAATGCAAAGTATTGCTTTCTATCTTCTGTACAGAAAGTACCACTTCTACTACCAACGCCGGAACCACTACCATCACCATTGGTAAAGAGATAACGAAGGAATCTAAATGTAGAAAATACAGGTCGTTTAAGAGGTTTAATGAAAATGGATTTAAGCGAGATTTTTGCAATATAGATTGCAGCTTTTGGGGTCAAAATAATGATATTAATGTTCTATGAGGAAAATGGAAAATATCTTCATTAAATATTGTTGATATAATACCTTTAAAGACACGTAGAATTAAAGGTCAAGTCCACCTCAATATCAAGTTGATTTGAGTAAAATTAGACAAGCATAACAGTAACATTTCACTGAAATCGGATGTAAAATAAGAAAGTGATGGCATTTTGAAGTTTTGCATTATTTCATGAAACAGTGATATGCATAGCGTAACATGCATATGCAAATGAGTGAACCGATGATGTCACACACTCACATTTCCTTATGTATTTTATTATATGAAAGTTCAAATATTTCAATTTTCATAGATGTGATAATAAAGAATCCCTTCCTTGTATGAAAATAAGTTACAATAATGATGATTTTACTTGTTCCATATGGAGTCAAACCATGTTTTACATCACTGAAACAAAAAAAAAATGAAATATATGATATTTCATATAATAAAATACATAAGGAAAAGAGAGTGCATGACATCATCGGTTCATTCATTTGCATACCGCCCATGTTATGCATATCACTGTTTCGTGAAATAATGCAAAACTTCAAAATGCCATAACTTTCATATTTTACATCCGATTTCAATAAAGATTTCAATAAAAGATGCCATCAAGTGGTTTCACTCTTATTTATTCAAAGCGTGTTAGTGTAAACGGGGCATTGTCTGACAGTAAAACAGTTTGTAAAGGTGTACCACAGGGATCTATCTTGGGCCCAAATTTATTTTCCATATTTTATAAGTAATATGCCTAAGGTACTGAAACACTCTAAAATTGTTCTGTATGCGGATGATACATTGATATATGCGGAAGGTACAACTTTATCTGAATTACAAAGCAAATTAGAAGAAGATTTTAAAAATGTTGACTGGTTAGAAAGAAACCGCATGATGATAAATTCTGAAAAAGCAAAATGCATAATAATTGTTACACGAACGAGACTATCGCAATCTGTGCAGTCTAATGAAACCCCTTTAATAATATGATTTGTGATAACCATGATAAGCAAGTTTTATCCTTTGAATGTGTGGGAGTAATGATAGATAATGAGCTCTCGTGGACAGAAAATGTATCCAAAGTATATGGTAAAGGAAGCAGGAAACTTGGTGCAATAAGAGGAATAAAAGGGTGTGTTAATGAAAATACATCACTCACCTTGTATAATGCTATGGTTAAGCCTATCCGAAATTATTGTTGTACTGTTTGGGGGAGATATTCAAGGAAGACACTGAGAGATTATCAAGTTGCAGAAAAGGGCAGCTAGGATAAGTTTAAGTTATTAAGTTATTCGCTTCTTTAGGCTGGATGCGTTTTGAACATGTAGAGTTCGTTTTTTCAGATATATACTAATGTTTAAATGCATGAAAGATATTTCCCCCTCAAGTTTGTCGAAGTTATTTAGTTTTAGGAAAGAAACTTGGTTCAGCTCTATCACCAATACAAATTTATATAATATTGAAACTTTTGTACATGTTAGCAGATCTAATAAGATTGGTGGTGGGGTTGCATTATATATTTGTTTTTCAATATACACTAAGAAATGATTTATCATGTATTACAAATGACTTTGAAATGGTATTTGTAGAGATTACTAAAAACAAAAATTCTATTGCTGTAGCATGTATTTATCGACCACCAAACATTGACCTTTCCTGTTTTACTGAAAAATTGCACATTATCTTAGAGAAATTGGAAAGTGAAAAGAAAGAAATATATTTGATGGGAGATTTTAATATAGATTTGCTGAAACATACTTCTCATAATAAAACCAATGATTTTCTTGATACGTTATTTTCATTTAGATTATATCCTTTAATAACAAAACCCACACGCATTTCAACAAACAGGACCTCCCTGATTGACAATATTTATACTAATAAACTTGCAGAAGAATATCACAATGGAATTATCTACGATGATCTTTCTGATCACTTTCCAATTTTTAGTATCATAAAAAGTAAAGTTATAAGTGATAATAAACATGTGCCACAAAGATGTAAAAATATTTTTAAAACGTGTTATTAATGATGCAAATATGTTATTATTCAAACAGAAATTGGCAACAATTGATTGGTCTATTTTATGTGACTGTATTGATGCTAACGAAAGTTATTATTTTGTTCTTCGGAAAGTTTTTTGATATTGATAACAATTGTTTTCCTCTTCAAAATATTCGGAATAGAAAATCTGTTAGGTTCAAGAAACCATGGTTAAGTAAAGGTATATTAAAATCTATTAAGAAAAAAACAAAACTATACATAAAAAGCTTGAAAAATCCAACTTTTGCAAATATAAAGAATTATAAACACTATAAAAACAAACTATTGAATATTATTCATCATTCAAAGAAGATGTATTATGAAGAATTGTTCTTTTCCTTACAAGGAGACATGAAGAAAACTTGGAGTCATATTAATAATGTATTGGGCAATAATAAAAATAATGTTATTCCAAACCAAATGCATTTAGATAATCATAAATTTACTACACAACATGATATTGTAAATCAGTTTAATTCATATTTTGTTAGTGTGGGGAAGAAGCTTCAGAACTCAATATCAAACACAACACGATCATTTGAAAGTTTTATATCTTATGATAACCCAGCATCTTTCTTTGTTAGACCAATAGACTATAATATTACCATGGAGTAAGTAAGAGACAGAAATCGAAACTGAACTTAAAGTGCAATGTATTTATTACTATCCAAAATTTTACGAAAGTCCTCTTGCTCGCTTTCTAGCAGCCCGACCATCAATGGCCAATATTTCTGTTCAATCCTTTTCTGATGATGCGCACTACAAAATTCAGTTCGCATTTTATTATGGTAGGAATCAGGTTGCACCTATCCCCCATCATGTCTAGTATTTGTTCCTTTTGAGATCTTCTTCAAACATGGTACCCTCAACAACCTTCTCTGACATCACATTTCCACCGCTGCTAGTCTTTTCCCATTCTTAGTCCATCATTCAGTTGGATTTAGCAGTAGTGATTGACTATACATAGCATTTTTTGAACATTATTTTCAAGGTTTAGTTTAGTGATTTATCACACCAATACATCTCCAAAACTCACCAGTACTACCCCGTACATATCGCCAGCATCACCACGATCTATACTGCTACTATTGATAATCTCAATTTCAATTCATTCAATTTATTTCAATAATTTTTTAAAAAAATGTAGACGAATAACAGTAAAGTGGTGCATTAATGAGAGACAGCATAGGAATATTGGTGCCGCCACAAAAAAAAATGGAATTTCTCTCCCAGAATTCATTATATCCTGTTGTTCCCTTTACCATTTCGGTGTCAACTCTTCATCATCATCATCATCATCATCATCATCATCAACATTCCATCATTAATATGCTTTTAACTTAGGATTTCAATTATTTATCCATTCTGCTTATTTAAACATGTTTTAGCTATTTCATAATATTTGTCTGGGGCTGCCATATTCTCAAGCAAATTGCTTATAATGGCAGTCCTTCTTCCGCTAATTATTTTATATTCGATGAATTACAATAATATGACAATTTATCATTTCGTGTTTGTTTTTGAAAAATGGTTGTTACATATACTTGTTTATGATTCATTGCCAAATTGTATTTAATTTTATATAATATGTTACCAAAAATGTGGTACCTATATAAATGCAGAAGAAAAAAAAAATTAAAAAATAAAATTGTATAGACAACATGATACCAAAAAAATATACAAACATAAATAAGAACAGATAACCAAAGCAAAGCAAAAATCAAACAGTATAACAGTAAGAGTAAAGCCTGGTAACACAAACTGTAAACTAAGTATTATAAGTATATAGTATCAGTGATCCAACCTCCTTTTTAAAACATTAAGATCAGGACTTCATTTGATATGTGAAAGGTGTCTTTTTCCAGATTTTGGGGCCCCCTGCAGAAGATAGTTTTTTGCTGCATTTGTTCTTGTCAACATTAAAATGACAGAGGGCACTTCGTGTGGGCATTGATACAAAAGTTACTAGACAGACTAAGGGGGTAGGTAGTTTTGTTAAAGCAGAAATACATAAAAAATGCTAAATTAAAATTGGAGAGATCGTCTACATTCAATATTATCAAATGAGAAAATAATAGATTAGTATGAACAAGGATACTGGCATGGGAATAGCCAGTATCTAATAGCCATTTTTTTCTGTAATCAGAATGAGCTAGGCACTGAATAGTTAGTTGAATATCCCCAGGCAACATTGCAGTATTAAAGCATTGTAGATCTATATCATTAATATTGTTGGTGAAAAGTACTTGAGTTTGTATAAATATTCCTATATTATTTGATATTTTGGTACAGCTTAAGTCAATGTCATCATTCCAAGATAATTTACTATCAGAAGTTACATCTGAGAATTTCAGTGAGATAGAAACACTAATACTGCTGCTGCTGTTGATATGAAAAATCTACTACTACTACTACTACTACTACTATACGCTTAACGTGGTAGTTGCAACATACTACACAGCTTGAATTAATACACCTACCAAACTGAGACCCCAAAAGCAGTTCTACCGTTAAAACGTATTTGTGTCTACTTCATGACAAATTTCAAAAGCTTATATACCTCTTGATAATACACTGTCTTGCATCTATTGTTGAACTCTAACAGCCCTAGATTTGACAGAGCTTTTGATTCAAAACGTATGTATTGAAAAAAAAACTGTGGTCATGGTGATAGTGTTCAAAATATTTGTAATCATAGAAATAAATCAAAAATATGAAAGAACGTTGTCTCCTTGGTAACTTTTTTGTAACAGTAGATTAGGCGAACTTTCGGGTACAGTAGAACAGTTCTTTCTCTTTGGCAACTCATGTGGTATGTATTTTATTTTCCTTGAGAATAAGCATAGTGGCATTATAAATACAAGACCTATTCTGGACAGCATTTATTTCCAACTTGAGTGAATGATCAAAGTTCTGAGTTTGGTATCATTGCAGGGTGGTCTTTAAAACATGGCAGCATGCAGAAATATGAATTTACATACATGATCACATGTAGGTCCAAACAAAGGAAAAACGACATTTTTGATATTTCATGTCTTAAACTGAAGATACATTCATACTGATAGAACTCAAGTTGATCCTATTTTATCTGCTATCGTATCGGAGCGGACCATTAGCCTATATATTTGGAGAGGCGCAGTGGTGAATTTCTCCAACCTCACACATTTTCAGGTATGAAGAAAATAACTAACTATTCAATCAACGTGAAGAGTTATCTCCAAGGTAAATTGAAGTATATTGTTATTAAAACATCATAAATTAGGATTGATTTTTAAATATTTTCCTATTAACATCTCTTGCTAAGTTTAGATGTTGAAGGTAACCTTCAATAGTGAATCAACGGGAGTATTTGGCCACGTATCAAGGCCAATAGAGTGTAACGCCATTCGTTATTTTAAGTATGCTTTAAAATTATATTGGAAATCCCTTCAAACATAAAAGCCGTTAGCTTATGTATGAACTATAAAAAGGAGCATGTCTAAAAAAAAATAATTGAAGACTAAAGTAAGCCAATTTGGTAGCTCGCTCACTTCGCTAAATTGCAAATATCTATAAATTCACCGTACTGGTGTTAGTAACACATCAATTAATATAAATAGTAAAATTGATGAAAAGACGGATTGAATGAACAGTCGTTGCATTGACAAAAAGATAAAAAAATAAAACCGAAAATTGAAAATAATATTTTCTTACATATAGAACCTCGAAATCTTTAGGGTTATTTTATCATAACGTGCACCTGCGCTATGTATTTTGTTGATTTCAAATATTCAGGCCGGTATTCCGAACGCCTGTTTAACTTAAACCCCAGTCTGCGTTAAACTAGAGCTCTAATTTAAACTGACATACACAGAAAGTACAGAAAGTACCACTTCTACTACCAACGCCGGAACCACTACCACCACCATTGGTAAAAAGATAAGGAAGGAATCTAAATGTATAAAATACAGGTCGTTTAAGAGGTTTAATGAAAATGGATTTAAGCGAGATTTATGCAATATGGATTGCAGCTTTTGGGGTCAAAATATTGATATTGATGTTCTATGGGAGAAATGGAAAAGATCTTCATTAAATATTGTTGATATAATACCTTTAAAGACACGTAGAATTAAAGAAAAACATACGCCTTGAATTACAAGTGATATACGGGATATTATGATACAGCGAGATAAGAAGTTGAAGAAATTCATGAAATCAAATGCTGAAGTTGATTGGGTCATGTATAAAAAAAACGTAGAAATTAAGTTAATAGATTAATTAAGTCAAGTAAAAAGAAATATTTTCATAAAAGAATTTTCGATTGTAAAAATAATAACAGTGAATTATGGAAATATATTAAAGAAATACTACCCGCTAAAGATAAACCTTCTTTAAATAAAGTTGTAGTCGAGGGAAATGAATTTGATGACCCGGTGTATATTGCAAACTATTTTAATGATTATTTCAAATCAGTCACTAAGAACTTGACTGCTGATAGTAGTGAAATCTCTGGAAGTCAGTTTTTGGCTCATCATTATTTATCTCAAGAAAATGTAACTTTCAATTTAGCCATTGCAAATGCTGTTGTTGTCATAAAGAGTTTAAACACAAATGCTTCTTTAGGCCTTGATGGCATAAGTTGTAAAATACTTAAACTATGTGGTCAAGGTGTGATTCCCTCGCTTGTGCCTTTGATAAATAAGTCTTTTTTATCTTGTTGCTTCCATCGTGAAAGGGAGGAAGCTAAAGTTTTACCTCTTCATAAAAAGGCAATTTTGAAGAAATCTATCTCTGTGTTATAAAGTGTAATTTCTAAGATAACAGAAAAGATTATAAACATGGAACTAGATTCGTTCTAGAATGACACTGATATTTTATCTGAAAACCAATTCGGATTTAGGAAAAAATAGTCAACTGAAGCGGGGTTTTTTCAGATATATATTAATGTTTAAATGCATTAAAGGTATTGCCCCCTCATGTGTGTCGAAGTTATTTAGTTTTAGGAAAGACCTTCATGCACATGGAACTAGATCATCGTCCCAAAAAATAAGTTACATTATCCCAAATGTAATACAGAGTCCTTCAAACATTCTTTTCACTATTTAGCAGTCTCACTTCGGTACAGTTTGGCTCTTGTCAAAATATACAATCTCTTGCATCCTTCCGTCAATATTTGCAGAATAATCTATAATTGCCTTCCTTATAATTCAATTTGTTTATCAATTGCGTTTGTAATTTTCGCATGTGTTATGTCATTGCTGAATAAGATGTTTATAATTTGTTTATTACACATAATTAAACCATTGCTATGACGTTAGTCTATTCAATAAAGTGTAGATTATTTTTACGAATGTACGCAATGGTTTAAGTCAGAGAATAGCCTTGGAAGTGCAGATTAGCCACTCCCAATTTACTCGGCTACTCCTCGTAGATTCGGAACTACGAATCTACACTTCCTCGGCTATTTTCCTTTACTGAAATTACACATAATGATATTTATTAAATATCCATGTATGATGCCCGCATTTTATTTCTATTTTGTACAGGACCCCAAGGGGAGCAGCATTTGTTGATTTGGTTCCCTGGTTAAATATTGTGAATAAATAAATAAATACATTGTGAATAAATCACCACTAATTGGAGAGGCAATACCAGAATGTAATAAGCAAAATTATTTTTGTATACTTAGTTTCAAGTTGTCTAGTCTTGATTGGTGTGAAAATTCAAATGTGCACTTTCTGCTTTCTGATCCAATGCTAATTTGTTTCTGAGGATAATGGTCAAATTATTGCCGCAAATGCTCCGGGATACTATGATTAAAAGCTGTGCTGCAAAACGAATTGACGGGTTTCCTGGTATGTCGTAGAACTGATGATTCCAACTAAATTCAAAAGATTTAAGTATTTCTACTACTACTACTACAACAACTGCTACTAATACTACTACTACTGCTGCTGCTGATACTACTACTACTACTACTACTACTACTACTACTACTACTACTAATATTACCACTACCACCATTACTACTATTACTACTATTACCTAAACTATGACTACTCGTGTTTTCTACTACTGCTACTACTGCTACTACTACTACTACTTCTACTACTGCGACTACTATACGACTACTACTACTACTACAAATACTACTACCATACCTACTACTGCTACTACTACTTCCACTACTACTGATTCTACTACTACTGATACCTCTACCACTACTTCTCTTTCTAGTACTACGACTAGTGCAACTACAACTACTCATACTTCTTCTGCTATTACAGAAATATATATTATTCTACTTCTATTACTCTACGTATTGTACTACTGCTACTGTTGCTGATTCTACTGCTACTACTACTATGGTGCTGTTACTGGTTTTTAATATTACTACAACTGCTATTTGAAATATGAAAGTTTTTTTTTGTGATAGTGAAGAAGGAAAACCAAAAATAATCAAAGTTCGAAAGTAACGTATTACAGTGTTAGCACTCTGCTTCGCTTGATAGATACAACATACTACACCGTCTAGATTTATACACTACCTAAACTGAGACCCAAATATCAGTTCTACCGTTAAAAGCAGTTGTGCCTACCTCATGAATGTGTAAAGGGTCTAACGTACGGTCGCTGGGGTCGTTGGTGGCAGGCTTCATAACCTGTGACCTTCACCCCGCTTTCTCGTGTTCATAGGTAAGAAGCATTTACTTTTATCTCTGTTTTTAATTAATTATTTAGTGTAATTACATATATATAAGGTCCGTTATATGTTCGTAGATAGTAGTTACAATGATTGGGTATATTGATATGCCAACAGAATTCACTATATGTTACAAGAAAGTGTAATTGTAGGGAGGAAAGTGGTTATGTAATGTCAATAGATTGTTACTTGATGTATGTACATTACATGGGCGGATTCCGTGTGTAGGCATATATACGTGTAATGTGTACGTGGAGTGTGAAAGCCTTTGGGTCCACGTTAGAGGTGCACGTAGATGGGGACACGGTCCATGGGTTTTGTGTATATGCAGGTCTATTGGGAATGACACCATTTGTATTGTTATCGTTGATTTCGCATTGAACCTTTGAATTTATTAATGCCTTGTTTACTTCGGTAACGTATATTTATTTAAATTTTATTGATATTTAATTTTGTCACGTGAAACGTATAATTATAAGTTATTTCTCTGTAAGCGTCATTTACAACTGTTTTTTGTGACCCCGCTTTCTCGTGTTCATAGCGGTGCGTCGGCCTAATGGCGATGGAAGGAGGAATAAAGTTCATTGACCCAACTTCTGGCTTTCATTCGTATCTGTGGCGTCTGGACTGTGCCCCACTTCTTGCTCCTGCTGTCCCTTACTACTCGGTCCCTCTACAAATGCAACTCTACAAAAGTTTACATACCTCTTGCTTACAATGCCTTGCATCTATTGTTGACTTGGCGGAGCTATTGATTCAAAATGTTGTATTGAAACAACTGTGATAGTTCAAAATATTTTTAATCATAAAAATAAATCAAGAATATGAAAGAACGTTGTCTCCTTGGTAACTTGTGTGCTGGAGATTAGGGACTTTACGGTACGGTAGTACAATATATCTCTTCGCTAACTTCTGTTTGTATTTTATTTTCGTTGAAAATATGTATGATGGCAATATGAACATGATACCTATTTTGGAAGGCACTTCCGATTTGAATGAATGATAAAAGTACAGAGTTTGGTATCGTACGTTGCAGGGCGGTCTTTATAACATGGCATAGGAATGAGAATTTAAATACACGGTCAAACCTATGACTGTTCAAACAAAGGAAGATAAGTAGATAACGACATCGATAGCCGATTGAAAGAACATCAGTTGTGAGATAATTTTAATGAAATTGACACAGCGCAATAGACCTGTTTACTAATTTACTGCACTTTATGCATGTTTCTCTCCAGAATCCTTAGTTACCATCTATTTGGTGCACCTGCTATGCATAATGGCATCTCTATAGATGGAATCCATTTTGCATACATTAGTTGTTGCTATGTCGGGTAAGCCTCTGGCAAACTTCTGAGTGGTCAAGAGAAACTTTTGTTCAAAAAGTATGCATAAAATTAGTAAACAGGTCTATTGTGATATCCCATGCCTTGAACTTAGGATACATATAGGTGTCATGGTATTGATTTATAGTGATAACTGGAAGAAAGAGCTCAAGTAGTTAATATTTAATCATATTTTTATCTACAATCCTCTTGGAGAGGACAACTTGCGTATTTGGATGGGAGCAAGGGGGCACACCCCACCCCATCCCCTTACAAGTGTTCAAGCATGAAACAAAAAATGAAAACGATTTTCAATCAATCTGATGAGGTATTTCCAGGGTAAATTAAAATCGATCGCTCTCAAAACCTCAAATATCTATCTTTAGATATACTAATCAAAAGCTTACGCATAAAGAAATAACATTTCAATCAAAACGAAAGTAGGCCAATTTTGTTTCTCGCTCACTTCTGTCCCGATATATATATATATATATATATATATGTATATTCATCGTACTGTTGTTAATGACACCACAATTGATAGGAATAATAAAAGTCAACAAAATTCGTAATTTATAATTTACAATTCATGAAGAGAAAGATTAAAAGGAACATTCGTCGCCACCCCCCCCCCCCCCCTCCCTTCGTGATCTAAACTACTTGAAGAGTTTAGAATGGATACTTAAGATAAGCCGAATTCGATGTTTCGTTTTTTTTGGGGGGGTTTGTCCTAATTTTCTGAACGAGTAAATCTTCCAACAGTATTAGAAAGATAACTCATTATGGACGTAACAGAAATACTCTACAAGTTTGAATAGATACACTGTTGGTCATAATGTTAGCATAATTCGTATTTTCATAGTCATCCGTTGATTTAATCATATTTAAAAGCCTAAATAGATAATATTGACCAGGTTAATTGATAACATAATGATTTTGTATTGTCGAGGTAAAAGTCGGTCAAGTGAAACATTCCATAACGTGGCCTATCTTATTGCTTGGTGCTATGAAAGGCGGAGCCTCCTTTCTGCTGTTGTTTTGCTGTCCATTATGTGCAGAAAGCCTACGTGTGTTAACAGCCCGTTTTCAGAGACCCCTTTTACATCTAAAGTCGCGAGGCCTGGCCGTGACTCGGCCGCGGCCAGGCCCCAACCAACACAGTGGGTGGTACTCGCCTCACCCAAACGATTCACCCTTTTACATTACACGGCTTGGTCGCGGCCAAGCCTGGCCCCGCTTCCGTGAATGCGCCGTTTGTGGCGCTCTACTTGTAAACAAATAATATTGACGATGATAAAACTATGTCGGGCGTGCGGGGAAAGAATGAAGTCATCGCTCAAAATGTGACGTTGCACGCACCTCATTAGCATAAACGGCCACGGCCAGGCCCCGTTTGCTTTTACACTACCTCGGGTCGTGGCCGAGCCGCGGCTCAGCCCGGGCTCAGACTACCTCCTGAGCTGGTCCGAAAACTGGCCGCGGCCTGGCCTCGGGCCTGGCCCCTTTTGCTTTTACATCACCCAAAAGTCGCGGCCAGGCCGTGGCTGAGTCGCGGCCTGGCCGCGACTTTTGGGTGATGTAAAAGGGGTCAGAGTTAGCTTGATCAATTCCTACCAAATTTGGTACATTGATTCCTGACACTATGCCTCGCCCAACGGCACTCCGACGGAATGGACGGACACAGGCCCAGATTGCAGATATTCTTGGACTATCGCAGAGTTGTGTGTGCCGCATCCTCAGAAGACATCGAGAGGCGGGTACTTTGAGTCCAGAGAGATCTACAGGTCGACCACGAAGAACATCCGCACGGGATGACCGTCAACTGCTGAACATGTGCCGTAGGAACCGGAGAATGCCAGCGAGTCGTCTTTGCCACTTGTGGAGGAGGCACTTCGGAGTGAACGTTTCACGGGAAACCGTAAACAGGAGACTTGTCCAACATGGCTACAGAGCTCGGCGAATGACCAAGGTTCCACGTCTCACTGTTCGCCACCGGGTTGCTCGACTCCAGTGGGCTAGGAGGCACAGGAGATGGCAGCTTGGTCACTGGCGCCATGTAATCTTCACTGATGAAAGCCGGTACATCCTTGACCGCACCGATGGGAGGCAGAGGGTTCGACGATTGTGGGGCGAGAACCTCCGTAATGACTGTGTCCAGGAAACCAATCAAGCAGGTGGAGGCTCAGTGATGGTATGGGTCGGAATACATTATGGCGGAAAAACGCCATTGGCTGCACCTGAAGGAAACGTTGCGTCAACGCCGTCGTGTACCGCGATATCCTGGAACGCCATTGTCTTCCATACGCGAGAAGAGTATATGGCAATAACTTTCAGCTCCAAGACGACAACGCTCGATCACATAGGGCACGTCTGGTGAGGGAATTCCTTGACGCAGAGGACGTGCAGCAGATGCCTTGGCCTGCCTGTTCCCCCGACATGAACCCCCATTGAGCACGCCTGGGATGCATTGGGCCGTGCCATCAATGAGAGAAACAATCATCCTCAAAATGTGCAGGAGTTAGCCCAGGCACTGACCGAAGAGTGGGATGCACTGCCCTTGAACACCATCAACAACCTTGTGGACAGTATGCCACGGCGTGTGGAGGCACTGGTGCGTGCCAGAGGTGGCCATACCAGGTACTAAGTGACCCAACAAGATTAAAAAGAGGAACACTTCCCTTCAATCATCAAAAGATCCCAAGATTTTATTTTTCACGATAAAATTATCATGGTTAAACATTTACCAAAAACGATACATTTTTTCAAGGAATCCAAGGTCTGGATGATTGTGTTTGTCAAAAGTGGTTTAAACCAGTGTATAAAGTTTGTATGAATTAATTTTTGTCTTATATTTTTTATTTCATATGTTGAGAACAGATTTAGCAATAAAATCGTTGAAGATATAAGCTTTATTTTGCAAAAAAAATGACTCGTATTGTTGTCAATAGTGTACGAAAGGTAGAAAAAAAAATTATGCTACCATTATGACCAACAGTGTACATATGATTTACCCATAACGGGTGTATTACTTAAGTGTACACATTCCTAGCGATGTAAGTGTGATTTTAGCTTTAGAACGGCAATATAGTTATACAATTATAATTTATGTACTTTGATATCTAGCTATTAAGGCCAAACCTGGAATAATGATAATAACAATGACATGTGACTTATGAGCTCCTTTTTTATAATTCGAATCTCTCATTTTCTTGTGATATCTGGGGTTATTCACTCATACATTTCTAACCATGAACTTTCGTTATGAACATCAATATCTTTATCTTTTAACTTTGCAAGAAGTAAAATACTTCTAATTGTGACCAGTACAACATTACGTCACTGAAATCAACCAATTATGGTGCAGGGGCCCTTAATGACAAAATATAAATATGTGCAAAATGAGATAAGGTTACAATTGGAAGCATCTTATAATATATATTAACTCATTGACTTCATAATAATTAAATAGGTGGAATTCCTATTTAAAAAAAAATATTTCATAATTCTTAACATATCAAAATTCGATTTTATTAATTGAATTTTGGACAAAATATGCAGGAAATATATATATATATATATATATATATTTAGAGAGCCCACAACGAACCTCTGGCCACGAATTGTTGGTGCCCCTGCCTATATCCAGAATTAATCAGCATCAAAAACTCTAGGTATATGCCAAATTACATGTTTTTGTGAAAAGGTGCACAATTATTTCACTATTCCGCTGGAATATTTTCCCAGGTCCTGGGCGTTGCTGCCGCCTAAGCTTAAGCTGTGTTGAGTAGCGGTCCAATCAACGTACGCCTACAAAACTGCAATGATATTATGGGATGGTTTGTTCCTCTTCTGGAGGAAACCCTACACAATGTATCGTGTTTAATGACGAAGCGACCGTGAAATTGTCTTTATGCGTTTCAACCTTTAACCTCGATGAGGTGCAGATAAACAGGAATTTGAAGTAAGTAGGGTCCATGGAGTAAGTAAGAGACAGAAATCGAAACTGAACTTCAAGTGCAATGTATTTATTACTATCCAAAATTTTACGAAAGTCCTCTTGCTCGCTTTCCAGCAGCCCGACCATCAATGGCCAATATTTCTGTTCAATCCTTTTCTGATGATGTGCACTACAAAATTCAGTTCGCATTTTATGATGGTAGGAATCAGGTTGCACCTCTCCCCATCATGTCTAGTATTTGTTCTTTTGAGATCTTCTTCAAACATGGTACCATCAACAACCTCCTCTGACATCACATTTATACCACTTCTAGTCTTTTGCGATTCTTACTACACAAAGTCCATCATTCAGTTGGATTTAGCAGTAGTGACTGACTAGACTATACATAGCATTTTTGGAACATTATTTTCAAGGTTTAGTTTAGTGATTTATCACACCAATACAACTCCAAAAATCACTATTACTACCCCAATACATATCGCCAGCTTCACCACGACCTGCTACTGTTGATAGTTTCAATTTCAATTCATTCAATTTATTTCAATAATTTTTAGAAAAAGCTACATTTACAACAACAAAAAAATACAGACGATTAACAGTAAAGTGGTGCATGAATGAGGAGACAGCATAGCAATATTGGTGCCGCGACCAAAAAATGGAATTTCTCTCCCAGAATTCATTAAATCCTGTTGTTCCCTTTACTTATTTAAAGCCAAAGTTAAAACGATGTTACTATTGGAATATGCAAGGTAAAATTTCTCTGTCAACTCTTCATCATCATCATCATCATCATCATCATCATTACCGTTATCATCATCCTTTCATCACCAATATGCTTTTAACTTACGATTTCAATTATTTATCCATTCTGCTTATTTAAACATGTTTTAGCTATTTCATAATATTTGTCTGGGGCTGCCACATTCTCAAGCAAATTGTTTATAATGGCAGTCCTTCTTCCGCTAATGATTTTATATTTGATGAATTACAATAATATGACAATTTATCATTTCGTGTTTGTTTTTGAAAAATGATTGTTACATATACTTCTTTATTTATGATTTATTGCAAAATGTACTTTTGTATTTTATTTTATATAATATTTTACCGAAAAATGTGGTTCTAATATATGTATGCACAAGAAAAATAAAAAAAAATAATAAAAGTGTATAAACAACATGATACGAAAAAAATACACATACATAAATAAGAACGGAGAAACAAAGCAAAGCAAAAATCAAACAATATAAAAGTAAGATTAAAGCCTGATCACACAAACTGTAAACTAAGTATTATAAGTATTCAGTATCAGTGATCCAACCTCCTTTTTAAAATATTAAGATCAGGACTTCATTTGATATGTGAAAGGTGTCTTTTTCCAGATTTTGGGGCCCCTTGCAGAAGTTTTTTGCTACATTTTTGCTTGTGAACGGTAAAATGACAGTGGCATTGATACAAAACTTACCAGAGAGACTAAGGGGGTAGTTTTGTTAAAGCAGAAATACATAAAAACTGTTAATTAAAATCGGAGAGATCGGATACATTTAATATTTCCAAATGAAAAAAAAATAATAGATTAGTATGAGCAAGGACATGGCATGGGAAATAGCCAGTATATAATAGCCATTTTCTGTAATCAGAATAAACTAGACACTGAATAGTTAGTTGAAGAACCCCAGGCAATATTGCAGTATTAAAGCATTGTAGATCCATATCATTAATAATATTGTTGGTTTGTATAATATTCCTATATATTTGATATTTTGGTACAGCTTAAGTCAATGTGATCATTCCAAGATAATTTACTATCAGAATTAGTTACACCTGAGAATTACAGTAAAATAGAAACGCCAATAGTGCTGCTGCTGTTGATATGACAAACTCTACTACTATTTACTCCTATTACTTCTACTACTACTACTACTACCACTATACGCTTTTACGCCCTATAGTTACAACATACTAGACAGCCTGAATTAATGCACTTCCTAAACTGAGACCCAGTAGCAGTTCTCACGTATCTGTGCCTACTTCATGACAACATTCAAAAGCTTACATACCACTTGACTATACACTGCCTTGCATCTATTGTTGGAATCTAACAGCCCTAGATTTGAAACAGCTTTTGATTCAAAACGTATGTATTGAACGAACTGTAGTCATGGTGATAGTGTTCAAAATATTTGTAATCATAGAAAGAAATAAAAAACATGAAAGAACGTTGTCTCCTTGGTAATTTCTTTTTAAACAGTAGATAAGGGGAACTTATAAGGGGAACGTACGGTATAAAAGTTTCGGCAACTCCTGTGGTTTGATATTTTATACTCGTTGAGAATAAGCATAGTGACATTAGACCTATTTTGCACAGCATTTATTTCCGACTTGAATGAATGATGACATTTCAGAGTTTGGTATCATTGCAGGGTGGTCTTTAAAACATGGCATGCATACAGAAATATGAATTTACATACATGATCACATATATGTCCAAATAAAGGAAGATAAGTAGATAACGACATTTTTTATATTTCATGCCTTAAACTGAGGATACATAGTTTGGTATTATCAAAATCCTTCATACTGATAACCGGTAGACCTCAAGTTGATCCTATTTTATCTGCTATCCTATCGGAGCGGAACATTCGACTATTTTAGAGGGGCGCAATGGTACATTTATCCAACCTCACAAATTTTCAGGCATGACAAAATTAACTGACTTTTCAATCAATGTGACTAGTTATTTCCAAGGGAAATTAAAATATATTGCTCTTAAAACATCATGAATTGTGATTGATTTTCCTGCTAACATCTCTTGTTATGTTTAAATTTTGAAGCCAACCTTCAATAGTGAATCAAAGGGAATATTTGGCCACGTGTCAAAGTCAATAGAGTGTAACGCCATTCTTAAAGTATGTTTTAAAATTATATCGGAAATCCCTTCAAACAAAAAAGCCATTAGCATGATTAGCTTATGTATGAACTATAAAAAAGAGCATGTCTAAAAATATTTAATCATGACTAACGTAGGCCAATTTGTAAGCACGCTCACTTCTCTCACTTGCAAGTATCTATAAATTCACTGTAGTGGTGTTAATGACACTTCAGTTATTATAAATAGTACAAGCCAATCAAAGTCATAATTTACAATTGATGAAGAGACGGATTGAATGAACAGTTGTCGCCCTGATAACAAATTGAAACCGAAATCTGAAAATGATATTATTTTGCATTTAGGCCCACGGAATCTTTAGGGCTATTTTATAATGAGCACCTGCGCTATGTATTTTGTTGATTTCAAATATTCAGGCTGGTATTGCAAACGCCTGTTTGACTTTAATAAACCCCAGTCTGCGTTAACATAGAGCTTGAATTAAAACTGACTTACACAGCAAGTCCAGTCTAAATTATGTGTACAAAGTTAAACCACACTAGACATGCTAGACTGGAGTTAAATAAAAAACTAAAGTTCAAAATGGGATTTTTTTTAAACTCCTGTTTAAAGGGCAGGTTTAGACTGGGTTTAATTGAAACCGGAGTTCAGAATAAGGGCCATGTCTAAAAATAATTAATCAAGACTAATGTAGTCGAATTTGTTAGCTCGCCCACTTCTCTCACTTGCAAGTATCTATGAATTCACTGTAGTGGTGTTAATGACACTTCAGTTAATATTTATTTATTTATTTATGTATTATGGTATATGATGATTGACCAGCAGCACAGGGGCTGAAGGGGTCCATTTACAATCAGATATATATGTGCATATATACAACAGAATCGCGTCAAGTATATAAAAAGATACATAATTGGAAGCAAACGAAAATACTAAGATTTACGCTACACAAAATTATAAGATAACAAGTGTGAAAAGTGAGAGAAAGAAAGAAGAAGTAAAGAATAGGAAAGAAACGGGAAGAGAAAGAAAGAAGGAGATAGTTACAGAGAAAGGAGAAGATTTGGGAGGAATACATAAATATAACCAAGTTAGAAAGCCATAACCATGCAAAATGAGTCATTACATCGAGGCATGGAATCTGAGAAGTGAAAATGTTCGGGATGCAAAGCGTGGGGGGGGGGGGGGGGTTATTTTAAGATTCTGGCAAGGTGAGGGATGGTGGATTTTCGATATCGTTCTGTATTGCATTTAATTGTAGGGAAGCCAGTCATGTACGAAGCTGTCTTACATTTGAATTACATCTAAGGACGGGAAGAAGGTGTTTGTGGTGATCAGAGTTTTTGAGTTTTTGTCCAAAGCTTAGCAAAAGAGAATCTCTTCTATCAGATAGAGTAGTGAGTTTAGTTATGGCAAGGGCATTGACATAAGTCACGTTATAGCCTACAATTATTTTGGGGCCCGCTTTTGAACATATTCCAATTTATTATTCTCATTTATGGTAATTGAGGTGTCACAGTGCCAAACAGGGGAACCATATTCGAGTATGGGTCTTATGTACGTATTGTAGACAGTTACAATATCTACCAGGCTTGCCTTAGATTTTCTAAGGATACATAGTGTGTACAATCTTCTGGATGCTTTTGACACAATATCTGAGATGTGTAAGTTCCATTTTAGATCATTCTGAATTGTGATTCCGAGTAGTTTGAGATTTTGAACAACATTGAGTTGGGTTGAGTTAAGCTGGAAGTCGGTCCTGGGGTTTAAGTTCCTTAAAAATCATATGGTCATGAGGTTACATTTGGATGGTTTGGGGAGCACGTCATTATCATTACACCATATTGAAAGACGATCTAATACAGATTGCAATGTAGGGTCAGCATTACGCTTCACAATTTCTCCAAGTGTCAAATCATCATCGTATTTCCATCGATTCTCCCAATCATTCACAGAATCATTAACAAGAATCAGAAACAAAACCGGACCCAACTTGGTACCCTGTGGTACGCCACAGGATACCGCTAGTAGGGGAGAGTAGTAATTACAGACTTTGGTGCTCTGAGTACGTGCAGTTAGGAAGCTGCAAATAATTCGGACGATCGATCTGCGTACACCTAACAGGATGAGCTTCTTGACTACAACTGAATGATATAAATAGTAAAACTCAATCAAAGTCATAATTTACAGTTGATGAAGAGACGGATTGCATGAACAGTCGTTGCCCTGACAACAAACATAAAACCGAAATTAAAGGCAGGTTTGGGCTGGGTTTAAACCACACTTTGACCGTGGTTTAATTTAAACCGAAGTTCAGAATATGGGCTATAATGTTTTACTGATAATTATTAGAAGCACTGTACTCATAACAAATTAGTGGCATGATAAGGGCAGGTTTAGACTGGGTTTAAACCACACTTAGACCGCAGTTCAATTCCTAAAAACTTTATAATATTATATGGAATGCAACTTTATTTGAAAACATGGGCATCTAAAGCACTTGTCCGAACTTTGAGTTCTGGAGCCTAATCATATAGAACATATACCCTGTGGTGGACATTTTCTTTTTTTTAAATGAGCATAACTGACCTCAAGGCCCGAATTATAGGTGGCCCTATATCCAGAATTGATGTGTGTGTGTAATTAGGTTTTCACAGACGTGTATCAATAAAATATGATTATTTACGTCTGGGGACCGACCATTAACGTCATCATCCGAAACACGTGACTCAGTCTCGAACCTGGATCCGCTAAATCAGTTAAAAACTTCCACTGTTAGCTGGATTACAGGTGCACGCCACAACGCCCAGTTGAGCTTCAAAAACTCTATGTATACGCTAAATTCCATGTTTTTTTATGAATAAGTGCACAGTTAGCTTACTACTCGGCTAGACTAATTTCCCAGGTCAACATGAGCGATGCTGCAGCTTGTCGACCCAATTTTCGTTGAGGAGCGGTCCAATCAACACGCATCTACAAAACTTAACCCTTTAATTTGCATATGAATGTGTACAACTTCCTTTGTAGTTTAACATCTAGAAATCGTTCCATGCAAGACGACTCCAATGTCATGAATATTCAAATTAAGCGTCGTCAGTTGTCTTCTTATATACACCAATCAGCTGCGTCGCCTCTGCCACACCCTTTGATTTGCATGTGAATGCGGATAACTTGCAGTTTATTTTAATATATTGGAATCGCCCTGTGCTTTTTGTTTGTTGAAGATTTGTTTTTTACAGACATGTATCAAGTCTGGGACCGACCTATAACGTCACCATCCGAGGTTGTGATAGTTGACTCAATCTTTATGAATATTCATATCAATCGCTACCAGTGTTCTTTTATCAGCCACACATTTTGATTCGCATGTTATTTTCTGCATAATGACTATATGGTTAAGAAGCCCTGTTGGAAGTACGTGAACTCTTACACTAAATTATGTTAGTTCTAGATGCTATCCAAGAATTTAAGAAGCAAAATATGAGTGTATACTTACTTTCAAATTGTAAAAATTTAAAAATCAAAATGTCCAATTTCTGCTTTCTAATCCAATGAAAATTTGTTTCTGATGATAATGGTCAAATTTTTGCAGCCATTACTCCAGGATAGTATGATAAATAGCTGTGCTGCAAAACGAAGTGATGGGTTTTCCTGGTACTAGTATGTCGTCGAACTGATGACTCCAACTAAATTCAAAAGATTATAGTTGGAGATCCGACTGAAACTTCCACTTACACCACTAAGTTCCAGAATTAGTTTATTTTAAAGGACATATATTAAATTTAGTTAAAAGGCAAACGTGCCTTTAAATTCCACGTTCTGTGTCTGGATATAGAGAAGGCTTTGGTTTTTCACTTCGATGAATAACAGTGCTGTATGAAGAAATGACGAGTAGTTTCCTGGTCCATGTAGAACTGATGAATCCAAGGTCATATAAAAACTATATTCCTTCCAAGGAGAGTGTATGTTTTTATTGTCTTCGTAGAAAAGAGGTTTCATCAGGAATACAAGTAGATCAGTTCGGATATTTAAGAGATAACTGCCTAATTCTTTAAAAAGTATAATTCTGCACTTTCAAATCTGTCACTGGTCTGCGCTTAAATCTAGTATTCAGAGCTCCTGATGTGTATCTGTCGCCCCTCCAAACGCAAACTAAATTTCAAACTGACTCCAAAAGGCAATATCATATTTTGGGGTGGTTTGTTCCGCTTCTAGTAGTAACCCAACGAAAGATTATGAAGAGACCATGAAATTATTTTGTGCTAATTTCTAACCTTTAACCTTGATGACGTGCATTTATTGTAAACAGGCATTAGCAGAGAGCAAGGAACAGGAATATTAACATGCAATGTATTTACTATCTATCTTCTGTACAGAAAATACCACTTCTAATCCCACGTCCGCTACCAGTACCACTATACTATTATCTATGCCGCTACCACCACTATCATCACTATAATACTTGGTCACCACAACTCCTACTAAAATTACTCTTATCTACATTATCCATATTAATTAATATTACCATTCGTGCTGTTGCTACAACAAAAACAACAATAAGAACATTTACTACTACTACTACTACTACTACCACTGATACTACTACTTCTTATTCTTCTTCTCCTACTACTACTACTACTACTGCTACTACTTCTACAACAACAGCTACTACTATACTATTACTATTAATACTACTACTACTATACTACTACTACTACTACTGCTACTAATATACTACCACCACTACTACTACTACTACTACTACTACTACTACTATTACTACTACTACTACTGCCAATACTAATATACTACCACTACTTATAATACTGCTGCTGCTGCTGCTACTACTACTACTACTACTACTACTACTCTTACTCCTACTACTACTACTATAACAACAAACACTACTACTACCACCACTACTACTACTACAACAACAACTACCCCTACAACTAAAATTACAACAACTATTACTATTACTGCTACTTATAATACTAATACTAATACTAATACTTCTACTACTATTACTACTACTACTATAACACTACTACTAATAATGATTATGCTTCTACAACAACTACTACTACTGCTGCTACTACTATACTTTTACTACTACTATTACTACTACCACTACCATTACTTTCATAACAACAAACACTACTACTACCACCACTACTACTACTACAACAACAACAACTACCCCCACAACTAAAATTACAACAACTATTACTATTACTGCTACTTATAATACTAATACTTATACTAATACTTCTACTACTATTACTACTACTACTATAACACTACTACTAATAATGATTATGCTTCTACTACTACTACTACTACTACTACTACTACTATACTTCTACTACTACTATTACTACTACAACTACCATTACTCCAACTAGTGCATCTACCCTTGGAGCTGTTGCTACCACCACTACTGCTACTACTAGTAGTAGTTTTACTACTACAACAACTACAACAACAACTACTACTACTACTTCTAGTTTTACTACCACGACTGATAGGATGTCCGATGTTCCTTTGCTCCATGCATCTCTTCATACTTTGCAAATCATGATTTCTTTAGTCATTTCTTTTTTCTTTCTTTTTTTTCATTTTGCATGGTTTAGCAACAGCACAGACAAGTTATTTTGGCCTCATTTCATTTTGACTGAAAGCATGTTTCAACATTTTTTTTTTTTTGGTTTGTTTGTTTGTTTGTTTGTTTTTTTTTACAATTCAAACATGAACTGGTGATCGATATTTTTCAGATATGTCTTGCTTTGTTTACTTTCAATTCAATTCAGTTCAATAAAGGTTTGTTAAAACACAATTTGCAGTAAACAGACTGAATTTCACATGTTTTACAGCAATTGAATTGTATTTAATGTTTTCTTTTACAGTTTTGAATTTCAGTTATTCATAATATTATTGTATATTTTCATGATAAAATGCTTTATTTTGTATATACACTCATTGATATGTTGATTTATGATTCATGTATTTTCATCGAGTGGAATCAAAATAAAGATCACTGAAAAAAAAAAAAAGTTTCCTAGTGTAAATTCAACGTATCATTTTAATGTAATATATTCATTCAATACTGATTTTGTTTCGTTTTGTTTCGCTCTCTTTTTGTTCGACAAGTTTTGTTTTGTTATGTTTTCATTTGTTTCTTTGTTTGTTCGTGTGTTTTTTTCGTTTTTGGCTTGTGCTTTTTTATATCGATAGAAAATAAATTATGAACAAACTGATGTTGATAAAAAATGTCATTTAATAAAGATCCTATTGTCATAATTGACTCACTGCCTGATAGAAACTCAAAGTCATATATCGTACTATTAATCAAACATGTGCAGTCCAATTTTGTATTTCAGCAGACCTTTTGAAGTGTATATTATATCTGTCAGACAAATTAAATGTAAACCTCTTACACTAAGCATGCTCATAGCTCACAGTCACGTACTAAACCGCAGTAATATTATGCGATGGTTTGTTCCATTCCCAACAAAAGGCAGCATATATTATGATAAAGCAACCGTGAATTGCTTTTATCCGCGTTAACCCAGGGGCCGCGGAGCGTCTTTTGGGGGAAAAGGGGCACCTTCAAAAAGGGTGAAAACAAGGCTGAAAATGCCACTTTGAGACATTAGTATGCCGCTACATTACACTATCGAGGATCATTTTCGACACATTATTATTATGTCTTAGCATTGTTTTATATAAAAACTACTTTACAGTTGAGTGTAATAGTCTGATTATTCATTTGCGAGCGAGCGATATTTTGACCAGCAGCGATTTTCCTAATATGATAAGAAGGCAATGGTAAATGCGAGCGAGCATAACAAGCGAGCTTTCGAGAAATTTTAGAAAAAAATGTACTCCTTCCTGTTAAGATTTAGAGGCACTGCTCATTCTTGTATAATTTAGGGAATTGTGCCCCTCCTGCCCCCTGCTCCACTGCCTCTCAATGTGCTAGATATATGGTATTTTGTAGACTTTTGGGCACAGTTTGTAAGCGACATCGGAGTATATAGGTACAATTATATTAAATATAGTAGGCTAGTATTATATGACCAGGCACTTCAGTAGACTTTAAATAACTTTAAACTCTTTATTTCTCAAAAGTAACATTATGAGGGACTGTGCATTCTTCTCTTTGTACAGTGAGTTAGGAACATCAAATGCTAATGAGTTATATATATCATTTTAAAGCTGAGAATCTGCTCTTTCAGAATCCGACCTTAACTAACAATTCATATCTGGCGACTTTTTTGGTGGTTTGTGGTGCCTGGTCACATATATAGGTATATAAGTAGGGCACTTATGAAAAGGGAAAATAATACTGAATATATCATAAAAAAAAGTAAATGTGAGAAAATTACAATGCCCCGACCGGGATTCGAACCCGGCACCCTGGATTACATGACCAGTGCTCTACCAACTGAGCTATCCGGGCTCCCGTCGAAGCAAAGTAACAATCTCACATATAGCCCCTCTCTTTCCATCGAGCGTAGGGGGTACATCCATACCAATTCCATGCGTACGCTATATAATGGCCTACCAATGAGACAGGTCTTCCCTCTAAAGTCGGGCAAATCCATGCCAACGAATTTCTTTAGAGGACAATTTGAATTCGTAATTAAATATCATAACTGATAGGGGCTATATGTGAGATTGTTACTTTGCTTCGACGGGAGCCCGGATAGCTCAGTTGGTAGAGCATTGGTCTTGTAATCCAGGGTCCCGGGTTCGAATCCCGGTCGGGGCATTGTAATTTTCTCACATTTACTTTCTTTATGATATATTCAATTTACTTCAATCCTATCAATTATGATATTTAATTATGAAAATAATACTATTAAAAAAGAAAAGGGGCACTGATCAGAATTAAAAGGGACACTAAAAAAGGGGCATTTTTCAGAGGTGGAAAAGGCACTTATCATAAGGAAAAAATGCACTTATCAGAGGAAAACAGGGACACTTGTCGGATTTCAAAGGGGACACTTATCTGAGCTTAAAAGGGGCACTTATCAGACAGAGGGGGGCAGTCATACGAAGAAAAAGGGGTCACTTATCAGAGGTGAAAAAGGGTACTTATAAGAAGGGAAAATTGTACTATTAGAACAGAAAATGGGCACTAATCAGACGAAAAACCAAGGCACAGATTTCAAAAGGGGCAGTAATGTCTGAAGCTATAGGGGGCACTTATCAAAAGGTGAAAAGGGAATTTATGAGAAAGAAGAAGGGGTGCAGTTATACAAAGAAAAAAGTGAATCAGAAATGAAAAAGTGCACTTATCAGGAGGAAAAATTAGAACGGGAAATGGGCATTAATTAGACAAAAAAGGGGCAATTATTACATTTCATAAGGGGCAGTAATGTCTGAGGTTAAAGGGGCACTTATCATAAGGTAAAAAGGGCACTATGTGAAGAAAAGGGGGCACTTATCAGCAGTGAAAAGAGGCACTTTTCATACATGAAAAAGGGGCACATTTGGGGGAGCGGCGCCTCTGCGTTAACCTTTAAACCTGGATGGCATTTTTAAAATCAGTAAACATGTATTTGAAATTGGGAAGAGTAAACAAGGATAAAACATGCCATGTATTTCATGCTATCGAACTTCTTTCCAATACCTATACTAGTACTACCGCCACTACAATACTGCTACTTCTATTACTATTACTATTACTAGATATATTATGATAAAGCGTCCCTGAATTTTCTTTTATCTGGGTCAACCTTTAATCTTGATGACGTGCTTTAATAAGAGAACATGTTTATTACTTTGAGAAAGAAACGCTACATGGATTTAACATGCCAAGTATATACTACATGGATTTAATATGCCATGTATTTACTACATGTACTATCCAACTATGCTACGCGGGTTTAACATGCCATGTATTTACTACATGTACTATCCAACTATGCTACATGGATTTAACATGCCATGTATTTACTACAGGTACTATCCAACTATGCTACATGGATTTAACATGCCATGTGTTTACTATATGTACTATCCAACTATGCTTCATGGATTTAACATGCCATGTATTTACTACATGCACTATCCAACTATGCTACATGGATTTAACATGCCATGTATTTTCTACAGGTACTATCCAACTATGCTACATGGATTTAACATGCCATGTGTTTACTATATGTACTATCCAACTATGCTACATGGATTTAACATGCCATGTATTTACTACATGTACTATCCAACTATGTTACGCGGGTTTAACATGCCATGTATTTACTACAGGTACTATCCAACTATGCTACATGGATTTAACATGCCATGTGTTTACTATATGTACTATCCAACTATGCTACATGGATTTAACATGACATGTATTTACTACATGTACTATCCAACTATGTTACGCGGGTTTAACATGCCATGTATTTACTACATGTACTATCCAACTATGCTACATGGATTTAACATGCCATGTATTTACTACATGTACTATCCAACTATGCTACATGGATTTAACATGCCATGTATTTACTACCTGTGCTATCCAACTATGCTACATGGATTTAGCATGCCATGTATTTACTACAGGTACTATCCAACTATGCTACATGGATTTAACATGTCATGTATTTACTACATGTACTATCCAACTATGCTATATGATGATCTTTGAAGGTTTGCATGGTGGCGCTTATAACGTGGAGAAGGTTTACGGTTCACCATGTGTGTTGGTAGGAGGAAAGGGAAAAAGGAAATTAGAAATGGATAGACGAGAAAGGATGACAAGAAGAAATATTATTTCGTGACAATGGGTGAAGTCCTGAAAAGGACTGTAGACCAGATGAGATGAGATGAGAAGACTTGGTTGATGATCGATGGATGAGTAGCGATGGATTGAGTAGCGAAAGTTTGAGTAGATGAGGCTTGAGTAGGAGGTTAATCGACGTTTCGGACAGGTTGACTGTCCGTCATCAGGAGTGAAGTGTGCTAGACGAGCGGCGGGGTTTTATGGTGTGTATGCGGACGTCGGAGGAATCGGCGGCCGGTGGTGTGGGCGGGGTTGCTGTCGGTGGTGGCGCTATTATGTCCGAGAGTTTAGGCCTTAGGTGAGTCAACGGGAGATTTGAGTTGCAGTCCAGTGGGGATGATGTTAGAGTCACGGCAGCGTTTGAGGAAGGTGAGGTGGTTGGTAAGCTTGGCGGCTTTCACTTGGTTGCATTGGAGAAGTCTAGCGTCGCGTTGAGTCTGCTCCCCGTAGAGCTGAATTAGATGATCTTTGAAGGTTTGCATGGTGGAGCTTATAACGTGGAGAAGGTTTACGGTTCACCATGTGTGTTGGTAGGAGGAAAGGGAAAAAGGAAATTAGAAATGGATAGACGAGAAAGGATGACAAGAGAGAAAAGAAGAAATATTCTTTCGCCACAATGGGTGAAGTCCTGAAAAGGACTGTAAACCAATAGGAAGGTTTACTGGTTCACCAGGTTTATGGATAGGTGAAGGGTGAAAGATGATGTATGTTATTGTTGATAGTCATGTATGATAGATGCCCATAGGCTTAAAACAGAAACCCTCCCGTTCCCGTAGTCAAGGGATTAAACGAACTTACATGATCGTAGAGGGCAGACTATAAAGCATAGTAACCTAGGTCAATCATTCTCTCCGACATGCATAGCAGATGATTATGTCCAAAGCCATTTTATTGGGGAAAGGGGGAGGGGGTAGGTGGGTGTAATTGTCTGGGGCAATTAGTCTGTGGCAATTTTCTTATATGTTGTTGTCCTAGTGGTCATTGTCCTGGGGGTACTTGTTCTGAGGTAATTGTAAAAACTATTTTTTTAGCTCCATGAATAATGTACTTAACATTGTTTATGCCCCGCAATGGAGCTGTCTACCCCCCCCCCCCCCCCCACGATTGTACTTCTACTATTACTACCAAGATTAAGACTGTATAACTATTGCAGTTAATACTGGGCCTATATTATACTCAAAGTAGTTGAACCAACTTTTGATCTTTTGGTATATATGAAAAACTGTGTAATTTTCGACACATGTTAATAGTTTGTTCCTCTTCTGGTAGAAACCCACCAAAAGTTAACATATTTCATGACGAAGTAACCGTGAATTGTCTTTTATCTGCGTTAACCGTTAACTTTGATGACGTGCTTTAATCAGTAAATGATTATTTGACGTTAAGGAAATACAGCATGGATTAAACATGCCATGTATTTCCGACTATTCAACTTCTATATAACAGCAATGCTACTATGACAACCACCCACCACCTTAGACTTATACTGCTACTAGTAGTACTTCTACTATTAATATTACTGTGACTACTACTACTACTACTACTACTGCTACTACTTCTACTATTACTACTACTTCTTCTACTACTACTACTACTACTACTAATATTACTGTACTATTACTACTACTAATACTACTACTACTACTACTCCTCCTTACTTCTACTATTAATATTACTGTGACTACTACTACTACTACTACTACTACTAATATTACTACTACTACTACTACTACTACGTCTACTACTACTACTACTACTTCTACTACTACTACTGTACTATTACTACTACTACTACTACTACTACTACTATTACTACTACTACTACTACTACTACTACTACTCCTCCTCCTTATTTCTACTATTACTATTACTGTTACTACTACTGCTATTGCACTCTAAAAACTAAAGTGTTAAAATCACAATTGAAAAGGGCCGAGGAGTGACCACTTGTTCAAAATGGCACATTAACACTTTAACATGCTGGATTCAGCATTTATAGTGTTGCATCCAGCATGTTAAAAGTGTTAATCTACCATTTTGAAAAAGTGGTCACTCCTCGGCCTTTTTAAATGGTGATTTAACACTTTAGTTTTTAGAGTGTGGTACTAAACCTCCTAACACTACTACTGCTACCATATTAGTACCCAAAATTATTCATGTTCAAAGTAATTTAACCAGCTGTTGATCTTTCAGTACCCTCTATGAAAAAAAAAAGAACTTTCTCGACACAGTGAAATCAATGGATGGTTTGTTCCATTTCTGGTGAAAATAAAATAAAAAACCCTTAGAAGATTGGATGTTTCTAGTAACATTTTACATATATGACGTGTAATGATGTGTGAATGTATATGGTTGGTGTGAGCATTGGAATGAAAAAAGGGGGGAAAATAAGGGAATTTAATGTAAGGTTCTTTACTACACAATAACAAGTTCTATTGCTACTACTACTACTACTACAACTATCACTACTACTAATACAACTACTACTACTATAACAGCAACAACAACTCCTACTAGAACTAATTTTACTACTACTTCTACTGCTTCTACTTCTTCTACTCCCACGTCTACTACTACTACTACTTCTTCTACTACTTTTTACTACTACTTTTATTACTACGACGACGACGATGACTAGGACTACTAAAGATAATACCAAACTCATGAAAGTTCGAAGAATAACCATATTCTGAATTAGTACTGATCCTATATTATTTGTAACCAAGGTCATTTACGCTCAAGGTATGCAATCAACTTTTAATCTTTTACTCTCTATGAACAACTGCGTATCTTTCGACACAGTGATATTATTAGATGGTTTGTTCCTCTTCTGGTATAAACCCAACAAAAGATAGCATATTTCATGTTAAAGTGACCGTGAATTGTCTTTTATCCGCTTAACCGTTAACTTTTATGACGTGCTTTAATAAGTAAATGTGTATTTGACGTTGGGTAGGAAATACAACACTGATAAAAACATGCCATGTATTTCCAACTATTCAACTTCTATATAAGAGCAATACTACTACGACAACCACCCACCACCTTACACTTATACTGCTACTAGTAGTATTTTTACTATTAATATTACTGTTGTTACTACTACTACTACTACTACTACTACTACTACTTCTACTACTACTACTACTACTACTACTACTACTACTACTACTACTACTACTACTACTACTACTACTACTACTACAGCAACAACAACTTTTGTTAACAATAATTCTAATACTACTACTATTAGTAGTACTTCGACATCTATACTACTTCTTCTGTTTCTACTTCCACTGCTACCACTACTACTTCTACTATTTCGTCTACTACTTCTACATCTTCTTCTTCTACTACTACTGTTACTACTACTACTGCTACTACTACTGCTACTACTACTACTACTACTACAGCAACAACAACTTTTATTAAAACTAATTCTACTACTACTACTACTACTACTACTACTACTTCTACATCTATACTACTTCTTCTTCTTCTACTACCACTACTACTACTACTACTACTACTTTTATTATTAATACTACGACGACGACGATGACTAGCATCACTATTAATATAATACCAAACTCATCAAAGCTCGAAGAATAACCATATTCAGAATATTAAGATCGATACAATTTGTTTAATATGTATATATTAACATCAACCACGAATAATTATCTTTTTCTTCTTTTGCTTTAGAACTCTTCACGAGATACCAGACTGAAATCATTCAAAATCATACCTTCAATGCCACATTTGATATCCAAAGTTTACATTCTATTATGCAAATGAGCATCCATCATACAGAAATTTAAAATTACTTCTTTTGTTTTCACCTGAGAATTATTTGCATACAAACATCCGATTAAAGCAAATGAAGTATTGCACCCAATGTTTTCCAACGCACAAATACCTACACACATCAACAACCACGATCTCACAGTGACTTTACTACAAATGCATTGTTGAGAAGGGAGATATAGATGAAGGGAGAAGGAGGGATAGAGGGAAGGGATGGAGGCTGGGAGGTTGAGAGAGAAAAAATGTGAAACGATAATAGAGAGAAAAAAAAGAGTGAAGAAAATTACATGTCTCACTCAATCCCCCCCCCCCCTCTCTCTCTCTCTCCATTTTCACTCTTTTGTCTTCCTCTCTATCTCTCATCTCTCTCTCCACTCTCACTCTTTTTACTCTCTCCCTCTCTCTCTCTCTCTTCTTTCTCTCCTCTATCCTTCTCTTTCTTTCTCCCTCTCTCTCTCTCTCATCTATCTCTCCCTTTTTAATCTCTGTTTCTCTCCCTTCGCTCTCTCTCTCTCTCTCCTCTGTTTTACCCGTTTTCCCTTCTCCTTTATCATCTTCTTAAACTCACCTAACATTATGTCACATTATGTTTCCTTTTACTCTCTCCCTCTCTCTCTCTCTTCTTTCTCTCCTCTATCCTTCTCTTTCTTTCTCCCTCTCTCTCTCTCTCATCTATCTCTCCCTTTTTTAAATCTCTGTTTCTCTCCCTTCTCTCTCTCTCTCTCTCTCCTCTGTTTCACCCGCTTTCCCTTCTCCTTTATCATCTTCTTAAACTCACCTAACATTATGTCACATCATGTTTAACATTTACAAAGTTTATATTCATTTACAAACCGTGCAACTTTTAACATACAATGTTAACATTGTTTAGTTTAAAAAGACATGCCAAACCATTTACACTAACGCTACTAATATATATTCTACAATGAACTATACCAGCAGTAAAAGCAAAGTTGACACTTTAGTTCGTTATCAACACAAAGTTTTAAACTAGGATCAGTTTGCAAATTTTACTTGAAGGCTTTTTTCTGACAATTTCTCGAAAAAAATGTTTTTCAAGTAATGCTTTGGATATTCAGTTACATGTTAACGTTCGGTATTGGCGTTGCAACTAGATTAAGAGAATGAGGAATTAATTATCATGACGTATTAGTATTTATCTTGCACGTATTGTACAGTTTTGGTAAGCCTTCAAAAACTATTCGTCACATTTATTTAATTTTAGGTGATAAACAACAAGGTACTTTTGAAGTCTTTTCCTACTCAAGTTAAGCATTAAACAAGTGAGAGGTGAAGATCTAATTTAGATAGGCATCTAAACTCTTACAACGGCAATTTGTACTACAACGTGCATGTACACAAGTGTAAACCTATTACTGTGTACATGGTGTATGCTACACATGTCACACACGCTATATCCACGCGGAACACCGAGGTTGTTGTACGGCCAACCGTCGGAGTGGAAAGGTCCTAACGTTGGGCAGTGTATAGCTGTTATCTAGCGTTCGTCACACAGTAAAAGCCTCTAACAACAGCTTTTAAACAACTATGTTGTTTAAAACCTTTTTTTTTCACAACTATTGTTTGCTGTTTAACCCTTTCAGTGCCCATGGCACGTATACGTGACAGATAGACTTTTCATTCATTTTCATTCACCAATTGCTCGACCACAGAAAATGTATATGGTGGTCAATGTAGGCCTATATCAACTTTTTTTTGGCATTCTAAATATATGATTATAATTATATGCTACCATAAAAAGATATTACCTTATTTCAACATTAAACAATGCTAAACAAATAAGAAACCAAAAAGTAATGGACAAAAAAACAATAAATTACTATAGGCCTATTGCCCACGGAAAATTTCTAGAAAATATATTCGAGGTAAATTCTTATATTTAATATAAATTGTTATGTTGTATAAATAATATTCTAGAGAATATCAAAAAAAAATATTTATCTGCTTATTAATTGTTTCTTTTCAATAATTATTTCAAAGTAAGAAAAGCAGCATTCACGAACGATGTCGAACAAAAATCGTTGAAGTTTTTGTTGAAGATGCAAGATATAGGCAAGTGCCCAGTTATCCACTCCTGAGCTTCGGGCGGTTTCGACGTTTAGAACAGTGTCACGACAAAATCATTTCGGGTCGTAATTTGAATGATTGTGTAAAATCTTCTACTTTGTAGGTGTCATTCAAGTAAAATAAACGTAGTTGTACGTGTTAGATTATCTGTATGATATAATTTTAATAACATGAAAGATGTGAATAGTGTTACAAAGAAGTTGCCGATGCCATATGGATGAGAACGTCTCGTGCTCGTCAGCTCGTGTGAGTAACCGAGCAATCGACTGCGCGAGGTAATCGGCCTAGGACATACTGCACACTGACGCCAGAGCTCCGGCGGCGAATCAACGACAGATTTGCTTGAAATATGTTGAATCACAACCAAACTAAGAGTATACAAACTTTGTGAAGAGTTATTTCGTAATTTTCATGTCTAGCCTGTAAAACTTCTGATCATGTTTGTTAAAATGAATTAGCTAACACTAGACAGCCAACAATGGTTACTCTTGTTTTGGTTACAACTGCACTGGTAATTTTGTAGCATATTTAGAAGAAGAGTCCTCTCCCCCATTGTTTGTATTCATTAATTTTTTTTTTAAATTTATGTATTTGCTTATTCATTTCATTGTATTTATTTATTTATTTTCATATTATTTTTTTTTAATTTATGTATTTGCTTATTCATTTCATTGTATTTATTTATTTATTTTCATATTAATTTTTTTAAATTATATTTTATTTTATTTATTTGTATTTATTTATTTATCTTTTTTATTTTATTATTATTTCTTTATTTCTTTATTTTTTTACTTTATTTAATTTATTTGTATTTATTTATTTATCTTTTTTATTTTATTATTATTTCTTTATTTCTTTATTTTTTTAATTTTATTTTATTTATTTATTTTTTTTTTTTTTTTGGGGGGGGGGAGGGAATTGTAATTTTCTTATAGTGATTTATTTGAATGTTCTTTTTTTAACCTCCCCCCATTTATTTACCCTTTCTCATTAAGATGGTACATCTACACACCTTCAGACACTTTACCATGACTACCCAATTACCTAAAGGATGACCTTTTTAATACGACGTCATCACCTCTACACTTTTCAAAAGGATCTTTGCTGGTACAGTTCTATTTGAAATGTGATGTTGGAAGGGTAAGTACTCTCCTCTCTTTTCTTTTCTTCTTTCTTGTGATCTATTATTAATGATGAATGGAAAGCACATTTCAAAGAGAAATAGATTAAAGGGATACGCCACCGGGCGGCCGTGGGGAAAGTCAGGATTGCGTAAGCCCCATTCACTCGTACACAACGTTTGTGCGTCGAACGCGTCCGTTGGACTAAGTGGGATTACATTTCGACTGCACGAAGCTGACCGAATCTCGCACGAGCTCGAGCTCAAGCGGAGCGTGCATGTTAACTTTGTGCGGCGACCAGTCTATCCGAGGTTTGCGCCCCACGGGGCAACGGCATGATCAGGTAACGATCACGGTGCCCTGTCGCGGCATTAAAAGGTCCACAATCTGCGGTTGAGTATCCCTTTAATGAAACAAAATAATGAAAGGCTATACTTGAGCTCTATTCAGAAATAGAGGGCCTACTATTCAAACATGGATAGTGAGCCGGTCTGATTTAATTAATATAGTCTACTGTAAATAAATAAATAGATACAAGTACATGTATAATCATCCATTACGTATTTATACCATTGATTTATCATGTTTATTTCTATTTGACACATTTACATTTACACACGAAATATCAGGAACATCACCCCTCTTAATTTGGGCTTAAAATTTACTTCCTCTGCCATGAGCCAGGGCTAGTCACAAAGAACGGTCGGGTTTATACAGAATAGGGATCCTTTGCAATTACACCTCAAACATTTCAATCCAGACACCCCCCCCCCCCCCCCCCCTCTAAAAAAAGAGAAGGAATGAAATTAATAAATAAATAAAAATATTAACATAAACAAAATGCAGTAAATAGATAAATATAATAAACAAAATAAATGAATAAATAAATAAAAACCTGGAGCCCTGTCAAAGATTATTATAGCAATGAATTCCACACATTATAGTCGTTTTAAAAGGGTGGACAGTATAAACCGTGCTCGATGATAATAACAAATAAGTGGCAAAGATTATCCTTTCGGATTTATTCATTAAAAGTATGAAGAAAAACAAAATAATACATGAACATCACCTATGATTTCTTTACAAAGTGGGCATATTAACAACGTGAGACTTATATAAAAAATGTCATACGAATATATTGAAATATGTCATGGTAACATATTTTCCCCTTTGATTTTTCATTTCAGTACCATTAGATCAACGGAAACACAATAACAGCTATACATTAAAAGTACAGCAACAGCAACATCATGAAATTAAGTTTTAGTAGGTCCTGCCACCTCTCCAAATTATTAGAACAGGAAGTTAATTATTTATTTCATACATTTCAGTAAATCATCGTAAATTCTTAAAACAACAAATACGATTGCATTTTCTATATGAATGTATTATTTGATTGAATTGTTATGATTTGCATGATAGTAATTATGCATGGTTTAATACTGCAACCTAAAGACTTCTTTACATACATATATGCTGGCTTATGGCGGTGTTTTTTTTTTGTATAGCGACATTGAATGTAATGTGCATCACGTTGCTGTATCCTAAGACACACATTTAAGTGAATAGGTATAGGACCTCTGTTGCATGCAGCTACACTTCTTTTTTAATCTCCACTTGCCATTTATGTAACCGCTAGTTTCCCGTGTCATATTTGAACGAGCCTTAATAGAGCACTTATACATGGGTTTTATATTTTTATTGCCCTGACGACTTTCCATCATTCGGTATACATTGAATTCTATTTATTAAGTGTTGTTATATAGATGAAAATAAAAACTACATTCTTTCAGATAGATATAACATTCTTTTTAAATACAATGTTGGCTGTCTTTGGCATATGCGTCACCATGGACGGCCATGCAGACTGCTTTGCTGATCGATGCAGTACTGTGCTGATGACGACACAATGGTAGGCCTACCGGTCAGACTTCATGGATAAATTACTCAGGAGGATTGAACAAGATATTACAAGCACACTTAAGATTGTTATTTTCGACACTACATTTGCGACATATAATAAGCACTTTACCACATTTTCTTCTGAAAAAAAAATTCCAGTCATGTGGTTTCATGCAAGCATTTTCATGTCCTTGTACTAACAGTGCTACTGATGTTTCTACATTTACTCTCTTTGTCATGTTTGTAAACAAGACTGAATACAAAAAGGAGGGGTGCATGGACAGCCCAGAAACAATTATCAACTCGGCTTCCTGGTATAATTATGTCTGCTTTACCCAGGATAGCCTCATCAGTATTACGTACTGTTCTCCCTGAGGGTCCTACAATCATACTATTACCCCGGCTTTACCATGTAGATCTATATAGCCCAGCTTCGTGTACACAGAATTTTGTACTGACCAAAATGTCAAATTAAATTCATATTTTATATGCCCTCCTTTAAAAAAAAGCACAAATAAATGGCAACAACAATATTCATATGTAATGAGTACATGTATTCATTGGTGTCTGTTATTGTATAGTTTACTGCGAGGGTCAGGAGGGTTGCAAAGTTACCGTAGATTTTGGATGAGATACTGCTGCATTTTACCGCTCGCTGCTTTATGCAATGGATCTTATGATCATCGCAAATTTGGCCACTCACCGCAGTTTAATTTGGCCACTTTTTGCTGCGGTAAGTGTAATAATTGTCATGATAATAATCGTAATGATAACAATACTACCACCACTACTACTACTACTAATGATACTACTGCTATTACTACTACTAATGCTACTACTACTACTACTACTTCTACTACTACTACTATGAATAATAATACTAACAATAATAAAATTAACAACAATAAATAATACTACTTCTGCTAATAATAATAATCATGTTAATAATAATGATAATGATAGTAAATATAACAATAATGAAAATAATAGTAATAATAATAAAAAGAAAATCTTTGAACGTGAAGCCCTCCCCTCCCTCCATCATATAGTAATAATTGCGTCTTATAACGTAGCCATATTACTGCTCTTCCTGATGGCCCTGCAAATATTATTACACCAGTATTGTCAAGTACCAATTTAATACACCTGGGTCGAGAGTGGAATATTTCGTGGTGTGGAAATTTTCGTGCATTTCGCGCGGCATGCAATTTGCGCGAAAATAAAATCACGCGAATATTTTGGTTTATTATTTTATTATTTGGCCCATGAGTCAATTAAGCACGTCGGTGAAATTAACAAGTGAAATTAGGCCGAGAGCGAAAAGTTAATCGCGTGAAAATTTCCACTTTTACAGTAATTTGGGTAAAACACCTTCTCTAAGGATTTCAGTATCGGGTGAGGATCGAACCCGGGACCTCTCGCTAAGAGCCTCCACAGATAGGCCGCAGTACTCCGCATCACCGATTCCAACTATCAAACCTATATAAGACTCACAGGAAATGAGACATGCAGTAGATTACAAACAATCAATAGAATTGTATAATATTCCAAATGATTTTGATTGATTTGTTGAATTTTGCTCCATGAATAATGTAATGATGATTACACATACACAAACAAAAATGTTTTTCCCCTGAAGTTTGCAGAAAGTCTGGCCTTATATCGCCGCAAATATTATGGGGAGGGGAGGGTGGATTCGAAAAAAGTAATTGTCATTCCAATGGCCTGAGAAGGGGAAAAAAATAAAATAAAAATATATAGTTAGTGATTCTGTATGGGTTTATCATTTTTGCTCAACATAGCAAATGAGAGCGGGGATGTCGATCTTGTCATTATCAGGGGGTGCCATCCAGGGTTTTAAATAAGGGCTGCACAATTCTAACAAATTTCTAACTAAACAAAAATCACAATTTCAAAATGCTTTTGGGTCGAAAATTGCACATGTTGGGGGTTGTGTACTTAAGGTATGCCACTTAGGTTTCAAAATGGGATTCGTACTCCCCCCCCCCCCCCCCCCCCCCCGCATCCCGCCTGCGTTTAAATCAAACCAAATCAAAGTCAACTATATCGGAAAGACATTAAAAAAAATAATAACCTCTATGCGGCAATGAGTCTTGTCCATCACCTATTGGAATGTGCAAACATTACGATGACAAATTACCTAAAACGAACATGTGGAATAGGGTCATGGAATTGTCCTTGAGTTAATTTGCGATTGTGTTAGAAAATCCACCTTTTAGGGAGCCTTATTTGGAATTCCTTCGTTTTGGAATGAAATTCACGCTTAAGACAGAGGAATCCATTAAAAAAAAAAATTCAATCACTAAGTTGTAGTGGAATGACGTCTTTTTCCTAAAAATGAACAAAAAACATGACACCTTAAAATAATTTGTAGGCCTACCCGAAAAAAAGAATAAGCAAACGGCACTTCCATTTTGTCATTACGAGAATGACTGTTGGGTGGTCGAGCGCCATCTAGTGACAAAACATTGTATCACTGTGCTTGTGCAGGTAGCTTCAATCGATCTCTACCGAGTATATTATACTCGTTCATGTTCATTTATTTGACAATATTGTTTAAACGTTGTATAATAAAATATTTTCAAATATGAACATCTCTGACAGTGTGGCGTGTGGAGTGAGAGAACGAGAGAGAGAGAGAGAGAGAGATGGAGGGAGGATTCGGGGGCGGGAGAATCAAAAGAGAGAGAGAGAGGGGGGGGGGGGGGATGGACGGGTGACAGGGAGTGGAAGGAGAGGAGAGATCGAGAACATGATAGAGAGAGAGGGGGAATACAAAAAGAGTGAAATAGAGGCAAATAATACAGATAAAGAGAAGAAGAACATAATACTAAAGAGAGTTCAAAGGAGAGGAAAGATAGAGTAGAGGGTGAGAAAAAGAGCTGGAAGACATTACATACACAGATACTACTGCTATTACTACTACTAATGCTACTACTACTACTACTACTTCTACTACTACTACTATGAATAATAATACTAACAATAATAAAATTAACAACAATAAATAATACTACTTCTGCTAATAATAATAATCATGTTAATAATAATGATAATGATAGTAAATATAACAATAATGAAAATAATAGTAATAATAATAAAAAGAAAATCTTTGAACGTGAAGCCCTCCCCTCCCTCCATCATATAGTAATAATTGCGTCTTATAACGTAGCCATATTACTGCTCTTCCTGTTGGCCCTGCAAATATTATTACACCAGTATTGTCAAGTACCAATTTAATACACCTGGGTCGAGAGTGGAATATTTCGTGGTGTGGAAATTTTCGTGCATTTCGCGCGGCATGCAATTTGCGCGAAAATAAAATCACGCGAATATTTTGGTTTATTATTTTATTATTTGGCCCATGAGTCAATTAAGCACGTCGGTGAAATTAACAAGTGAAATTAGGCCGAGAGCGAAAAGTTAATCGCGTGAAAATTTCCACTTTTACAGTAATTTGGGTAAAACACCTTCTCTAAGGATTTCAGTATCGGGTGAGGATCGAACCCGGGACCTCTCGCTAAGAGCCTCCACAGATAGGCCGCAGTACTCCGCATCACCGATTCCAACTATCAAACCTATATAAGACTCACAGGAAATGAGACATGCAGTAGATTACAAACAATCAATAGAATTGTATAATATTCCAAATGATTTTGATTGATTTGTTGAATTTTGCTCCATGAATAATGTAATGATGATTACACATACACAAACAAAAATGTTTTTCCCCTGAAGTTTGCAGAAAGTCTGGCCTTATATCGCCGCAAATATTATGGGGAGGGGAGGGTGGATTCGAAAAAAGTAATTGTCATTCCAATGGCCTGAGAAGGGGAAAAAAATAAAATAAAAATATATAGTTAGTGATTCTGTATGGGTTTATCATTTTTGCTCAACATAGCAAATGAGAGCGGGATGTCGATCTTGTCATTATCAGGGGGTGCCATCCAGGTTTTAAATAAGGGCTGCACAATTCTAACAAATTTCTAACTAAACAAAAATCACAATTTCAAAATGCTTTTGGGTCGAAAATTGCACATGTTGGGGGTTGTGTACTTAAGGTATGCCACTTAGGTTTCAAAATGGGATTCGTACTCCCCCCCCCCCCCCCCCCCCCCCCGCATCCCGCCTGCGTTTAAATCAAACCAAATCAAAGTCAACTATATCGGAAAGACATTAAAAAAAATAATAACCTCTATGCGGCAATGAGTCTTGTCCATCACCTATTGGAATGTGCAAACATTACGATGACAAATTACCTAAAACGAACATGTGGAATAGGGTCATGGAATTGTCCTTGAGTTAATTTGCGATTGTGTTAGAAAATCCACCTTTTAGGGAGCCTTATTTGGAATTCCTTCGTTTTGGAATGAAATTCACGCTTAAGACAGAGGAATCCATTAAAAAAAAAAATTCAATCACTAAGTTGTAGTGGAATGACGTCTTTTTCCTAAAAATGAACAAAAAACATGACACCTTAAAATAATTTGTAGGCCTACCCGAAAAAAAGAATAAGCAAACGGCACTTCCATTTTGTCATTACGAGAATGACTGTTGGGTGGTCGAGCGCCATCTAGTGACAAAACATTGTATCACTGTGCTTGTGCAGGTAGCTTCAATCGATCTCTACCGAGTATATTATACTCGTTCATGTTCATTTATTTGACAATATTGTTTAAACGTTGTATAATAAAATATTTTCAAATATGAACATCTCTGACAGTGTGGCGTGTGGAGTGAGAGAACGAGAGAGAGAGAGAGAGAGAGATGGAGGGAGGATTCGGGGGCGGAGAATCAAAAGAGAGAGAGAGAGGGGGGGGGGGGGATGGACGGGTGACAGGGAGTGGAAGGAGAGGAGAGATCGAGAACATGATAGAGAGAGAGGGGGAATACAAAAAGAGTGAAATAGAGGCAAATAATACAGATAAAGAGAAGAAGAACATAATACTAAAGAGAGTTCAAAGGAGAGGAAAGATAGAGTAGAGGGTGAGAAAAGAGCTGGAAGACATTACATACACAGAGAGAGAGAGAGAGAGAAAGGTCAAGACCGGGAAGGGGGGGGGGGGTGTAACAGAAGCTCGGAGTGGGGAAAAAGTAAACGGGAGAGAGAGAGAGAGAGAGAGAGAGAGAGAGGTTGACGTAAACTCCCAAAAGATACCTTCTCTTTATTTAATGCAGAAATATAATAATAATTAAGGGTTGTTAATTGTTTAACCTGCGCCCCCATCCTCTCTCTCTCTCTCTCTCAAACACACACACAGGCACACACACCCACACATTTTTTCTCACCCCCTTTCTCCCTCTCTCTTTCTCTCTCTGTTCTTTCTCTCCGTATACCTTCCCCTCTTTCTTTTTTTCCTTAATCTAGCTATCTAGCTATCTACATTACTATCTCCACTCCGGATGTTCGTCTCTTCTCCCCCCCCCCCCCCCCCCCCTCTCTCTCTCTCTTTCTCTTTCTTTCTCTCTCTCTTTCTCTTTCTTTCTCTCTCTCTCTCTCTCCACTTTATCTCTCCGTGAGTTCAATCAGTGTTCTTCTCACATAACGCGTTTGTAACGCCTTTGCCGTTGAGGGCGTTCGAACACGTTTCCTTCACATGTATGTGCTTTTTTTTCTGTTTTTTTTTTTTTTTTTTAATGTTCTCATTACGGACAGGCAAACCGGAACTGGATGCATGCATGGGTGTTGATATGTTGGGGGAGGGAGAGGGGGGGGGGGGGGGGGGGGGGGGGGAAAGAAGTGGGAGTGAGAACGAGTGAGTTGTGATTGGTAGGAGAATGGTGAGGGGGAAGGGGGGATGAGATGAGTCTAAGGGTGGGTTCGGGTGGGCCATGTATATCTTCCTCTAAGTTTTTTTTTTATCTTATAAAGAATCGTTTCAAGAAATAATGTATAATTTTATATTTTTTCTAAATGCATGTTCAATGATCGATATATAGTTTTTTTTTCTTTCTAAAAGAGCCTATGTTCCGTTATTCCATATATTTTGGAAGACCTTATATTGTTTAAAAGTATAATTGGTATTTGTAATCTTTGTTCTTTAATTTCTTTTGTCTGAATATTATATATTATGATTTAATGTGATATTAATGTATCTTTCTCAAGACGAGTATTTGGAACAAAAGTTCTTTTTATTATTACTATAAAGTATTACATGAAAGAAAATAGTTATATATCTATGTCTAATGGTTGATGTATTGTATTTTTTTTTCCTTTCATCGAAAAATAATCCTGTTTAATCATGGATAAGGTCAGAGAATTCTACTGATATTAGTGTATTTCATTAAGTTTCCTGGTATATGCAAATTATTTTATATGTGACTTATGATTGTTTCTTGAAATGTAATATTGATCTTGAGAGGGAGCAATAAAATATCATTCAAAACAAAAAAAAAAAGGAAAAGAAAAGCTCTTTATTATTACTATAAAGTATTATATGAAAGAAAATAGTTATATATCTATGTCCAACGATTGATGCATTGTATTTTTTATGGATAATTTCAGAGAATTTTATAATTTTTACTGGTATTAATGTATTTCATTAAGTTTCCTTGTATATGCAAATTATTTTATATGTGACTTATCATGATTGTTTCTTGAAATGTAATATTGTTCTTGAGAGGAAGCAATAAAATACACTAAAGGAAAAAAGAAACTTATAAAAGTTCAAGAGATCACCAAATTAAATTCTCTGCATGGAAATGTACCAAATTTGGATATAATGTTGATTCAATGCATGGCTTTAAATGACAGTCAATAACAAAAAGTTTTCTTCAATGCCACAAAAGAAATGTGCACTGAAGCAAAGGACTCTCTAATCCCCAAGTCACAAAAGACAACTGCAGCCTTGTACACCATATGCATGTCAATGAATGAAACAAAGAATTTCAAAAGGGATTTGCAAGTTCATATCCAAACAGATTAATAGCCAGTATGTCCACCTCTAGCTTGCTGGCAAGCTGTACACCGTCTTCGCATGCTTCCGATCAGATTCGCGATGGTAGCCTGGGGAACATTGTTCCATTCCTCTTGCAGTGCTGCAATGAGCGTCTCCCTATTGATGGGTTGATTGTCACGCCTTGACACACGTCGACCAAGCTCTTCCCAGAGATGTTCAATTGGGGAAAGGTCTGGTGAACGGGCGAACCATGGCAGAACATCAATATCCTCTTGCTCGAGGGGTGCAAATCCCTTTTGAAATTCTTTTGTTTCATTCATTGACATGCATATGGTGTACAAGGCTGCAGTTTGTCTTTGTGACTGGGGATTAGAGAGTCCTTTGCTTCAGTGCACATTTCTTTTGTGGCATTGAAGAAAACTTTTTGTTATTGACTGTCATTTAAAGCCATGCATTGAATCAACATTATATCCAAATTTGGTACATTTCCATGCAGAGAATTTAATTTGGTGATCTCTTGAACTTTTATAAGTTTCTTTTTTCCTTTAGTGTATTATTCAAAACAAAAAAAGTTGTGAATTGTATTTTTTTTTCCTTTCATCGAAAAAATAATCCTGTTTAATCATGGATAAGGTCAGAGATTTTACTGATATTAGTGTATTTCATTAAGTTTCCTTGTAGATGCAAATTATTTTATATGTGACTTATGATTGTTTCTTGAAATGTAATATTGATCTTGAGAGGGAGCAATAAAATATCATTCAAACAAACAAAAAAGTATGTGAATAGGTTGGTCTGTTTCTATTAATCTCCTGTCTCCTGATTGATAATCCTCAAGGAAGGGGCGGGGTGCTGCATTGTGCTGCAAAGAAACAATCTTCCAAACATGGCGAATCGTTATATATCTAACAGTCTATTAACACGGCAGTTCCAAAGTGCTTGCTCTGAACATTCCTGTAATTGAACATGCTAAAATTTCGTATGTCGCAAAAGTATCTAATTTCACACTATTTATGGGATTTCCTTCTTGTAATTTATTCTCTTTTAACGCTCTCTTAGACATGCTATGGCATAAATGAATGACAGAGACAAACATACAAAGACAATTAAAAAAAAAATAGTTTGCAAAGATCTCTTTGGTTTAAGATGAAACAAAAACAATCATTCTTTCTTGATAACAAAATCAGCAGCCATATACACCATAGCACAAAGGGAGAAATAAAACAGTTGCACACTGCGTAGAAGTATCGTAGTCGAGTGGTATAAACACTTGACGCAAAGCGACGGAGCTGTAGACAATTTGGCGCCCCCTCCCCCTCAAGTGCCCCTCCCCCGTTTATGGTCATGAGCGCGCATTTACAGAAATCTGAGCCAATATGCTTAGAGTTCTTAATTTATCTCCGACAAGCAGTTTATTCAATAAGGGCCCTGTAAAGATCGACTTCCAATTTATTATAAATTATCTCCAGTCTTGTTGCAATGAATTGTATCTAACCATGCATTGTATATTTCAGCGATATGAATTGAATAATAAAGTTACTAGTTGTTGTACACCATTGATTAAAGGAGACAGAATGCATGGAGGATACTATTAAAAATTATAGGTCATTTCCGTAATGTATTCAACTTCATACATTATGTGCCCAGTAACAAACTATTACATTCGCCTATAAAAAGCTATTCTTGTTCAATAGTCAGAATGTGAATTGCATGTATCATGCGTTGTTAGGTTGGATAAACATTTCCATTCATGTATCATGTAACGCGCAGGTAGGTGAGTACATGTAGGACTTTGTTACGTCATATTTCTTCACTTGCCATTCATTTAAGTTATTGTAAATTTACGATTGACTGATGAAGATCCAATTTATTTGACCTTATTCCAAATTATTTTAGAACACATGTTTGCAGTGAAACTATGAATAGTGTCAGTTGCACTACTACTACACAGAAGAGATTTATATCATATAACTACCAGCAAAGTAGAGGCCTAACACTGTTATTTCTTCTGTTTATAAATTAACGTTTTGTTGTCTATCTAGGTCCATCCTCGTAATTTCACTCTTCGTATAATTTATATTCTTCTTCTTTCTTTCTCGGTAGCATGTTCCTATCTGATTATTATCAGCCCTTTCAAATGTCTTTCTGTCTCTCTGTGTCACTGAGTCTCTTTCTTGGTGTTTTACTTTCTTTCCTCAATTCTGTAATTTTGAATCCCACTCTCTTTCTCTCTCCCATTACTTCTCCATCTCCTATAATTCTGTCTTATTTTACTTCTGTTCCCACTCCTAGTCTCTGTTATCTCTCCCCACTCTGTCATGATAACTCTCTCTCTTTCTCTCTCTGTATATGTTTTCCTGCTCTAAATTTCCTTACTCTCTTCTCTACCTTGCCTCTCCTCTTAATTATTGTTTTCTTTATCTATTCATCTGTATCATTTACTTATATTTCCGCTCTGAGTCTCTTTTTGTATATCATTCTCTCGTCTCTATCATCTCAATTCTCTCCCTCTTTAATACTATTTTCTCCATCTCTATTTTGTTGCTTCTATTCCCACTCTGAGTTTCTTTTGTATTATTCTCTCGTCTCTATCTTGATAGAGCTCTCGCTATGTCTCTCTGCTCTTTCTCTCCGTATACTTTCCGCTCTCCCCCCCCCCCCCCCCCCCCCCACCCCGTCTCTCTATCTGCATTATACTCTGAACTCCATTGTCCGTCTCTCTCTCTCTCTTTGTCTGTCTGTATCTCTCTCTGTCCGTCTCTCTTTCTCTCTGTAATTTTCCAAGAGTTCACCCAGTGATCTTCTCACAGTGATAATCGGGGGGGGGGGGGGGGGGGGGGGGGAGAAACAAATATTTAAATACTGAATATATTGCCGTCATTTTTCATTTAGTTTCACATTATTTATTTCATTTCTTTCTTGATTTTGATTTGATTTTTTATTTACTATTTCATTTGTTTCCACGATCGGTTTACATAATAATGTACATGAGAAAGCAAAATATAAGTATATACAAATGCCATAATACAAAAGATAATACATATATCATAACAGCTTAGTATAATAAATACCTTCCAGTAAAGATAATAAACGCATCAACAACGTACTGAATAAAGGCTCAACTAAAGCTCACATCTCACAAATTGAACAAAGCGGTTTTGTCATTTCCTGAACCCAACCGTCCAGCTGAAATTGTTAACACATACTTTGCAAACATTGGAGAGGACTTGGCCCAAAACATTCCTCCTATAAACAAATCATTTTTCAATTATCTGGATAACCCAGTCTCAAACACGATATTTTCCACTCCCGTCACTGTTTACGAAGTATTCTTTACTTCACTGGTCTTCGAGACATGAGTAAATGAATAACGGAGACAAACATGCAAAGAAAAACCAGGCAAATAATGTATAGTTTGCAAACAGTATAACCTCTTATTATAAACATTTACAAATAATTATGTATTGAATATCTAAATCATTGTTTATTGATGAAATGTATTTTCGGTGTTGTTCACTCACTATTTAACATAATGTACATTATTATCGTTTAGTATTTCGTTCACGATATCCGAAGCTTCATTTGAAGAAAAAAGGTGTACATTCGATATCTTTAACGACATGACAATGATAAACTCATTATGTGATACATATTTATATTACATTTTCAAATCCCGCTCCCCCATATGACGTTCACGGGGTAGGGGGAATGTGACATTTCTGACAGTCTGAAATATCTCTCTGCAAAAAAAGATGGAATATATTTCCCTTTGCATATATAGGCCTATAATCACGCACACTATTTTTTTTTTTCTTCACAGAATGAAACGAGACTTTCATTGATTTGCCAATACTACACGTTAATGTCATCTTTACAGAATAAAACGAGACTTTCATTGATTTGTCAATACTACACGTTAATGTCATCTTTACAGAATGAAACGAGACTTTCATTGATTTGTCAATACTATACGTTAATGTCATCTTTACAGAATGAAACGAGACTTTCATTGATTTGTCAATACTACATGTTAATGTCATCTTTACAGAATGAAACGAGACTTTCATTGATTTGTCAATGCTACACGTTGATGTCATCTACCCAACGATTTCGGTAAATGTTCTTCATATGTGCTATCTACCCTGCATGTTTTTCTGAAGACTAATTTTGAATACATGTTGATGAACAAAAATCATGACTTAATTCTTCTTGCTTATTTACAATTGCAATCCTGACCAAATATACAATGAGCTGTATACCCCATAGTGTAAAATATTGTACATAATTATGATGACTTTGTTTTAGCATAGAACATAAGAGGGATATGGGTAATCTGAATGATCTTATCAAAATGAAAACACCTATCATATCCATGTAGGCCTACATAAATATTTCTTTACGTTTATTTACAGTTGGAGCAGTAGGATACGGAGATATGAAATGGATGGCTCAAGATCGTAGCACTTGGAGAGACATTTGTCATATGAATTGCTTGGATCACTAAACCTGTCATTTAACAGATCACTATTGATGATTTACATCATATATCTTGATTAGTATATTCTACTCCTTGGTGCACAACTAATCCATTATTAGGAACATTATCTCATATAAACATTAAGAACGTAATGACGTCATTATCAACGTTTATTAAAGTTTACAATTCTACTACATGTGCAGATGTTATCAGAATTGAATTAACCCTTACTGTACCATTATACCATCACACACAGTCTCTGCACAAATCCAATTGACAAGTATATACGTGATAAACAAAGAGTTCAAAGCTTAAACAGTTATAAACTGAATTATATCACATATTACTACTAGGAGTTGTACACAACGCTGTTGTATCTTTTCCATGAACTCTGTTTGTTTTTCTCAATGAAAATGAATACAAGCTTATTCTTAAAATAGTCGTATTCTAGTAGCAATTCTACACACACTTACGATGATGATGATTATGAAACAGACTCTTATACATGTAAATGTGGCTACATTTAACATTATATACATATTCATATAGATAGCACCATTTATCTAATGAAATTCATTATGGAAACAAGTATTATTTTTAGTACTGATGGTGAATAGCATAGTTGTAGAAGTTGTGGCAATGATAAACAAATCATCTCTAACCACGTACACGGCCAATATCAATATAATGCACACATGACTTATAATGTCAGTTCGAACATTATCTGTACAAAGTCCAACCAAAGTGAGACAAAATATTTGAAATATTTCACTAATAGTGCAAGGTCCAAATACAATGCCACATTTGCTACTACTACTAGTACAATAACAACAACTACTACTAATACTACTACTACAACAACTACTACTACTACTACAAATGGCAATAATAGCTTTAATTACTACTACCATGACTGCTATACTACTACTATTAGATTCCATAGAACAATTCAAGACACTACTGAAAACTTATCTGTTTGTCTAAAGATCCTAGTTTTAAGAATTACATGTAGTATATCTGTTGAACTATTTCTATGTTCTGCGCCTTGATCGAAACATTCGGATATGTGCGCGTTATAAATGTATATTAGTATTATTATTATTATTATTATTATTACTATTCCTCCTCCTGCTACTTCTGCTTCTTTTTCTTCTTCTTCTCTACTGCTGCTGCTTCTACTACTACTACACTGCTAAAACAAGGGTGTTAATTTAACACCATCTCGGTATCGATATTGGGTTACACCAGATGAGTGTTAAAACAACGCCAATTCGATTCGAAACTGGTTTTGTTTTTAACACTTATCTGGTGTGGCCCAATATAGATACCGAGATGGTGTTAAATAATTAACACCTTTGCTTTTACAATGTACTACTGCTATGATGATGGTATACGGTAAAATGGTAATAGTAATAACTATATCGAAAATACTTCCACAAATGTCGATGATTGTGGTTAGATTAAACATCGTTAGCGATGCATATTCCTGTTTAGTACATCATAATGCAAACCTGTGGGCAATAGTCGTAACTTCATTCATCCTCATTGTAGTTAACATTAACCGTGATGTATATCAGGTATGGTTTAATGGCAATGTACCATGTTAGCTCCCCAGAGAAGTGCGAAATCATCATTGTAGCTCAATGAACGTGAGAAATGTTGTACCTCTTGCAATCTCTACAGTCATCCTGCAAAAGAAGATGGATGATTTTACAATGAAACCGACATACATGTATTTTCAATAGCATGGAAAAGGTGTCTTATTTAGATATCTAATGGCTGTTCCCATTAAATTATGATATAGACATCTTAAATCTCATGGTAACGATGCATATTGTTTTATGAAAAGTCCTTCGCTGGACGCAGTATATATATAATTCAAATAATGTGGCCCTACACGGGTCTAATAACTATTTATAAATAAGAAAAATTGTACAGGGCTATTTTCTTTGCAATTTATCAGGATTTTTCATTTGCTTATATATAAACCATAATTGGTCCGACGGTAAGAAGCCGCTTTCTAGATGGCAAAAAATTATATCCAAGCAATGGCGGAATTACGCATACATCATGAATACCAGCATTTTACTGAAAAGTTAGAAAGAAATAATCTCCAATATCTTCTATTCATCAACCAAATAGACGATTATTATTTTTTTAACCTTCCTTTGTTGTGACTTATTATAAAGAAATTATGTTTCAGTTAATATAAACTTACATGTACATTACAGGGAAGCATGGGGGAGCAGCACTGAGATGACAATGACTTTATTTCGGGAGGGGAAAGGCAGGGGTCTCCGATCTTACAAGGTGGATGAAATTCGAATTAACAAGGCCATCCAATAGGGCAGGTTGGCTAGGGATTATTTTCCCCTTTTTCATTTTCATTTTAGTTTCCCTCTTTATTTGACTCCCCCTTTTTCTGTTTTTGTTTCACCGTGTCAACACGGAGCGTGTCCCTTGTCCCCCATCAGTGGCGTAGCTACATGAGGGCACGTGTAGTTCGTGCCTACCCCCACCCCCCTCAATCGCATGATAAAGAAAGGGAAAAGAAAGAGAAGCAAAGGTGAGAAAAAAGAAAGACTCTAAATGACGAGAAAAGAAGACGATAGGACCCCTTCCCGCATGGTCCCCCTAAGCAGTGGCCTAGTAAATGTGCATCTATATCCAGCCTTTCATTCATATATACAATGGGTCCCAAAAGAATAGCAATATGAAAGTTATGAATTTTTGAAAGTTGTAATCATTATGAGTCCCACAAAAAATAAGAAAAGAAAACGAAACCAAAAAAACTAAGGTTTTATATGTGAACAAACTATGAGCTGAATGAATTTAATTCTTTGTTCATCATCAAATACAAAGGCATATATGCTTTCAAATGATACCTGGATGGCATTAATATGTATCCATTTTTCAGAGTAAGATTGCTTTGAAAATGGCATATATAAAAATCCATCCATCAAATGGAAAAAAGGCTACAAGATGAAATCGATGCTCTCAAAGAAAAGCTCCTATTATCGGAGATATATCAAAGGAAATCAAATCTTTTGTTCTATGGCTTGGAAAAGAAGGAAAATGAGAATGTTATGAATGTGTTGCGCGCAGCTTTCATGGCTCTTGGTTTAAGCGAGGAAGATGCACAATCCATTGCCCTTATCAACGCGCATCGCCTTCCATCGAAGCGCAACAACACAACCAATGCACCTGAACCGATCATAGCCAAATTTGTTTATATGGCCCAGCGGAATCGATTGTTAGCTGCTTTCGAGAGAAGGCCACAACGTATTGGCATTGATCAAACCAACCCAAGGATCAGTGTACGCACTGATTTACCACCAGCACTGAAAGCTGAAAGAGGCATCTTGGCAACTAAAGCATACAAATTCAGAAAAGAAAACAACTTGTCAACCAAAATTGTTGTTGTCGGCAGCAAAGTCATCCTTTACACGAAGCCGAAAGATTCATCAGAATGGCAACGCTACAAAGAATAAGGGGGTAAGTCAAGAAGAGGATTTCGCCAATTAAACAGTTCTACACGTATCTTCCATGCCCAATTAATGATTTTGCGATATTCATTTGGAGAGAACCTCCCACCCCGACAAATTTTGGACAGTCTTTCAAACCTAACATCTATACTTCAATAGAAAAAGAACAAGAATCAGTTACCGTAATATTTAAGAAAAATAAGTTTTTATTTACATGCAGTACCATTACTATTATGAAAATTGTGTAATTAAAATTACAATGTATTCACATGCATTCATTATGACGGTTAGTTACGTAATTTAATATTGGTCTTTTATTACTTATGTTGGACAATTTATTTGCTAGTGAATTAATTGGACTTCATGACAATTAGTGCATTTTCCACACAAAAAAAATTGAAAGAAGAAAAATTCAAAACAAATTAATAGATATAAAACCTGGAGTAACCTAGAGAATTGTATATAATTACTCCCATTTTTGGTAGTTGCTGCAGGAAAAAATAGATTACCATGCCTATTTAATATTTTTTTTTTTTTTTTTGTTTTTTTTTTTGTTATAACTCTCTTTTTTTTTTCTTATTAGAGGAATTACAATCTCTCGAAAGTAATAAGGAAAAAGAAATTATTAGCTATGTTTTTTTTTTTTAATCTGCTTGAAGCGTTTGTCTTCATTGATACCGGCGAGTGCGTATATCTTTCTCATTTTTTCTACTTGCTACTTAAATCAGTCGCTGATAATCTGTCACCTGTAAAAGTAAATAGGAAAGGGGGAAAGGAGGAAGAAGGGGAAAAGAAGGGAAACAGGAAAGAGAAGAGTATTCGGAAAATTTCTTTACTTTCTCTAGTTAGAGGCTCTCCGAGTACTTCACTATGAATCGATACTGACACATTTTCTTTGTTTTGTTTTGTTTTTGTTTCTGATTTTTTTTGTTTTCTTAAATCATCAATTGCTTGATTCGTCTGTACTGAATTTAGTCTTTTTCCAATTTACTGATATTTACTTGATAAATTGACATTTATTACAATTATTTACTGACATTCATCACTTTTTGTGCAGAATATTCCGTTATAAAAATGGTGAGATTTATATAACCCTCAATCTTTTCCTCTCAGTATTAAAGGAATCATAATCTAACGAAAGTAATAAGAAAAAAGCATTTATCCGCAATGTTTTTAATGGACTTGAAGCATTTGTCTAGATCGATACTTGCACATATCTTTCTCATTTTTTTTCTCAATTTACTGATATTCATCACTGACAAACTGATATTTATTAGAAATGTTGTTAATCTACTTATTACTATACAAATGCCTCAAGTACTGTAGTCTTTTTTTTTTAAATTTTACTGACATTCATCACTTGACTAATTGGTATATATTACAATTATTTACGGACATTCATCATTTTTTGAGCTGAATCTCCGTTATAAAAAATGGTTAGATTATTTATAATCTTTAGTCTTTTCCTCTCAGTATGAAAGAAATTATAATCTACCGAAAGTAATAAAAAAAAAATTTAAAAAAAATTATTCGCGATGTTTTTTAATGTACTTGAAATATTTGTCTAGATCGATACTTGCGTACATATCTTTCTCATTTTTTTTTCTTTCAATTTACTGATATTCATCACTGACAAATATATATTTATTGGCAACGTTGTTAATCTACTTATTGATATACAAATGCCTCAAGTATTGTAGTCTTTTTCCAATTTTACTGATATTCATTACTTGATTAATTGATATTTATTACAATTATTTACGGACATTCATCATTTTTTGTGCTGAATATTCGTTATAAAAATGGTTACATTTTTATAACCCTCTCAGTATTAAAGGAATTGTAGTCTAGCGAAAGTGATAGGAAAGGGAAAGTATTCGCAATTTTTTTGGTGTGCTTGAGGCGTTTGTCTGGATCGATGGTTGCGTATGTCTTTCTCATTTTTTCGGTTTTACTGATGTTCATCGCTTGACAAATTGATATTTGTTGGTAATGTTTTAATCTACTTCTTAGCTGGACAAATGCTTCAAGTAGTCTTTTTCCAATTTCACTGATATTTAACACTTGATAAATTGATATTACAATTATCTACGGACATTCATAATTTTTGTGCTGAATCTCCGTTATAAAAAATGGTTAGATTTTTTATAACCTTCAGTCTTTTCCTCTCAGTATTAAAGGAGTAATAAGAAAAAAGGAATTTATTCGCAATGTTTTTAATGGACTTGATGCATTTGTCTGGATCGATACTTGCGTATATCTTTCTCATTTTTTCTTTCAATTTACTGATATTCATCACTGACAAATATATATTTATTGGCAATGTTGTTAATCTGCTTATTGATAAACAAATGCCTCAAGTTTGTTTTTTTTTTCCAATTTTTACTGATATTCATCACTTGATTAATTGATATTTATTATAATTATTTACGGACATTCATCATTTTTTGTGCTGAATCTCCGTTATAAAAAATGGTTAGATTTTTTTATAACCCTCAGTCTTTTCCTCTTAGTATTAAAGGAATTATAATCTACCAAAAGTAATAAGAAAAAAAAAATATTCGAAATGTTTTTAATGGACTTGAAGCATTTGTGTAGATCGATACTGGGTATATCTTTTTTTTTTTTTCTTTGAATTTATTGATATTCATCACTGACAGATTGATATTTATTAGCAATGTTGTTAATCTACTTATTACTAAACAATGCCTCAAGTACTGTAGTTTTATTTTACTGTAGTTTTATTTCCCAATTTTAATGATATTCATCAATTGATTAATTAATATTTATTACAATTATTAACTGACATTCATCACTTTTTGTGCTGAATATTCGTTATAAAATTGGTTAGAGTTTTTATAACCCTCAGTCTTTTCCTCTAAAGGAATTATAATCTAGCGATAGTTATAAGATGAAAGAATTTATTCGCAATGTTTTTAATGTACTTGAAGCATTTGTCTACATTGATACCTGTGTATGTCTGTTTCAGTTTTCCCCCTTTGTCTTACAATCACTGATAATCTGTCGCATACAAATGTAAATAGGAAGAAGATCGGAATAAGGAGAAAGAACAGGGGAAGGAAGAGTATTTGAAAGCTGTGTTTACTTCCTCTAATGAGAGGCTTTGTGGGTACTCCACTATGAATCGATACTGACATCTTGTCTTTGTTTTGTTTGGACTTTGTTTTTTGTTTTTGTTTTTGTTTTGTTTTTTGTTAAATCGTAAATTGCATGATTCGGTTGCACCGAATTTAGTCTTGTTCCAATTTACTGATATGCATTACGCACCGAATGGTAATATGATAAGTTTTTTTTTTTTTTTCTTCTTTTGAAAGTTTTAACATTACCTTTATGGATTTACAATAATATTATAATTGAACCTTTTCTATTTAGTACATCTGTAATACATTATAAGGTTCTATATGCAAACATGTACAACTTTTCTCTCTGCACTGCTCTTTTTCATGAAAAGAATCATTCTCCAATTCTATTTCGAAATAAATTCACTCGAATCATGTATTTCTCTAACAAATTGACTTTGATAAATTAAGTATGATATTACTGTATTATTATTTAAAACTTCATAAACGTTATTTGATGCAGCAGTGCCGAGACAAGAGTTCATTAAGGGTTCCATATTAGTTATGAATGTATTTTATGGCTGAGGTGCTCAAGATTAGTGAACTTGTCATTATGAAAGTTAATCATTTGATTAACGCTTTAGGAACTCATCATCATCATCATCATTCATCCTTATGTCACCTCCCATCTTTACATGGTCATTTCATTCTCTTTCCATCTCATGACCATTACCACTGTCATACTAGTACGACACAGAAACTTTACATGCGAACTTGCTGTTACACTTTTAATCACAATAGATTGGTAATAATAGCTATTTTTTATGACTACTGATCTAGACCAGTTATCTATTTTCAATACCAACAATTTATCCTTTGATAGTAACTATTACTCAATTGACGAATTTACTTCTAGTTTTCAAAAAAACAGGGAATAGATTTAGTTTACTTCATGTAAATGCTAGAAGTCTAAGCAAAAATTTTGATTCTCTGGAAACATTGCTATATACTTTGAACAATTTTCCCTTTTCAATTATTGGTGTCACGGAAACTTGGCTTCATAATACTTCGCCCAACCTATTTAACTTACAAAATTATACACTGATCAGACATGATCGAGAAGAAAAGAGAGGAGGGGGTATAGCATTTTATATCAATGAACAACTACAATTTAAATTCCGAAAGGAAATATCATTAACACAAACTGAATCATTGTTTTTAGAAATCATAAATTCAAACAGCAAAAATATAATCGTTGGATTAATTTACAGACCCCCTCATGGTTCTATAAATTCATTTTGTGAAGATCTTGATATATGCCTCCATACTCTTTCGGGAGAAGGCAAACAATTATATCTAATGGGTGACTTTAATATAGACTTGTTATCTCATAGTAGTTATCATGATACATTTATTCATATTATTTATGCTAATAGTTGTTATCCGCATATAAATAAACCAACCAGGATAGATGGTCAATCTTCAACCCTTATAGATAATATTTTTTCTAACATCTTTGACAAAGATATGACGAGTGGATTACTATACTCCGACATATCCGACCATTTGCCAATTTTTTTAATATGTAACAATGACACTTCAAATAAAAAGTCAGTTAACTCAAACATGTACAGAAAGCAAACACCCCAAAATATTGAATCCCTCAAAAGTGATCTAGCAAGAGAAGAATGGTTGGATATTTATAGTGAGTCAGATGCAAATATTGCATACGAAACTTTTAATAAAAAGTTACAGAAGTATTACGACAAAAATTTTCCTCTGGTATCTGTAAACAAGAACAATAAACGTTGTAAAATGCCATGGATAACAAAAGCAATTCTGCGATCCATACACACAAGGAACAAACTTTATAAGGCTTATTTAACAAACTCTACTACTCTTAATAAAAACAAATATAAAACGTACCGGAACAAATTAACTAATATCATTCGAACTTCTCGTAAAATGTACTATTCCGATAAACTTAATCGAGTGAAATCTAATATGAAATCTACTTGGGAGATTATAAATGATCTGATTGGCAAGAAAACAAAAAAATTACCTACTAATAATTTTACAATGGATAATACAGCAATACAGTCTGAAGATATAGCTCATACCTTTAATTCCTTTTTTGTAAATATAGGACCTAATTTAGCAAATAAACTCAATAAACCGAACGAAAATTTTACTAAATTTCTTCCTGAACCTACAACTTCTTCACTGTTTTTTAATCCCACAAATCCCAATGAAATAATCGAAATAACAAAAAATCTCAAGTCAAGTAAATCGCAAGGCCATGATAGAATCAGTGCTTTTCTCCTGAAACAAATTATACATTTTCTCGTTCTCTCCGCTAACTCACATATTTAATATATCTATTAACACCGGGAAATGTCCTGATTCCCTAAAAATTGCAAAGGTAAATCCCGTTTTCAAAAAAGACAACCCCCGCGAAATAAGTAATTACAGACCTATATCAATTCTTCCCAGTATATCAAAAATCCTAGAAAAGATTATTTACAAAAGGTTGTATAACTTTTTAGATACATTTCATTTTCTAAATCTAAATCAATATGGTTTCAGAAAAAGACATTCAACCGACCTAGCTTTAGTACAATTATATGATAAAATAACGAATGCCATAGCCAATAAAGAACACGTAATAGGAGTATTCATGGACTTATCAAAAGCCTTTGATACGCTTGACCACCATATTTTACTTAAAAAACTTCACTCTTATGGAGTTCGTGGAGTTGCCCTCTCCTGGTTTGAGAGCTATTTATCTAATAGACAACAATATGTAGTGTATAATGATGTTTCTTCAAATTTCCTACCAATCCAATGCGGTGTTCCACAAGGGTCAATACTAGGCCCTTTACTTTTTCTATTATATATTAATGATTTAACAAATACAACGCCTCTTTTATCTTTCATATTATTTGCAGATGACACAAACATTTTCTGTTCACATCATAATTTAAATACCCTTGTAGATACACTTAATAATGAGTTACCAAAGTTATCTTTGTGGTTCAAATGCAATAAATTGTCCCTTAATTTAGATAAAACCAATTTCATGTATTTTAAGCACGTAAATTCTCATGTCATTGATTTTCCTTACGACATACTTATAGATAATGTACCTCTTGAAAGAAAGATACAAACAAAATTTTTGGGCGTCATTATCGATGAAAATTTATATTGGAACGAACATATACGTCATATAACTGCTTCTATTTCTAGGAATATTGGTATACTTTACAAAGTAAAGAAATTTGTCTCTTGTAAAACGCTCATTATGCTTTATAATTCATTGATATTACCTTACATAACATATTGCAATTTAGTATGGGCCACCACCAACAAAACAAAAATCAACTCTATTTACTTATTACAAAAGAAAGCCCTTCGCATATGTACTGGTTCACCATATTTATCTCACACTAGACCAATATTTTACCAACTGAAAACTCTAACAGTATTCGACATCAATTCACTACAAAGTTTACTGTTTATATTTAAGTATCTAAATAACTTGCTCCCTCTTTCATTTCAAAACTTTTATAATTTAAATAACACTATTCACTCCTACCCTACTCGCAATTCCTCCAATTTTCATCTTTTCAACCCAAAGTTACTGATTGCCCATAGATCAATAAGACACCATGGTCCCGACCTATGGAACTCTCTCCCAGAATTCATTAAATCCTGTTGTTCCCTTTACTCATTTAAAGCCAAAGTTAAAACGATGTTACTATCTGAATATATAACGTAAATTTCTGTGTCAACTCTTCATCATCATCATCATCATCATCATCACCGTTATCATTATCATCATCATCATCATCATCATCACCATTTTATCATCAATATGCTCTTAACTTAAGATTTCAATTATTTATCCTGCTTATTTATTTCTGCTTATTTGAACATGTTTTAGCTATTTCACAATATTTGTCTGGGGCTGCCATATTCTCAAGCAAACTGCTTATAATGGCAGTCCTTCTTCCGCTAATGATTTTATATGTTATGAATTACAATAATTTGACAATTTATCATTTCGTGTTTGTTTTTGAAAAAATAATTGTTACATATACATGTACTTGTTTATGATTCAGTGTCAAAAAGTACTCTTGTATTTTATTTTATATACAAAAGAAAAATGTACTAATATGAATGCAGAAGAAAATAAATCAAATCAAATCAAATTAGTGCAAACTTTGGGTAAATCCGTAACAACGTCAGTATCACATGCGAACATGACGTAACATGAGTAGGGGAATGTAAGATTGAAAAGATATGATAAACAAGATTCATATTGTGTGATGATATGCATTTAATCGGAATTTTCATAAGACATGCGCCAATGCTATTTGCCGTGGGTGCAGGGGCGTACACCCATGGATTTTCCAAAATCAATAAATGTACATCAAATGAAAAAAAAATGCCCCTCTTGTAATGGAAGATGTTCCCACCATGAGGTGGACAATTGCCATAGTCTGGTATTTGTTGCTGCCTTATGTGCGCTTTATACCATACTTTACCATTTGATGACAATGGAAGGTGCCCCTTACTTTATTTTTTTAAATGAAAATATCACCTTGCTCTCTGCTTTGTTCTTTAAAGACGTTGCAGTTCTGAACAATGCAAAAAACTGATGTCCATAATAACGGCAGGTACCATTTCAGTACAAATAAGCCTTTTTTTTTTTTAACCTGCACCATGCATTAACAAAAAGTCGGCCATCTTTTATCTTATCACCCCTTATCCGCATTTGACAAGAAGCAAATGAAAGCAATTTTGTCATTGGGTTTCCTTCGGGTCATGTTTGCATGTGATCCTTTTCACGGTTTCACCCAAATCTGACACAAGTGGACTTTTACATTTCAATTTTTTTTAAATGCATCTCGGTACAGCATGCACGTAGGAATGCCATCAAGGTATCATTTGAAATCAAAATACTTCTACTTTATGGAAATTAGATAATTTCGGTAATACAGCACAAAGTTTGGTCACAATAAACTTTTGTTTTGGAGTTTCATTTTTTCTGGGGCGCACTGTATATACACATATGTCTGGGGTTTTTTTCAAGCGAACATGAAACAAATACTACTACTATTACTACTTCTACTACTACTACTACTACTACTACTACTACTACTACTATAATGCTACTGCTACTGCCTGGGAAAATAAGTCTAAAAAATGGTAAAGAAAAAAGGTGAGACGAAACAAAAGAGAAAAGGAAAGTCAACGAAGCGATACGAACATACAACAACGGGTCAAACAATGAGTTGAGAAAATTAAACGTTGTCAATACATATAGGGGTAATAATGACAATAATCATATTGAAAATCATAGCAACGAAACAAAAAAACAAATAATAAGGATAACGAAAGCAAGCGTATTAGATAGGATAAAAATACGAATATAGCGCAAATCCAGTCAGGGGAAACAAAGTGAAATGAAATATAAAAATGGAATAAGAAATTAAGTCGATAAGAAATAGGAATCAGAAGATCACAATGTAGCAATATTTGGCTTTTTGTTGGTAGTGCATCTGGTGTGTGGGCAATGAAATTAAAATTGAAAACAAAGGAGACAAAAAAATGACCCCCCCCCCCCAAAAAAAAAAAAAAAAAATCTTTCCAGGTGCATGAAATGTGAATTAACAAGACACGCAATAAGATGTGGTGTGGAGAGGGTCCTTTCATTTCTCTTTCCGTTATCATCCCCTTTCTGTTTTTGACTCTCCTTTTCTGTTTTTCTTTCTTCACCATGTCATTGGGCACGTGCCCCGTCTCTCCTAAAGCTGCGCCACTTCCTTATAGAACGGACAAATGCTTCAAGGACTTAAGAACCAACTTTTCTTCAATTCTATATTTGTCGATTGTTCTGCTTTATAGCAGAACTAAAAATATAATCGTTTTTCTTCTTTTTAATAAGTGCTTGAAAATTACTTTTCTCTGAAATAATCAATAACAATTTTACGATGTTCTTAATATAAATCGAGGGTAGCGTCAGAGGAGATAAGGGATAAATAAAAGAGGCAGGAGACAATCATAGGAGACAGGATAAACCAGAGTACCGTAATACAATAACATATAATAGTGAGCTTTCGAATGTGTCGACTTGAACGCCGTCCTAGATCCTCCCAGCTACAATGGACTGCTTTGTGTTAGCTGCATACCGCGCTTGTGCAAGAACGGCTCACCCGTCCACTGGCTTCTCCCTTGTCCAGTAGACAGATCGAGAACGCGTCAAACATGCATGGTTTTGCCGTCTTCTCTAAAACGTGAACCTCGCTTCACCCATTGTTAGCTTCATGTTTCACCTACTCTGTATGCGGTCAACACAAAGTAGTCCATTGTCCCTGGGAGGATCTAGTCGAAACATCCGAAAACTCCTTAATGTAAAGCAGAAACCAATGACGGTGATTGGAAGCAAAGCTTAAAGAGATAAAGAATAAAGCACATCCCGGAAAGAGAGAGAGAGAGGTACATGTAAACAAAGCCAGTAACAGTATGCATATAGACCATTCCCATGAATGAGCCAGGTGCAAAATGCTGGGGAAAAATTAATAACAAAACAATAGTATATAGCGATACAGATTATACAACATGAAATAGAAGAGAAAGCAAGACGAAATAAAAGGGAAAACAGATGCAGAAATAGGGTTGGGGGGGGGGGGTGAAAGAGACACGAGAGAGGAAGAAAGGAAAGGAAACCAAAGTCCTAAAACTAGTCAAAGGTATCTCTTGGAAAGCGGACAAGAAGCAGCAATAATAAATGTAGATGTACAGTATATGATGTAGATGTAGGGCTACCCTTTTATGCGATTACAAATATCTTTATAAAAACAACCGCCCTTTTCCATAACCCTTTGAAAATATGATATTTCGAATAAGAAAATGTGAAATGTAATAACATTGGGAATACCGCAACTGGCTATTTATACCTTATCATTTTTATTTTTATTTTTTTATAGTTTCTGTAAAATTGCTTGTATCTCTTAAATACATTTTAAATGTTTCTAGCTTAAACCGGTAGGAATGAGTCTTCGCATTATGCTTTTTCTTTAATTGTTTATATTGTAAAGTAAGAGGTTACAGTAAAATTATCGTATGCCCTATGTTCAAAAGAATCTTGTTTTTTTTTTTTTTAATCAGTTTTTCATTTATTTGTACGAGTGTGAAAAACTTTCTAGTGAGTTCCAGTAGTACTTATTAAATTCATATCCATGTTAAATCAAATGGGGTATCAAAACAACAATAATAATTATGCATCGAAAAGTCGATAATTATAATTCTCGAATAGAACGCACGCCGCAGCGTCCCCGCTTCGCACCGGCGCCGCCCCCCCCCCCCCCCCCCCCCCCCCCCCCCCCCCCCCTTCCGGGCGAACCCTTCTCTTGCGCGATCCGGCACCTCCTCCCAAAATAAAATTCTGGCTACGCGGGTGAGAGAAAAGGAAAGTTAAGAGAGTGAGTGCATGTAATAGTGAAACGAACACATGAGAGAAACAGACATCTAGCGAATCAAAGAATGAGTTGAGAAAAAAAAAAAACTGTGTGTAATGCATAGGGTTAATAATTACAATAATCATATTGAAAATTAAAGCAACAGAAAAACGCACAAAAGCACACACACACAAAAATAACAAAGATAACTAACGCAAGCGCATTCGATTGACGAAAATAAAAGCATGACGAAAATAAGAGCATAACGCAAATTTAATATATGAAAATGGATTAAGAAAACAAGTAGATGAGAAATATGTGTCAGGAAAACATTCTATACCAACATTTAGTTATCGTGAAGTGCATCAGGTGTGTATGCAATGGAATTCTAAAAATGAAAACAAAGGAGGCTGACAAAATGAGTCGAAAATGGAAACAAACAAATTATGAAGAAACAGAATGAAAAGTGGTGAAACAGATGATTTAACAGCAAAACACAAAAAGAGATTTAAAAAAAAAAAAAAAAAAAACATTGCCACCGAAAAATTGACCAAGAGAAAAAAAAATGAAATAGAAGCAAAAGACTGAGAGGCATAACAAAAGAAACGTATCGCCATCGTGGCTATTACATACATGAAACAAACAAACAGTGAAAGTGTACTCTAACAGTGCGCACAACAAGGAAGAATTAACTTACATGGAAAACCGACACTCGGAGTCCTCCGCCTAATGTGCGAAGACCCTTGATACGAGATTCCAGTCTGCCGCCCTCTTTAGTCCCACACCGGTAAAGCCTATGTGCAGAAAAGAGAGAGATGGGGGTAAGGTGCGCTGGGTGTCAGACTTAAGGAAAAGGAAAAGAAATAGAGAGACAGAGAGACAGAGAGACAATGAGAGAAACAGACAGAGAATTCCTACAACATTAAGTTATCAACAGTGGTTACATGTACATCTTCGGTACGTTCGGGGGGGGGGGGGGGGGGGGGGGGGGGATAAGGAAAAGAAAAATGAACAACCGAAAATGCATTCTTCAGCATTCGATTAAAGAAAAAAATGTATAGACCCTAGTTCATGAGATGATGGTAGGAGAAAGGGAGTTATGGGGGCACCCCTGCCATCTATTGGTATCGCCACTGTTGACATCATGTTATTCAGACGATCCACCCGAAATACGATGGAATACAAGCAGCACAATCCTCTGTATTAAAATTCCCGATATTTGAGCAACAATCACCTCATATTCAGGCAGCGATGTAGCCTATGTGTGATTTTTTTTCCCCTATCAATTCATCAATAACGGAATTAACCTATAAATGCACACCTTCTAAAGTATGTGCCACCATGGAGTTCTGTGATAACTCATTGGCACCACCAAAAAGTAACAACATTATTAAAGTAAAGTTGATCAAAGTTTATTAATAGGATAACACAGTTCTCATATACATGTAATCATGCCCGGACGCCCACGAGTACATAACACTCTTTACAGCTTTCCATTTTTCTTTGGCGCTGCACAGAGACACTTTGAGGGTTTTTCTCTCTTTTTTTCATCTACAACTAAATTTTCAAGATAAATCAGTATTTTCCATTAAAAAAAATTATTACTTTCCTAACTTTTCATGCTAATTCAACCCTTACTGTACTGGACTATTTCCGAGGTTCTCTTTACGAGGGGGGGGGGGGGGGGGGGGGGGGGGGGGGAGGGGGCATTACAATAAAAAATAAAAACAAGCAAAGAATAAACAAATTCCGTCGGGATGGGTTGTCAGACGGCCCCTAAAATTTAGGGCAATTATTTTCCCCTAAGGCCCACGGACTACAATTGCCAGATGGGAGAGGTATGTGGCTGTACAGTACAAAAATATTTAAAAACTGACACGTATTTTCATCAGGAAGGGGGTGTAACGCTCCCCTGCAAGAAAAAACAAAATCACCAACATGCCCTTTGGCCAAGCTTCCTTGCCCATAAATTGCTCTGGAAGTAGAGAAAAGGCTTTTTTTTTATGTTCCAACCTTAATAATAACTCGAAACATTAATTCAATTCTGGTCAAATTTACAAAGTGCAATTTTGAGTATTGTCATTTTCTTGGGTGAAATTAGGTGTGAAATGTGAGTTAGATGGACAATACATGTATTTTCACTTCTAAAAAGCGCTTAGAAGCTTTAGCATGTTGCGCTATATAAGTATCTATTACTATTATTAAATGATCATTTCATCAATAAGTTATCAAATTGTGAAAATTTGATTGCTTTCTGAAAAAGTAGCAAAAAAAAAAAAAAAAAAAGGATTTTGTAAACTCAGTCATTGTCCAACTGCAACTGTTTGAGAAGACATAATAAAGCAGCTCGCTATATAACTATACGTGACTGTCATGCTGAAATCTACCATTCATGTGTTAATTACACAAATACCTTGCGACATCTTCTATTATGCCTTGTCAAGACAGTGAAGATGGACAATGGGTGAGTTAGAAAAATATTGAAAATGTTTCGTAACTACTTTTGAGAGAGCAATACAATTTTAACAATTTAAAATTATCGTTTGGCACCAAATTGCACATTAGGGAATAGACAATTCTCAAAATTGAACTACATAAGAAGTCTTTTCTCCACATCCAGATAGTTTTGGGTAGCAAGGCTTGGTCAAATGGCACTTCGGTGGTGGTGTTGTTTTCTGGGGGTGGGGGGTTTCAGGGGAGTGTTACACCCTCTTCCTGATGGATTTTGGGGTCATTTTTTTATACCTTTCTAATGTACATGTACAACCATACTGACAAATTTCAGTCAAAATATTGTAAAGTTAACCCCCCCCCCCCCCCCCCCCCCGTCCCGCCCCCTCCCTAATCTGTCCTCCACCGGGTGAATCTGTGTTTTGGCAGGATAAAAATGAAATTGGATGGTAGGTTTTTTTTTTTTAATGAAATCGATACAGCTAAATGGTATTCAGACCAAATGATGAGTTGATTACATTATTACACTATTTACAGTAACGTCCGCATCACAAAAATGTAAACGGTCTGGTCAGTCTACATATCAAATATACATGTATGCAACACGATAGCAAAGTTAAAAAAAAAAATTGAGGCAATTTCAGTTAGACTTTTATATCACCAATTTAAATGTTCCAATGTTAAACATTACAAGCTGTTAAACAATTAACTCTAATTTAACATTCGATTTTGATTAGGTTAAATGAGAACAGTTTGTGTTGCTTCGAAAAGAGAATAAGCGCCTTGAGCATCCGTAAATATGGATTGTGCGTGTTTTAAATATTGTCATTTTTATCATTACTATCATCATGATCTCACTAATTCGAATAGTCTTCTTTCCATATTTCTGTATAAATGCAATTTTCCTCTTTTCTTTGTTATATGAACTAGCAAAGTTTGTGAATTCTAAATCCACAACTCAAAATCTGGAGCAGTCATTAATTCAACATAGCAGGGACTGCAGAGCATTTTATTTAATAAAGAGGAGAGCTGGGGGGGGGGGGGGGGGGGGTGGAGCAATTCTGCTGAATTCTTCAACTCTACTCCAAAAACTGCAGCCTCATGTAATTATATTTTCTTCCTCGTCCTGTTATAATAACTAGCACAAAACTGTTTGTGTATATAGACTTACTGTTTTTAAAGAAATATTACCAAAGTCAGTTTGCTGTTTCCACCTGCTGATAGTTAGTCTTGAACGAAATCTACTATGCGGCGTAACATTTAGAATAGATACCTTCAATGCGGCGTCTATTCTTAAGTTCATGGCAAAACGCGAGAGTTTGGTCAAAATGCATATCAATGTTGATATCCAACGGAAAGTATATTATATGGGCATGATTGTTAAAAATGCAACGATGTCAACGTTATACTTCCATTTCACTTTATTTTAAAACAGTCATTTTTTTATTCATCTAAGTTCAATAACAAAACTTAAGTTAGGCCTAGCCTATTATTTTTTCATACATGTACATGTACATGTGTACGTTAGATCTAAATTGTAATCTACTGTGCCTGTGCAATTCATACTAGCCATATAATTTTGACTTTCTCTCTCTCTCTGAATTTTACAGATTAATTTACGGCACACCCTTTAACTAAAATGAACTTTTATGTTAATAGTAGTAGACTACCTAGATCAACATTACATGTAGATTCAGATCTACGGTATTTAGTATTTTGATGAGGCCTATAAAAGAAAATTAATATACAGGGCCTTTATTTTGGAAATCTACTTCAATCTATATGAGGTCGGTCTCAGGCTTAGCGACTATCAATCGTCAAAAATAGCATCCACTGTGTTTTGATTTAACCGTTACATTTTATTGATAGAAATACAACGTGAGTTTTATACCATCTAACATTAATTTGTAAAACGTGAGTTTTATACCATCTAACATTAATTTGTAATCTGTGATGAAGGGATATAAAACAAAATATACAGGGCCTTTATTCGGAAATCTAGTGCGATCTATGAGGTCGGTCTCAGCGACTACTTCTATTTCTCGCCCGTCGAGGAAATAGACGACTGTAGTCACTTCGACTCACCCCATAGATCGCTCTAGATTTCATCGGGCCCTGTATATTTGTATATTATGGGCATGATTGTTAAAATACAACGATGTCAACGCTATACACCTCCGTTAGAGTGCTTCCTTTTCACTTTTTTTGGAAACATCCCCCCCTTTTTTTAACATCATTTAAGTTCAAGAACAATCTTCTTTCTTTGTAGGCGTACATGTATCTTCATTGAATCATGATTTTAGGTTATCGGTTGTGAATGTAACACGTGGATATTGGGTATTTTCTTTTTGCTTCCGCAAATTTCGCTCTCACAGGGCATGAAATCTACATCGCTGATCAACAGTGCTGATCTACAGTGTCTAGATCTATATCATGCACTTCTCTTTCCTTTATCGTTTTCTAATCTCAGAGCGTCAGGCGAATGACCTTTAAAAGTGACCTATATTTTCTTTGAAGCCATATTAAAAGAGCTTGAATAATGTACTGTACTCGGGGATTATGTTTTAGTTAGATCGTTAACATGTAGACTAGAATAACATTGCGCTTACAAAAGAAATCGTGGAATCAAAAATAATAATAATGATATTAATGATGGTGATGACGCTGATGATAATAATAGTAATATACTACTACTACTACAACTAAATAGGTTTTCCCGGCCACTGTTCTCATTTGGTCACTCACATTCATATTTCGTGCATTCATCGTAACGTAAATGTCAACCTAGAAAGAATTATTCAAAGTAAGAATCCGGTCCGAGCATTCAAATTAAACAACAGGAAAACAACTTCACATTTAAATTCAACTTGCAAATTTTACGCGAACACTTTTATAGTAGATCTGCGCATTCAAGTTAACACAGTAAACCGAACGTGTTAACTTGCATGCACTGATCTCAAAAGACCGGCATGCACGAATTTGTAAACTGAATGTATGTTTGGTTGACTCGTTGAATCTGAATGTTTGGATTCTTAATTTGAATTACAGAATTCGTCCAAGAGCGACATTTGCGTTAATTTGAATTATAAATTTGAGTGACTAAATGATTAAATTGACCAGGAAAACATATAAAAAGAATAATAATAATAGTAATAATAAAAACAATAAAAGAAAACTAAAATGATGATAATAAATCTAATTATTGTATAATTATAGATTTTCTTCTTTCTTAGTAGGCCTACATGTATCTTCATTGAATCATGATTTTAGGTTAAATCAGTTGTGAATGTAACACGTGGATACTGGAAATGTTCAATCAGATTTTTGCATTTGGTGTTGCTTCCGCAAATTTCGCTCTCACAGGGCATGAAATCAACATCGCTGATCAACAGTGCTGATCTACAGTGTCTAGATCTATATCATGCACTTCTCTTTCCTTTATCGTTTTCTAATCTCAGAGCGTCAGGCGAATGACCTTTAAAAGTGACCTATATTTTCTTTGAAGCCATATTAAAAGAGCTTGAATAATGTACTGTACTCGGGGATTATGTTTTAGTTAGATCGTTCACATGTAGACTAGAATAACATTGCGCTTACAAAAGAAATCGTGGAAACATAAATAATAATAATAATTATATTAATGATGATGATGACGCTGATGATAATAATAGTAATATACTACTACTACTACAACTAAATAGGTTTTCCCGGCCACTGTGACTGTTCTCATTTGGTCACTCACATTCATATTTTGTGCATTCATCGTAACGTAAATGTCAACCTAGAAAGAATTATTCAAAGTAAGAATCCGGTCCGAGCATTCAAATTAAACAGGAAAACAACTTCACATTTAAATTCAACTTGCAAATTTTACGCGAACACTTTTATAGTAGATCTGCGCATTCAAGTTAACACAGTAAACCGAACGTGTTAACTTGCATGCACTGATCTCATAAGACCGGTATGCACGAATTTGTAAACTGAATGTATGTTTGGTTGACTCGTTGAATCTGAATGTTTGGATTCTTAATTTGATTTAAGAATTCGTCTAAAAGCGACATTTGCGTTAATTTGAATTATAACTTTGAGTGACTAAATGATTGCATTGACCGGAATACTGCTCATAATACTGATAATGATAGGTTGATGTATGTGAGCTTCTGTCCCCCGGTCAGACGAAGACAAGCCGTGATCTGAGATATGTCCAAGCCCTAAAGCGGCCGCCATTACGCTGTAACATTTGGGCACGATTTGAACGCGCCCGAAGCCCCCGATGCATTATTCATTTTGTACGATGCTCCCCTACAGTGTATATGCTTTACACACAGGTAAAATATAAATGTGGGATCAGTGTCACGCATGCGCATTAAGAAAGGTCAAATCCGCCTAATCTATTCATGTATGCTAATGTATTCATCACTTGGCTAATGACGGCGCATCGATAATTGACGAATGGGCGTCATTCATATGGTGTCATTAAATCTTTATGATAATTAGGTCCCAACATGTGATCAGTCAGCACAAAGGGTTAACGTCGTTCCACTTAAATAACGTTACTTGGTCGAGTTCAATGAGTTGTATACCGTAGTTATGAAGAAGATAAATACATGTTGTTCACATTAAATTTATCACATCTCATGAATTAAGAGAAAAAACTTTTACATTCATAATAAGTAATTTTTCAAATTACTTTTTAATAAATTTACTATCTTTGACCAGTAGGATAATGTTATAAAAAAAAGGGGGGGGGGGGGAGTGTGTATAATAATTGAAGGCCAAATTAAGGTACGAATAAAATATCAGAAGGTGTAGAAGAAGAGGTATCCTTTGATTTTCTTGAGGGGCAACTTTCGCATTGATACCAATTTGTGAATCTTATAATTGTACCTTTCAAAGAGAATTATGAACCTAGAAAATTCGGCCATTTTAGTTGACCCGAAAACTATTACATTTTTATTCTTTACTTTCTTTCCCTCTTTCTCACCCCCCCCCCCCCCACAAGCATACCGGGGTGGGGGTGGGCAAGGGGACAGACTGCCCCCTAAGAGCTTTTGACCCCCCCCCCCTCTATTTTTTTTTTTTTTTGAAAGACAAGTATAAGCCTATTTAAGTGTGCCACCCCTTTCTTTTATAACATAATACCTTTTTTGAAATTCATATTTTGCTTGTCAGAGAATTATGGAGGAAAACTGGACCTCATCAAATCTGGTAACCCCCGCCCCATCCCCCGAATTTTGGAGGAGGAAAAAAAATTCTCGAAGGGCTAGCTAAAAAAAATTCCCCTCCCCCATTTTCATCAAATCTTCTTTCACCTTTACTCATCTTTTTTCTTCCCTCCCCTTTCTCTCTCTCCCTCTCTCTCTCTCATACACACACCTCGATCACACGTCCTGGTTCATTTTGGAGAGGAAAAAAATCTTGGAGGGCTGGCTAACCCCCCCCCCCCCAAAAAAAAAAAAAAAATATAAAAAAAAAATCATAAAATCTTCTATTTCACCTTTTCTCATCTTTTTTCTTCCGCTCTCTCTCTCTCTTTTATCTATCTCTCTCTCTCTCTCATACGCACCTCGATCACACCCCCATCCCCATATGGTTCATGTCATTGATATAACGTGAGAGGACCTTTATCATGTTCACATGCAAATTTTCAATAACAATTATCTTTCTTACAATCAAGATTTAAGGTGCAATTTTATGCACACGTCAATTCGGGAATAGTTAGATTTTCTCACTTTTTAATGAATATTTTTGTACATGCAGAAATGATAACAGTCTTTAGAGATGTTTAGACATTGTATTACTTCTTAAATAAACCCATCATTTATCTGCAGTCATACTCTTTCATGAGTTCTATTACAACTGACTTGTCATGGTCAAATAATATTCTTTTCTTGACAGTAGTACAAATATGTACATGCATTAAAAAAATGAATTTCAATATAAATTAATCATACATTATTAATTTCAATCCCTATTCAAGAGGTAAATTATTGAATTTACACTGGAGAAATAGATACTATTAACTTTTTACCACTACACCCCACAAAAGAAGAAAATAATAATAAAAGAAATAAATGACCATCTAATTTCCATGTTCAATACGCACACCATGTTAATCTTGAAAAACCAATTTGTAGGCATTTTACTCCCAGTGTTAAAGATCGTATGCTCGATCTGTAATGAAAAACACAAGTCAGAAAAAATTGGAACCAGCGGGATTCGAACCTGTCATCTACTGCTTTCCGGGCAGCGACTTAACCACCAGGCTATTCTGGTTCACGGCCAAGTCACGATGAACTGGAATCAAATACCCAAGATCCTCTTCTTTCTGACTCATTAATATTCAACAGTCCGCCGTAGACAATGGTTAGTAAACGAAGAAGCTTGATGGGAGGAATTTTAATTTGTAAACAATTTTTTAGGCATTTTACTCCCAGTGTTAAAGATCGTATGCTCGATCTGTAATGAAAAACACAAGTCAGAATTTTTTTTTCTGACTTGTGTTTTTCATTACAGATCGAGCATAAGATCTTTAACACTGGGAGTAAAATGCCTATTTTAATTTGTTTACAAATTAAAATTCCTCCCATCAAGCTTCTTCGTTTACTAACCATTGTCTACGGCGGACTGTTGAATATTAATGAGTCAGAAAGAAGAGGATCTTGGGTATTTGATTCCAGTTCATCGTGACTTGGCCGTGAACCAGAATAGCCTGGTGGTTAAGTCGCTGCCCGGAAAGCAGTAGATGACAGGTTCGAATCCCGCTGGTTCCAATTTTTTTCTGACTTGTGTTTTTCATTACAGATCGAGCATACGATCTTTAACACTGGGAGTAAAATGCCTACAAATTGGTTTACAAATGTGAGTCTTGTTGACACTTCTAAGAAATATAAATCAAATGATTCATCTTCCTTTTAGTTGGTACATGTATATTGCATATTAATAGTATTAAAAGTCTAACTAAAAAGGGGGGGGCGGGAGAAACACACACAGAGATCTAATTCTATAGTTTGAATCTAAATAACAGGGATGCCAATTAGATTGATAAAAAAGTGGGAAAATCATCTAGAATGGGCCCTTGGGTACTACATAAACAGTGGTTTTATATGGCTAAAATTATGTTGAAAAAGTAGGAATTGCTACTTTTGTCTGAACAGTGGCATCCCTGAAATAAAGTGTTGAATAGTATGGATTTTCTCTGAAGATCAATAATACACTAAAGGAAAAAAGAAACTTATAAAAGTTCAAGAGATCACCAAATTAAATTCTCTGCATGGAAATGTACCAAATTTGGATATAATGTTGATTCAATGCATGGCTTTAAATGACAGTCAATAACAAAAAGTTTTCTTCAATGCCACAAAAGAAATGTGCACTGAAGCAAAGGACTCTCTAATCCCCAAGTCACAAAGACAAACTGCAGCCTTGTACACCATATGCATGTCAATGAATGAAACAAAAGAATTTCAAAAGGGATTTGCACCCCTCGAGCAAGAGGATATTGATGTTCTGCCATGGTTCGCCCGTTCACCAGACCTTTCCCAATTGAACATCTCTGGGAAGAGCTTGGTCGACGTGTGTCAAGGCGTGACAATCAACCCATCAATAGGGAGACGCTCATTGCAGCACTGCAAGAGGAATGGAACAATGTTCCCCAGGCTACCATCGCGAATCTGATCGGAAGCATGCGAAGACGGTGTACAGCTTGCCAGCAAGCTAGAGGTGGACATACTGGCTATTAATCTGTTTGGATATGAACTTGCAAATCCCTTTTGAAATTCTTTTGTTTCATTCATTGACATGCATATGGTGTACAAGGCTGCAGTTTGTCTTTGTGACTTGGGGATTAGAGAGTCCTTTGCTTCAGTGCACATTTCTTTTGTGGCATTGAAGAAAACTTTTTGTTATTGACTGTCATTTAAAGCCATGCATTGAATCAACATTATATCCAAATTTGGTACATTTCCATGCAGAGAATTTAATTTGGTGATCTCTTGAACTTTTATAAGTTTCTTTTTTCCTTTAGTGTAGAATAGTAATTAAATTAGCACAAATTCACAGAATCAGTTAATTATTATTATTAATTTGTTATACATGGTGAGAAGATTTAATAAAGGAGAGGCCAAGTGGCTGTGGCAGTGCTTATCTTTATTTCATTAGGGGCCATGTAATGTCACTAGGCCACATAGAAGAGGAAGACCTCCTCACAATAACGAGCTACTACACAAAATGGCTGCATGTGACTGCAAAATTTGACATGGGGAGGGGGTGGGTAAAATGGTTAAGATATAATTGAAGAACTTTAACAGGGACCGCAGAACCGGTGGGGGGGGGGGGGCCTGCAGCCCCCCACCTTTTTCAGTAAACACGTGCAAACGAACGGCAGTGCAAAAAATGTGGTAATACACGCAGCCCCCCCCCCCCCCCCACTAAGCCCCTCCACTTTCCAAGACGTTCCGCGGCGCCCGTTTAAAACTCCTCTTCCGCCATTCTAATGATGCATATTAGACTGGAATCCAGGTATGATTTCAGTATGAAGAAATTTAGATGTTTATCAAAGCAGGGGTCTATTTCACTGAAGAGTTGACGAGAAATCCATGTCTGTTGAAAGAAAAGAGGAAAGAGTTTAGAAAATAGCATCCATTGTGTATTTTATAATTTAGCAAGCAACAATTAGAATTTGCAAAAAGACTGAAATTTAGAGTTTCCTATTAATAATTAACATCGACTCTTTAAATGATATTAATATAATAGTAAGTGGGAATTCTCAAAAGTATTTAAAGAGGAAAAAAGTTTTTCCAGTTGGACAGATAAAATTTTCAAGGCTATTCAAAAGAAACTAAATTAGTAAAGTCACAAGAAAATGGCTTCTTAAACCAAAAAGTGTGTACCTTGATTGTATTGAGGTACTAATAACAACCAGGGGCGTTGATTATGGGGTGGTAAGTGGGCAGTAGGAGGGCAAATAATATAGTTTTGCCCCCCCCCCCCCCCCAAAAAAAAAAAAAACAAAAACAAAAATATATATATATTTCCCTGACTCATGTTACCTTGGAGAAGCTGGCAATTAAGAGGCATTGAAAAAATCATGAAGGGTGCTATTAGGCTGTTTTGCCCCCCCCCCCCCACCCTCCGAAAAACACATTGACGCCCCTGAAGGCTGATAGCAATCTTACTCTTAAAGCATATATGCCTACCATGCAAAACTGAAGCAGCTAAGTAGTAATTGTTCCTCTCTTAGATGAGGTAGAGAAGCATTACCCTGTATTAAGAAAAAAAATCACACAAACACTCATCCTCACCCTCTTCATCTTTTCAAAGAGGAGACTAACTACAATAGATTTATGGACTGTAATCAATAGTGTCATATTTGGCCCTAATATTACTACTACTACTACTACTACTAACAATAATAATAATAATGATAACAATAATGAAAATAATAATATCATCAATAACATACATTCACCTATCTTATTTTGTTTTGTTTCTGTTTGCAGGAATTAATGAAATGTTAAATGTAATAATTAAGGGGAATAAAATTTGTATTTATGACATCCCACAGAACATTCCTTAAATATATCATAATTGATATTTGAAGACACTAAACAGCTAATTTCATATTACACTGAAAACAGATCTCAGTGGTGGATAAAGGAAAAATGACAAATGAATTGTCCATTCCTCAGAAAAAAGAAGAAAAAAATTGTTGTTTTGGTTGGACAATGTTAACTAAAAATGCCACTCTTTATTGTGAACACATCATCACCCCCCCCCCCCCCCCCCCCCACCCCTCCCTCCCCAGTTAACTGATCCTGGATCCACTACCACCACCATACCTAGTCTATAATTTTTAGCTGTAATAGGTATAGGTCTAACTAGTTAGGTCTAGTCCCTAGCCCAGGGATGCTGCCACGAACGCTATGCGTTCAGGCTGCCGCAGTAAGGTCTAGACTTACCTGTTTATTTCTCATGTCTCATCAAGTAGGACTTTCCACTTCATCCGGCACCTCCAACAGTTGTTAAGTTATGTAAGGAGACCTAGTAGATCTTCAAGTAGATCAGCCACAGGTTAGTTCCTTGCCATGTTTATCTGATGGAAATCAAAGTCAACATGAATGAGACCAATGAATGCAATACTGAAACAAAGGCCATCCAGCTATTTAATACTCAGGGGAGATTTATTACCTCTTTAAAAAGGCCTTTGATTCTGGTCTATAATCAACACTAATTTATGTACCCCCTTCTCTCTCTCTCTCTCTCTCTTGAAATGTAAAAAATATAAAACCTCATCACCATGATGCTAGCCTAGACCGAAATTTCTCTCTCGTTCGGTCTAGATCATTAGATGCTTGCCTAGCCTTGGCTTTGGCCTTGGCTCAACTTTAGAAGAAAAAAGTGGGCCAAAGCTCATCTAACATTAGTACACCTAAGCAAATTAACTTTTACTAAGAACCACTACGTTAAAATTACAACCCTGCATTACCAAACTATGTACATGTACACAAAGTAAACCTTGACCTGGACTGGTCTCTGGAAAATACTAGTATCAACATGAAACCCCCTCTTCATTCTCAAAAAAAAATCCTGACAAGAACAGCCTACGCTACAGAATCAATTAATTAGAAAGGGTCTCACCTGGGCCCTTTGTCTTTCAGAATATAACGGGGTCTATGCGTCTACATCTAACTTAGATAACCAAATCATCGAAATACAGACTAAGTTCGATCTATTTCGAGGTTTACGAAATCTGTCAGCCATTGGCATTGACATCAATCAATAGATCATCTATCGAAACGTATCTAGATAGTCCCGCCCGAAAGTCCGGGTAAGCCGTCACGAGTGACAGGGTGGTAAGGGGAATCGAGCTGCAACATTTAGCTCATGACGATGAAAATTGAATTGAAAGTTCGAGAGTAGATTACACATTGTTTCATGACATACAGCTCTGTAGAATCCCTTCAAAATGTAGAGAAATTGAAACAGATTACTCACAATGGCAGAACTTGTTATAAATATAATCTAATTTTCGAAAATTAAGCATAAATACAGGTGTACTCACCTCTAAACTTTCCACAACTTTTTTTACTTTGTGCGGGTGACGTCAAATTCACAGCGGAAGTGACGAAGAGAGGTCAAATCGTCCCTTTTCAATCACATTCATATTCATAAGGTCCGGTCCAATCAAAGTTTGATAAATCGAGTATGCAAAACAAAAATGAATAATGCATAAGGAGTTTCTCGATACTTTTCGATATTTTCTTGGTATCGGGGGCTTCGGGAAAATGAAATGTTACCAAATGGGCGTGGCCGAATCAGGGCCGAATACGCTTAGCCTGAATGGTGACGCTACAGCTTATATGCAAATGAGGGAAATCCGCGGGTGCTACCTTTCCGTCTATAAGTTTTAATTTGTCTATGGATATGTCTCTCTCTGCATCATCGATAGTGATATCGATCACTTTCAAGCCAGGTATCGATGAGAGCAGACCTTCGTAGCTTTGTGACGTCACTCTCCTGGCTATCAGCTCTGTGACGGATGGAAGCTCAGGAGGAGATGGAGAGAAACTGAGAGAGGAGTCTGAGATAGTAAGCGTGTACAGTGAGGTGAAGGATCTGAGGTAGGACCACAACCTGATGGTCATCTCAGCAGATAGTTGGCAGTCCTTAATCGTTAACCAATGGATCTGTCATGAAATACGTCAAATTTACATCATATTCAATCTAGGGAGTTACATACAATCTGTGGACAAAACACACGCTTTACAACTACTACTAGATCGTATTATTTTTTAAAAATTGTTTTATATGAATTATTATTATTTATTTATTAATTTTTTTTTTTTTTTTTTTTGGGGGGGGGGGGGGGGGGGGGGTAAATGACATTTACAATTTTTTTACTGACATCTTTTGGAAATTGCCATTTAATTTGTAGTATGAATTAGGCCATTTGCACAATGCAATGAATAAGGAAGAAATAGCATTTATTTTGTTGTAACTTCCATAAGGCGGAATGTATAAATTGCTTTTGTTGAACATTTCTAAACAATGAGGCCTATCAGGCCTACTTACATTTGATACGCGTCTGTCCGAGTTCAGCGATCCAGAAAACCTATAGCATTTAGGAGAAAGATGAAGAAAAACAAGACAGTCGGTAATAAAATATTTTGGCTTCTAGAGTGATAGTACGGATGGTAACAATTATAATAAGAATCAGGTTAATGGCAATAATGATGATAATTATAATTATAAGAAGAAGAAGAAGAACATAACACTTTTTAGTAAAGAATACGAATTAAAATCGAAGTCATGAGAGAGATGAAGGTTAGTGTGTAGGCTAGGCCAATGTATGTGAGAGAGTGATATGCAATGTGTTTGACAATGACCATGACACGTAGTGTGTATAGCTTGAATACAATGTACATTGAGTGTATACATAGAACATTGACTGAACATTGAGTGTATGGATGGAACATGACAATGGGATGAAATGTACAATGAACAGGTGGTTTGGATGGAGATGGTATGGAGGGTGATTGACAGGTGAACAATGTAATGGACAAGCATCCAATTAATGAGCATAAACATGACCATATTTCTGACAAAAAGACAAAGTGTATGAAAAATGATAGGCCTAGCCCTAGGCCTATCCTATTTCAACTGCAAATCATGCCCAATTATACATAAAACGTATAGGAGATCCAAACAAAAATGATTAATGCTCATAATTTGGGGCTAGTCCAGTCACCTGTCCAGGGCTAGCGCTAATCGGCGGCCTGCTAGCTCAGTCGTCTAGTGCCTATAGTGCTAGTACTAGAAGGCCTAGTACTAAGTACTAACTTGTTAGTGCCTAACTAGTCACTAGTGGCATCTACTTAGGCCCTACATCTATAAAAGTTAGCGTTAGATCTACCGCTAGATCTGTTACAGGTCTACTCAGGTCTCAGTCATAATTATATTAAACACATTTTATCTCACCTCTTAACAATGCCCGGGATCTCTATCTCCATATCATTATTGATTAAACTAAAGAGAGTTGTTAACTCACAATACTAGGCCTAGTTGTTGTCAGTGTTTAATTTCGGTGGTGGGCCAGCGGCAGCTGGGCGCGCGGGTTCTTTCTTTAAATTGTGTACAAAATTCCACACTGCGCGTACTATATGCCGCGCGCGCCGACGATCGACTAGCTAGACTGTCGACTGCGCGCGCTTCTATAAATAGAGTCTACAGCTAGCTAGCTCACGTCACGTCATGCAGCGCAGATCTATAAATAGGTCAAATGTCTAAAACCTGCGGTACGTGCATTCATAATATGGAAGGTGCATTCGTATTTTTTCATCTTAGTCATTAGCCATAGGTTTTTATTCTACTAGTATATCTTTGCAGCCCAGCGGACCATTTTAAGCATCCTCCCTAAAATATAGGGTAGAATTCTTACCTATCATCATTGTACATTAGAATGCGTATGTCCATTTAAGAATTTTGACTTGGAAAAAATCAAAGATTTTATACCTAACTCTGAAAAATGGTATAAGATGAAAGTCTTTAAGTTTAGAAAAAAGTTCTTAGCAAATATCTTTATATTAAATACGCATTTTGATTAAGATTTTTGTTTAAAAAAGATGATAATTAAAGAATTCATAAATATCATTCTAAAGTATTTTATAAAATACGAGCCCAGGTGGATATTTTGGTAATTAAAAGTCAACATAATTATTAACCTGACCAAAAAAGTTAATTATGCCCATTTCATGTCAAATGTATGGATTAAAAACATGAACAATAACACACACAAAGGCATGCTGATAAAAAGGAAACCCGCGATAGATGCGAGAAATTTTGACTCGATTTTCCTTTTCTTCTTTATACTGTTTTCTTTGTTCACTCTTTTAAAAAGATGTTTTAAATATAAATTTTCATTCAATAATACCATCGTGCTTATAAAATGTTATGTTTTACTCATCGTTAATAGTTAATTTATTTATATCAATAAATGTAAATTTATAAGGTTGCATATTATGGCATGTCGATATAGATGTCTATCCTATTTTACCTTGATTATTTGTAAAGATATTATTTTGAAAATGGAAGTAATAAAATGATTTTGTTTTAAAAGTAGTAATCACTTACTGTTCTATATACAAACTAGATGATATCAAACGTGTCGAAGGCTCGACGAGATCAATTAATTTCTCCTCCGGTCCGAATACTACCCCTGACAATATCACCTCGTCCCCGATCAGAAGACCCAGTCCTCTCATCGTCTCTACATTCTTCTTCTCTGACCGGAGTGTATCGGGTGCTTGAAGCTTGATGCGCGTGAGCTCCTGTCCCGTCAGACGTCGACGAAGACCAGTCTGGATCTGAGATATGTCTGCTTTCCCTACATCTCCGATAGTGATATCAATCTCTCGCACGCCAGGTAAAGAAGAGAACAGACCTTCGTAGCTGTGTGACGTCACTCTCTCGGCTATCAGTTTTGTGATGGATGGAAGCTCAGGAGGAGATGACGGGAAACTGAGAGAGGAGTCTGAGATAGTAAGCTTGGATAGTGAGGTGAAGGATCTGAGGCAGGACCACAACCTGGTGATCATCTCAGCAGATAGATGGCAGTCCTCAAGTGTTAACATAGGGATCTGTAATAGGATACAGGAAAATGAATGCGTCAAATTTGCATCATATTCAATTTAGGGAGTTACATACAATTTCTTCCTCTCACTATCATGGACAAAATATACGCTTTACGAGTTTCGGGTTATTCTGATGAATCTTAATGACGAGAGTAAAAAGATATTTAAAATAACTAAATCGCAGTATATCCGTGGTTTGGAGAAACAAAGTGTAAACTAAACAAACTGACAAGAAATGACATGAAATAAGGTGTCATTTCGCTCGACTTCTGTTCCAATAAATAGTTTCATTAAAAGAAACAAATTATTTTTATTAACTTCTTGGCCAATTACAATTTTCTACAAAAATAAAAATCTTTTTGAAAAATATTTTATTGTAGTACGACATGTAGCAAATGAGGAAGAAATATATCATTTATTTTTGCTGTATTTTCTATGAGGTGAAACGGTGTACATGTAAATTGTTTTGTTGGACATTTCTAAACAATGAGGCCTACCAGTCCACTTACATTTGATACGCGTCTGTCCGAGTTCAGGGATCCAGAAAAACTATAGTATTTAAGAGAAAGAAGAGGAAAAACAAGACAGTCGTAATACATTTTTCGGCTTTTAAAGTTAAAGTACTGATGGTAACAATTATAATAACAATCATGTTAAGGACTATGATGATTATTATACTAGTAATAATGTAATTAATGATAAATTAACAGTGATATAATAACAATGTTGATGGTAATAATAATACATGTAATTATAAATAATAATGATAAGAAGAAGAAGAAGAAAAAAAAGAAAATAAGCAGAGGAAGAAGAGAAAAGGAAGAAGAGGATAAAATTTATGAACAGGGGAGCGTTTCATCAAACTTTTTGTCAGTGATTTTTACCGACAACTGTTATAAGCTATTGAAATCCTTGCATCTGATTGGCTGAGAGCAAATTTGTCAGTAAATAATCACTGACAAAATGCTTGATGAAACGCTCCCAAGGTGGTTTGGATGAAGATGGTGTGGAGGGTGACTGGCAGGTGAAAATGTAATTAAAAAGCATGCAATAAATGAGCACAAACATGACAAAGTTCTCTAACCCATAGTTTTCAAAATAAGGCCAGGCTCTACAATGTCATACTCACTGTCCCCCCCCCCCCCCCCCCATTCAGCCACTACAAAAAAAAAAGCGAGAGCGAGAGCGAAAAAGCGGGGGAAGTGAGAGAAAAGGCCTAAAAAGGGGCTACAAGCCATTATCTGGCTCTTAAAATTTGCTAAAACGTCAAAGTTTTCGCGCTTCGGGCGGGAAGGGGGAGATAACTCTCATCTCATTGCACCACCTCTGTGTCGATCCCGGGGGGATTGGGGTATATATAAAAAAAAACATGAGGTGGGGGGATGGCCTGTGTTATTACCCCGCTTCAAATATTTTTGGATTATGATACATTAACTTAAAACTAATAATTATCCAAAATCATGTTTGATCTTGAAATACGATCACATTCTTTAATGACTAGAAGTAAGGAAATAAGAAATGCCATAATTTCAATGGGAAAATATCGAAGAAAATTCGTTCGCTCTCATTGTTATTCTCAATTAAGGATTAAGGGGTTCCGTCCACTGGCGTAGATCCGTGCATTTCTTCTTTTCATTAAAAACCATTTTGGGATGCTCTAAAATGCAAGATTTATAGACAGATTTTTGAAAAATCCCCTGATGTAGGAGGGGGATACCCCCTCCCATTCCCGCTCGGTCTCTTCGCTCAGTGGTGTATCTAGGGGGCAGGGGGCACGTGTCCCGTAAAGCACTTGGAGGGGACGCAAAAAACGCAAAGGAGAGACTAGAAATCTAGTTTTTGAAGGTTTGAAATGCAATAATTTTTTAAAGCTCGGTCGCTTTGCTCCCTCGCATAATTTCTTTCAGGATCTCGTAATTTCGCTCCCCCAGTATATAGTTCATAAATAGATTAAAGTGTTCAAAAAGTTTTAAAAAATAAAGATGTAATTGCTTTGTTCGCTATTATTATTTCATATGAGTCCTGCTAAATATTGCTCTCCCAATATAGGATAAAGTGTATAAAACAGCATTTGCAAAGGTTCAACTTTTGAAAGAAATCTCAACTTCAGGTCGCCATGCAGAATTTCTCGACTGTTTCTGAATCCTATAGGGTTTTCGTTAGTTCTGCTCCCGATTGTAGAAGTGAGTGAATAGAAAACCGTTTATAAATGTATAAAATTCGAATTTCTCTACCACTCAACTGCGTGGTCAAATGCAAAATTTTCGCTCCCTCGCATATATGTATGAACTGTTGCGTCCAAATACATGTAATTAAAAAGCGGTCCGGTCGTCGAATTATAACTTTCCGCCAACAAAATTGTTTGCTCCAAGCCGTTATTATTCTCTCAGATTTGCTAAAATGTCAGATCTTTTTCCCTTCACCCACCCCTGTTACATACAGTGCAGTATGGCGTCCAAAAACTGAAAAGCAGCCAAGGCGTCGAACTAACATTCCGCCTAAATAAAGGGTGCTAAAACATCAGAGCTTTCGCGCTTCGGGCGGGAAGGGGGAACTCCCCCTCCCTGCACCCACCCCTGTTACATACAGCGCATTACTACGTCCAAATAACTGAAAAGCAGGCAGGGTGTCGAACTATAACTTTCCGCCTAAAAAAAATGTTTGCTGCGAGCCGTTATCTTTCTCTCAGATTTGCTGTAAAACGTAAGAGCTTTCTCGCTACGCGCGGGAGGGGGAAACTCCCCCTCCCTGCACACACCCCCTGGGGAGCACGCTTTGCATGCTCATCACCAATTTCACACTCTTCGCTTGCCCGACAACCGCCCCCTAAAATGAAATCCTGGCTATGCGGTTGGATCCTTCACGTCTGCCCCCCCCCCCCCTATTGAAAATCCTGGCTACGCCTTGTGGTCATACTTCAGAATTGCACATCATGCCAATTGTAATATAATGGAAATCTGAGCTAATTTATTTCTTTTCATAACTTGAACAGAATCATCTCTTATCTTTTTCGAACTTGGTAACGGTTTTTTCTTTGTGCGTGTGTGTGTGTGTGTGTTTGTTTTCCTGCGAGTATTTTTATACCTCTTTTGGTGGGATATTTTGTACCTTACTAGTCCTTTGTCATATGACACATAATTACACCCAATAAAAATCTTTGATAATCATAAAGACTTGTGATCAAGTTTAAGGATTTCAGCTGGATATTTTGGTAATTGAAAGTCGACACATTAACCTGACCAAAAAAAGTAATTATGATGCCAATTTCATTTCAAATGCATGGCTTAAAAACATGAGCAAGAACACACACAAAGGCGTGCTGATAATAGGGGAAACTCGCGATAGATGCGAGAAATTTTGACTCGATTTTCCTTTCCTTCTTTATACGGTTTTCTTTGTTTAATCTTTAAAAAAAATGTTTTAATTATAAATTTTTATTCAATAATACCATGTTCATGACAGTGCTTATAAAATATTTTGACTCATTGTTAATAGCTGATGTAATAATTGTTGTACCAATAAATGTAATTATACGAGTTTGCATTTATGATTTGCTATCTTACCTTGATTATTTGGAAAAATGTTATTTTGAATATGGAAGTAATAAAGGAATCGTAAAACAAAAGAGGTAGTAATTACTCACTGTTCGATATACAGACTAGATGATATTAAACGTGTCGAAGGCTCAACGAGATCAATTACTTTCTCCTCCGGTCCGGATGCCACACCTGACAATACCACATCGTACCCGATCAGAAGACCCAGTCCTCTCATCGTCTCTACATTCTTCTTCTCTGACCGGAGTGTATCGGATGCTTTAAGCCTGATGCGCGTGAGCTCCTGTCCCGTCAGACGTCGACGAAGACCAGTCTGGATCTGAGATATGTCTTCTTTCCCTACATCTCCGATAGTGATATCGATCTCTCGCACGCCAGGTAAAGAAGAGAACAGACCTTCGTAGCTATGTGACGTCACTCTCTCGGCTATCAGCTTTGTGATGGATGGAAGCTCAGGAGGAGATGACGGGAAACTGAGAGAGGAGTCTGAGATAGTAAGCTTGGATAGTGAGGTGAAGGATCTGAGGCAGGACCACAACCTGGTGATCATCTCAGCAGATAGATGACAGTCCTCAATTGTTAACATAGGGATCTGTAATAGAATACAGGAAAATGAATGCGTCAAATTTGCATCATATTCAATTTAGGGAGTTGCACACAATTCTTCCTCTAACTATCATGGACAAAATATACGCTTTACGAGTTTCGGGTTATTCTGATGAATCTTAATGACGAGAGTAAAAAGATATTTAAAATAACTAAATCGCAGTATATCCGTGGTTTGGAGAAACAAAGTGTAAACTAAACAAACTGACAAGAAATGACATGAAATAAGGTGTCATTTCGCTCGACTTCTGTTCCAATAAATAGTTTCATTAAAAGAAACAAATTATTTTTATTAACTTCTTGGCCAATTACAATTTTCTACAAAAATAAAAATCTTTTTGAAAAATATTTTATTGTAGTACGACATGTAGTAAATAAGGAAGAAATATCATTTATTTTTGCTGTATTTTCTATGAGGTGAAACGGTGTACATGTAAATTGTTTTGTTGAACATTTCTAAACAATGAGGCCTACCAGTCCACTTACATTTGATACGCGTCTGTCCGAGTTCAGGGATCCAGAAAAACTATAGTATTTAAGAGAAAGAAGAGGAAAAACAAGACAGTCGTAATACATTTTTCGGCTTTTAAAGTTAAAGTACTGATGGTAACAATTATAATAACAATCATGTTAAGGACTATGATGATTATTATACTAGTAATAATGTAATTAATGATAAATTAACAGTGACATAATAACAATGTTGATGGTAATAATAATACATGTAATTATAAATAATAATGATAAGAAGAAGAAGAAAAAGAAAATAAGCAGAGGAAGAAGAGAAAAGGAAGAAGAGGATGAAATTTATGAACAGGGGAGCGTTTCATCAAACTTTTTGTCAGTGATTTTTACCGACAACTGTATAAGCTATTGAAATCCTTGCATCTGATTGGCTGAGAGCAAATTTGTCAGTAAATATCACTGACAAAATGCTTGATGAAACGCTCCCAAGGTGGTTTGGATGAAGATGGTGTGGAGGGTGACTGGCAGGTGAAAATGTAATTAAAAAGCATGCAATAAATGAGCACAAACATGACAAAGTTCTCTAACCCATAGATTTCAAAATAAGGCCAGGCTCTACAATGTCATACTCACTGTCCCCCCCCCCCCCCCCCCCCCCCATTCAGCCACTACAAAAAAAAAAGCGAAAATAAAGATGTAATTGCTTTGTTCGCTATTATTATTTCATATGAGTCCTGCTAAATATTGCTCTCCCAATATAGGATAAAGTGTATAAAACAGCATTTGCAAAGGTTCAACTTTTGAAAGAAATCTCAACTTCAGGTCGCCATGCAGAATTTCTCGACTGTTTCTGAATCCTATAGGGTTTTCGTTAGTTCTGCTCCCGATTGTAGAAGTGAGTGAATAGAAAACCGTTTATAAATGTATAAAATTCGAATTTCTCTACCGCTCAACTGCGGTGGTCAAATGCAAATTTTTCGCTCCCTCGCATATATGTATGAACTGTTGCGTCCAAATACATGTAATTAAAAAGCGGTCCGGTCGTCGAATTATAACTTTCCGCCAACAAAAATTGTTTGCTCCAAGCCGTTATTATTCTCTCAAATTTGCTAAAATGTCAGATCTTTTGCGCTTCGCGCGGGAAGGGGGAAGCTCCCCTTCCCTTCACCCACCCCTGTTACATACAGTGCAGTATGGCGTCCAAAAACTGAAAAGCAGCCAAGGCGTCGAACTAACATTCCGCCTAAATAAAGGGTGCTAAAACATCAGAGCTTTCGCGCTTCGGGCGGGAAGGGGGAACTCCCCCTCCCTGCACCCACCCCTGTTACATACAGCGCATTACTACGTCCAAATAACTGAAAAGCAGGCAGGGTGTCGAACTATAACTTTCCGCCTAAAAAAATTGTTTGCTACGAGCCGTTATCTTTCTCTCAGATTTGCTGTAAAACGTAAGAGCTTTCTCGCTACGCGCGGGAGAGGGGAAACTCCCCCTCCCTGCACACACCCCCTGGGGAGCACGCTTTGCATGCTCATCACCAATTTCACACTCTTCGCTTGCCCCACAACCGCCCCCTAAAATGAAATCCTGGCTATGCGGTTGGATCCTTCACGTCTGCCCCCCCCCCCTATTGAAAATCCTGGCTACGCCTTGTGGTCATACTTCAGAATTGCACATCATGCCAATTGTAATATAATGGAAATCTGAGCTAATTTATTTCTTTTCATAACTTGAACAGAATCATCTCTTATCTTTTTCGAACTTGGTAACGGTTTTTTCTTTGTGTGTGTGTGTGTGTGTGTGTGTGTGTGTTTTTTTCCTGCGAGTATTTTTATACCTCTTTTGGTGGGATATTTTGTACCTTACTAGTCCTTTGTCATATGACACATAATTACACCCAATAAAAATCTTTGATAATCATAAAGACTTGTGACCAAGTTTAAGGATTTCAGCTGGATATTTTGGTAATTGAAAGTCGACACATTAACCTGACCAAAAAAAGTAATTATGATGCCAATTTCATTTCAAATGCATGGCTTAAAAACATGAGCAAGAACACACACAAAGGCGTGCTGATAATAGGGGAAACTCGCGATTGATGCGAGAAATTTGGAATCGATTTTCCTTTTCTTCTTCTTTTTTTTTCTTCACTCTTTTAAAAGGATGCTTTAAATATAAACTTCCATTCAATAATACCATGCGCATGATAGGGCTTATAAAATGTTATGTTTGACTCATTGTCAATAGTTAATTTCATTGTTTCAATAAATGTAATCATATAAGTTTGCATACTATTATTTCTGGCATGTGGATTTATAGTGTCTATCTTTTTTACCTTGATTATTTGTAAAGAGGTTATTTGAAAATGGAAGAAATAAAATGAGCTTTGAAAAAAAAGTAGTTATTACTTACTTTTCTCTATACAAACTAGATGATATCAAACGTGTCAAAGGCTCGACAAGACCAATTAATTTCTCCTCCGGTCCGGATACTACCCTTGACAATATCACCTTGTCCCCGATCAGAAGACCCAGGTCTCTCATCGTCTCTCGTGTATCGGGTGCTGTAAGTCTGATGCGCGTGAGCTCCTGTCCCGTCAGACGTCGACGAAGACCAGTCTGGATCTGAGATATGTCTGCTTTCCCTACATCTCCGATAGTGATATCAATCTCTCGCACGCCAGGTAAAGAAGAGAACAGACCTTCGTAGCTGTGTGACGTCACTCTCTCGGCTATCAGTTTTGTGATGGATGGAAGCTCAGGAGGAGATGACGGGAAACTGAGAGAGGAGTCTGAGATAGTAAGCTTGGATAGTGAGGTGAAGGATCTGAGGCAGGACCACAACCTGGTGATCATCTCAGCAGATAGATGGCAGTCCTCAAGTGTTAACTTAGGGATCTGTAATAGGATACAGGAAAATGAATGCGTCAAATTTGCATCATATTCAATTTAGGGAGTTGCATACAATCTCTTCCTCTAACTATCATGGACAAAATATACGCTTTACGAGTTTCGGGTTATTCTGATGAATCTTAATGACGAGAGTAAAAAGATATTTAAAATAACTAAATCGCAGTATATCCGTGGTTTGGAGAAACAAAGTGTAAACTAAACAAACTGAGAAGAAATGACATGAAATAAGGTGTCATTTCGCTCGACTTCTGTTCCAATAAATAGTTTCAATAAAAGAAACAAATTATTTTTATTAACTTCTTGGCCATTTACAATTTTTTACAAAAATAAAAATCTTTTTGAAAAATATTTTATTGTAGTACGACATGTAGTTAATAAGGAAGAAATATCATTTATTTTTGCTGTATTTTCTATGAGGCGAAACGGTGTACATGTAAATTGTTTTTGTTGAACATTTCTAAACAATGAGGCCTACCAGTCCACTTACATTTGATATGCGTCTGTCCGAGTTCAGGGATCCAGAAAAACTATAGTATTTAAGAGAAAGAAGAGGGAAAACAAGACAGTCGGTAATAATTTTTTCGGCTTTTAGAGTAAATGTACTGATGGTAACAATAATAATATGAAGAAGAAAAAGCAGAAGAAGATACTGATAATCATAATTATTATAATAATAAGAAGAATAACATAAAACTTATTAGTAAAGCATATGAATTAAAATTATAATAACAATCATGTTAAGGACTATGATGATTATTACTCTAGAAATAATGTAATTAATGATAAAAGATTAACAGTGACATAATAACAATGTTGATGGTAATAATAATACATGTAATTATAAATAATAATGATAAGAAGAAAAAGAAGAAGAAGAAGAAGAAGAAGAAGAAGAAGAAGAAGAAGAAAACAAGAAGAGAAAGAAGAGAAAAGGAAGAAGATAAAACTTATGAACAGGTGGTTTGGATGAAGATGGTATGGAGGGTGACTGGCAGGTGAAAATGTAATTGACAAGCATGCAATAAATGAGCGCAAACATGACAAAGTTCTCTGACCCATAGTTTTCAAAATAAGGCCAGGCTCTACAATGTCATACTCACTGGCGTAGACAGGGGGCACCGGGGGGCCATGCCCCCCCCCCCCCATTCAGCCACTGAAAAAAAAGCGAGAGCGAGAGCGAAAAGGCGGGGAAAGTGAGAGAAAAGGCCTAAAAGGGGCTACAAGCCGTTACCTGGCTCTTAAAATTTGCTAAAACGTCAAATTGTTCGCGCTTCGCGCGGGAAGGGGGATTTAACTCTCCCTCTCCTCTCACTGCACCACCTCTGTCGGTCCCGGGGGGGGGGGGGGGGGATGGGGGTATATATATCAAAAATAATTGATGGTGGGGGGGGGGGATGGCCTGTGTTATTACCCCGCTCCAAATATTTTTTGGATTATGCTACTGTACATTAACTTAAAACTAATTATCCAAACTCGTGATGTTTGATCTTGAAATACCATCACATTCTTTAATGACTAGAAGTAAGGAAATAAGAAACGCCATAATTTCAATGTGAAAGTATCGAAGAAAATTCGTTCGCTCTCATTGTTATTCTCAATTAAGGATTAAGGGGTTTCGTAGATCGTAGAACGTAGATCCGTGCATTTCTTCTTTTCATTAAAAACCATTTTGGGATGCTCTAAATTTGCAAGATTTATCGACAGATTTTTGAAAAATTCCCTGATGTAGGAGGGGGATACCCCCTCCCATCCCCGCTGGATCTCTTCGCTCAGTGGTGTATCTAGGGGGCAGGGGGCACGTGTCTCATGCAGCACTTGGAGGGGGCGGAAAAACGCAAAGGAGAGAAAGAAAAATAGGGGGAAATGAATAAAAATTAATCTTTACGGATCACTGCCCCAACTCCGCAGGGTAAATGCACTAGAAATCTAGTTTTTGAAGGTTCGAAATGCGAAAATTTTCCCAAGCTCGGTCGCTTTGCTCCCTCGCATAATTTCTTTCAGGATCTCGTAATTTCGCTCCCCCAGTATATAGTTCTTAAATAGATTAAAGGGTTCAAAAAGTTTCAAAAAATAAAGATGTAATTGCTTTGTTCGCCATTATTATGTAAGTTTCATATGTGTTTTGCTAAATATTGCGCTCCCAATATAGGATAAAGTGTATAAAACACTATCTGCAAAGGTTCAACTTTTGAAAGAAATCTCAACTTCAGATCGCCATGCAAAATTTATCGACTCTTTCTGAAGCCTATAGGGTTTTCGTTAGTTCTGCTCCCGATTGTAGAAGTGAGTGAATAGAAAACCGTTTATAAATGTATAAAATTCGATTTTCTCTACTGCTCAACTTCGGTGGTCAAATGCAAATCTTTCGCTCCCTCGCATAATGAACTGTTGCGTCCAAACACATGTAATTGAAAAGCGGTCCGGGCGTCGAACTGTAACTTTCCGCCAACAAAAATTGTTTGCTCCAAGCCGTTATTATTCTCTCAAATTTGCTAAAATGTAAGATCTTTTGCACTTCGCGCTGGAAGGGGGAAGCTCCCCTTCCCTTCACACACCCCTGTTACAACACAGTGCAGTATGGCGTCCAAATAACTGAAAAGCAGCCAAGGCGTCGAACTAACATTCCGCCTAAATAAAGGGTGCTATTAAACACATCAGAGCTTTCGCGCTTCGCGCGGGAAGCGTCTTTTTTTTTTGTAACCAAGCCTAGGCAGATTTCGCATTTTTTCATGAATATTCATGACGCAGGGTCGGGAAACGGTTCCGATTGGTCTTCATGAAAGCACGGTCGCCGGTACCGGTGGGGGAAAAATGTCCCTGGCCTGCACGCACGTACGCATATAAAATTATGTTCAACGTGCATGTAGGCGCCTAGCCTACGTTTTTGCACTGAATCTATTATCGATCTAAGTTAGATCTTAATATAAGAGTTAGAATTGCCTCCACGTATCCCTCAAAATGCTGGCCTAATAATAGACGTGTGGTAGACCCAACTTCAAAATGGAATCGGAATGTGATGGTGTGATATCATCAAATTTGCAGGACTCTAGCCAAGACTCTAACTACTCTAGATCTACTCTAACTAGACCAATTTTGTTACAATTTTCAATTTCAGTTAAGTTTAGATTAAGTGAATGTTATTTTAAAGTCAATGAGCATGATGAGTTAGACCTAGATCTAATCAGTACTAGTAAATTATTGATGATGGGGTAGATCTACATCTAGATGATTTTAGATCTATGCCTACCTACAATAACTAGTTACGCACTTTGTTTTCATGAATCAGCTAAAACTAAAGGTCACCAAAATAATTTGTTTTCTTGGTACTAACGTTAGTACTACTATTGGAACGTTAGTAGTAGTCTGCTTCTTTCAGTCCTGAAGACTCTTGCAGTTCTTCTAACTCAGGGCAATGTGCGTTACAGGAGCAGGGTGCAAGTGCTAATTACAGTGTGCATGCAAGGAAATTTAATTTCTAACGTGAACAGTAAGACTCTAACGTTGTTGACCTAGCCTAGAGTCTGTGTCTTGATTCTGCATATTGTTGTAAAGTTCATTTGTGGAGAACATTACGATGGGCAATTGTCAATATACGCATAGCCTAGGCCTAGACCTATTTTCAGAGTAATGCCAGTGGCAGTGGCAATTTTGGTCTTCTTCTTCTTCTTTCGTTAATGTTAATTGGCAATCAGTCATATTTGACTATTGTCGCCAATGACTTTTTTTTTTCCTCCTTCTCTCTGTTAAGGATATTATTTACATATATTTTCCATAATTTTATCTTTCTTATTTGTTTCTTTTTTTCCTGCTAAAATAAAAGAAAATAAAGAAATTTTATTTCTTTTTTTTTTTCGCTAGATTTACACTGAAAATCCCAAAAAACAACCGCTATCTTCAGCACAGTTCCAACGGCACTTGCCCTGCCCTTTCCAAGATGCAATCTTACCGGGTCGGCGCAGTACGTCGCGCCAATTTTTCGGTCAAGCCTAGGTAACTCAAGCATGGGCGAGGGGGCGCTCGTGTACCTGTGCATATAGATGGGTTTTTACATATTTAAATGTATTTTACAAGTTTTACAATATTTTATCAACAAGGCGAAAACACTTGTGGGCTTGGTTAGTAACAACATGTGCATCTTATAACTATGATAAATCTTTCTTTATTATTTTTCAATAAGATTACATACGTATGCATACATATGCATTATAGGAATCATTTTAGAAATTTGATCAAATTTTTTAATTCACACAAACATACCTACACACAAAACACATACATGTAGGCCTATACAATAATGGTAGGTTTCCTATTCTTTACTGAAACGTTTCGTTCTGGAAACGAAACGTAGTATAGCTTTTTGTATTCCTGTGTCACTTTTTTTTAAATACTCCATTATTTGCCCTGATTGAGATTCATTTAATTCTGATAGAAGCATTGCTCTCTCAATAATATATTTCGGACCTACTATAAGGTAATGTCTGACTGTTTCTACCTCAGGGCATCTGTCACAAAAACCTGTTGGATGAATACCCAATCTTAAAAGATCTTGATTAAGACCGATAACTCCTACGCAGAGACGATGGAGTGTACTAGTTTCTTGCCTTCCAGATTACATATAAATGGAGATGTCACCGATGGCTGTAATTCTTTCAAGGCCGAGTTTGTTTGATTCCATCTTTCCTGCCAAAGTATCTTGGAACTTTGTAATATATGTTGCTTAATTTCTGATAATGTTAATTTATTATGTATTTCTATTCTATTTGATAAAGCTGTTTTTGTACAAGAGTCTGCTATTTCATTTCCTAATATTCCACAGTGTCCTGGGATCCATTCAAAATATATGTCAATTCCTTTATATTTAAGCCTAGTAATAATAGTTAGAATTTCTGTAATAATGGGTTCGTCATTTTGTCGATGTAAGGATAAAAGTGCACTTAGTGAGTCACTGAATATAACAACACCTGTGTATATGTTTCTTCTAGTCGGAAAAGGAGGGTGTCCTCAAAAGAGCTAATTACTAAATTAGATCTAGCCTACGCACATGCAGTAAATTAATGCAAAACTTGATTTTGAAATTGACTGCTCAATCCAATTTTTTACGTGTCACATTGCATAGGTGGGGTGAATATGTTGAGAATTAAACAATACATACATGAACGTAGGCTAGGCGCCTACACGTTGAACACACACGATCGAAATATAGCGCTGCACGTAATATGCCTACGTACGTGCAGGCCAGGGACTTTTTTTCCCCACCGACCGTGCTTTCATGAAGACCAATCGGAACCGTTTCCCGACCCTGCGTCGTGAATATTCATGAAAAAATGCGAAATCTGCCTAGGCTTGGTTACACAAAAAAAAGACGCGCGCGGGAAGGGGGAAACTCCCCCTCCCCGCACCCACCCCTGGAACATACAGTGCACTATTACGTCCAAATAACTGAAAAAGCAGGCAGGATGTCGAACTATAACTTTCCGCCTAAAAAAAAGATTGTTTGCTATGAGCCGTTATCTTTCAGATTTGCTGTAAAACGTAAGAGCTTTCTCGCTACGCGCGGGAGGGGGGAAACTCCCCCTCCCTGCACACACCCCCTGGAGAGCACGATTCGCGTGCCCCACAACCGCCCCCTAAAATGAAATCCTGGCTATGCGGTTGGATCCTTCACGTCTGCCCCCCCCCCCCCCCCATTGAAAATCCTGGCTACGCCTTGTAGTCATACTTCAGAATTGCACATCATGCCAATTGTAATATAATGGAAATCTGAGCTAATTTATTTCTTTTTATAACTTGAACAGAATCATCTCTTATCTTTTCCAAACTTGGTAAAAGTTTTTTCTTTGTTTGTGTGTGTGTGTTTGTTTTCCTGCGAGTGTTTTTATACCTCTTTTGGTGGGATATTTTGTACCTTACTGGTCCTTTGTCATATGAAACATAATTACACCCAATAAAAATCTTTGATAATTATAGAGACTTGTGACCAAGTTTAAGGATTTCAGGTGGATATTTTGGTAATTGAGTCGACACATTAACCTGACCAAAAAAGTAATTATGATGCCAATTTCATTTCAAATGCATGGCTTAAAAACATGAACAAGAACACACACAAAGGCGTGCTGATAATAGGGGAAACCCGCGATTGATGCGAGAAATTTTGAATCGATTTTCCTTTTCTTCTTCTTTTTTTTTTGTTCACTCTTTTAAAAGGATGCTTTAAATATTCAATAATATTTAAGAATTTTAATTTGTAAACAAATTTTAGGCGTTACTCCCAGTGTTAAAATTCCTCCCATTAAGCTTCTTCATTTACTAACTATTGTCCACGGCGGACCGTTGTATATTAATGAGTCAGAAAGAAGAGGATCTTGGGTATTTGATTCTAGTTCATCGTGACTTGGCCGTGAACCAGAATAGCCTGGTGGTTAAGTCGCTGCCCGGCAAGTAGTAGATGACAGGTTCGAATCCCGCTGGTTCCAATTTTTTCTGACTTGTGATTTTCATTACAGATCGAGCATACGATCTTTAACACTGGGAGTAACGCCTAAAATCTGTTTACAAATTAAAATTCCTCCCATTAAGCTTCTTCATTTATTAACATGGTATGTTGAAGTTCGCCATCAGTGAGCTATCCCACTTTATCCTTTGATTTATATTGCTACGGACAAGCAACGTAATAAGCCAGGAGCCTGTCCCGAAATTACACCAATAAGATTTGACGCCTTAAAGATTAACTAGTCATTGACAAAAACATTGTCAGCCTGACCGTAGCCGTCGTGTTTAGCCCCTCAAACCCCCAAAGCTGACGACAAAGTCGGGTCGATTTCACCCCACCTACCCCACGCACACAATCAGGGGCGGACCCAGGATTTTGTAGGGGGGGGGGGGGAGTAGCGACAAACTAAAACAAATCGCCAACCTCCCAAAATTCGCTCGCGGGGTTATGGGGGTTTAGCTTCCCTCCATAATTCTCTGACAAGCAAAAAAAAAAAAACGTTTTTCGTTTCTTCCAAAGGGGGTAAGGGCGGATGTGCCCCCCCCCCAAAAAAAAAAAAAAAATCCGCCGCTGCACCAAACATTGCCAGTAGGAAGTATGACCGGACATTACACAAATCTAAAAGGCTGACCACATTTTTTATCAGGAAGGGGTGTCAGACCCTTTGAATAAAGTGCCCTTTGACATAGAAAAGCATTTGACTTCAACAGTTAAACATTGTTTTCTTCAATTCAGTTCAATGATATAACATTATACCAGTATTCAAAGGATTGACACCCAATGCAATTCACGAAGATAACAATACTCAAAATTTATTATCTATAATTTTGAGTATTGTAATGAAATTATATATATTATATTAGTATTGTCATAAATTTATATATCATATGTATAATTTTGAATTTTTTCTCGTGAATGCATTTGGTTTTAATAATTTGAATACTGAGTTATATGGTTATGAAATATGTACTGTTTTCTCAAAATTACCCCCTCACCAAAAGGAAAAAAAAAGAGAAGAAAATGTGAGGATTATGTAAACACACCAACTGAGCCTGAGGATCTCCACCAGTTTAAGAAGAGGGTCTGAGCCAAAAGTAGTCAACATAAATCCTAAATTTTCAATTTAAGATTTGTGCCTGCCCTTGTATATCACATGAAAGCTGAGAATCTGTAGTTTATGAAAATGTACATGTCTCTTCATGATTGCGTTCCGCTTTTTTTAAAATAACCTTTAAAATGGAAAAGAGCGCCCTCATAGCGCGACGGGACGGAATTATTAGAAAAAGCAATTTAAAAAAAAGTGAAAGGGCATTTGAAAAATAAAGTTTGGAGTTGGAATACTATATGCAATACTATTCAATGCCCAATGCCAGTTCTGGCAATATTCTGTTATAATTGGGTTAAAATTTGAACTTTTTGGTGCAAAATTGTATTTTGGGGCACTTTGACACCCCTTTTTTATTTTTTGTAGGATAAAATGGAGTTTATAGACTGAGGTCTTATAAAGTATCAATGACCTATCGTACCATCACTTCTGTACCATTAAAATTGATTCCCTTATATTTCGAGAAGAATTGTGATGTGTTCTTTTTTTTTCCGTCCCGTCGCATTTAGTGGGTATTTAAGGATTTTAGGCGCGACGGGACGGAATTTTGCATGGAAAGTACAGTCCCATGTATGTCATTTGATGTAAGTATACTTTTTTTAACCCGAGCAAGTTTTTATTCATTTAATTTGAATAAACAATAGAGAATAAAAGTTTTCTTACTCGAACAATGTAGTTCTACCACATTTTTTTAGAGAAAAGAACTATTTCATGATATCAAAAAAATTTCATTTCAAAATCCCCATTTGTTTTGTACATGGTGCAAAAGTGTCCATCCTCTCTAGTGATTTTATCTCTTTAATTTGAATTAACAATAAAGCTTGCCACTTCCCTGTGCTTTAACATTGTAGTTCTACCATAGTTTAAAAGAAAAAAGTACAGTTAGACAATATTTTTAAAAAAATTTTAAATCCCCATTCATTTTGTACATGGTGCAAAAGTTTCCGTCCCGTCGCATTCCGTCCCGTCGCGCGACACCCATTCATCAATTTTCAAATTTAAAAAAATTGATTGGGCCAATATCTTAGCTTCACGGTTGAATGTCATGTGCTCTATCATACTAATAAAAAATCAGGATACGTAGCTAGTCTTCAATTTTAACTTCGATAGAATTTTACTTTGAATCTGTCTTACAAAATTTCACCATTCTATCGTTCCGTCCCGTCGCGCTAACAAAAAATGTTGTTACCATGGAAACGAATTACGATCATTATTGTGTTTGTAGTGGAATTGTTCTTCAGTGTAAACTTATTACATAAGTAAAGGTATGCAGCAGGTAGCATTTCTTATTTTCTTGTAAGGAGAAAAAATCCTATTGAATTCCGTCCCGTCGCGTTGACAGGACTTTTGGCTCAGACCCAAGACATAAATACATGTATAATAATAGAGCATGCAAGGACGGTATCTGTGTAATTAACACATGCACGGTAGATTTCAGCATGTCGGTCACATGTATGAAAACACTTCGCGAGCAAGACTTTGCTTTACAAAAATAGACCTATCAACACTTGTATAGTCATGTACAAGGTTATTCAAACTAACCTTATACCCCATCATAGGCCTACATGTTTCTGTCTGAATTCCTACAATAGGCTTTATGTGAATTATCTTGGATTAGTCCAGCCTCCAGGATAGATCATAGACATATTAGTACATGAAGAAGAGGAAAATAACCATTTAAATTATTCATTTTCCATCTTGGAATCTAAAAATTTGAAGCAAATATAGTTGAAGAGTCCCTGAATCAGGTAATCTAGCAAATGAAAGTAAATTATATAGTGCTTAGACTAGGCCTACATTGATTTTGGTTGTTCTTTTTACACTAAGTTAGTGCAGCAGCGATTGCTCGACACACTCCCACATAGATGATAGACTGCGTTTGGGCCTAGGCCTATAATTTTAGGCATAATTTTATGTACATGATGTAGGCCCTAACTGTTAGTAGTTCCTAGTAGCCTAGTAGGCCTGGTAGTAGAACGTTTGTGCTAAAAAAAAAAATCATTAAGTTATGCTCTTGGCAGTTGGCACATATTCACTGACCCTAGTCTAGAAGAATTTAAATCTGTAGGCCTAGGGCTAGGCCTAGTATAGGCTAATCTAATTTTAAAAAAAGTGAAGACCTAAAGTATGTTAAGACATATTATCATCATTAGGGTCTAGCCTAGCCTACACTGATCATAATAACACTAACAGTAGGCTAGGCCTACCGTAGGCGTAGCTGCATGTGTTGTTAGAACTTAAGCCTATTAACTGTAGCATGCAGTAGACAGAAAACTACGTCTGTTTGGAGGGTTTTATAGAAGCCAGACGTAGTCTCAGCGGAGCATATCCCCCAACGAAATAGACTGATTTTTCGGTCTATTGTAACAGTTACTAGTTAGATCTAAGTTACGTTAGAACTAGCCTATGCTATGTTAGGCCTAGCCCTAGACTAGAGGTCTACTCTAGATCTACTCACTTTAACTGCAATGACTTGCCAAAGAGGTCAACCAAGGCTTCCTCATCTCTGCCCTTCTGTCCGAACAAATGAAGCCATTGTTGGTTTGGGGTTTGTTCGCTGATCAGAAGGCCCAGTCCTGCAATCGTGTCTTTCGAGCCAGTCATCTCTTCTGTTGAAAGTGAGGATGAGACGTGATCCCCGGTCTGATGACGCATAGGCCTAGAGCTGGCCGTAATGTTCCTCTCTGCATCATCGATAGTGATATCGATCTCTTTCAAGCCTGGGAGCGATGAGAGCAGACCTTCGGAGCTCTGTGCCGTCACTCCCTTTGCTATAAGCTTTGTGACGACTGGAAGCTTAGGTGAAGATGACGGGAAACTCAGAGAGGAGTCTGAGATGATGAGAGTATGTAGCATCGAAAATGATCCCAGGCAGGACCATAACCCATTCGTCACGTCGATAGTAATAGAAGATCCCTCAAATTTAACTTCTCTAACCTGTTGTAGTAATGGTTGTGAAAGATGGATTGAAAGAGGGGACGTGAAATCATTAAGGTTGATTTTGATATGACCACTTACTAGTATTTCAATGTTTTGTAACATATACCAATTTACAAAATTGGTCAAGTGAAGAAAAAAAAATGGCAAATGCTAAATCACTGAAATTCAGAAGTTCAGCCATTGTAATACAGTAAGGAAACAATACCTTTAAAAAAAATCAAGATAATGACTTGAAAGTGAAAAAAAACCCATCACGACAGATTATTCTTTTTTATCAACTGTCTGCTCATGCACCGTTGATGTCCTTTTCTTTTCTTGTTTTTTTGTTGTTGTATACATTAGAAAAAACGCAAAAAAATTGACAACATTTCCCGTCGGGATGGGTTGTCAGACGGCCCCTAAAAATTATGTTTTTTCCTTTAACAAGGCCCATGGACAGGGGGTGTCGATCCATGCATGTTCATGATTGGGGGGCGGGGGTGGTGACCGGAGAGGGAGCGAAGCCAGTGGCGTATCTAGGGATTATGGCGCCTGGGGCAAAAAAGTGAGGTTACGCCCCCCCCCCCCCCCCCCGAGTGCCCAAACCTATCTACGGTATTGTATAAGAGAGGGAGCAACGCGACCGAGCGGCAAAATTTTCAATTTTTAACCCTGAAAACGCAATTTCTTGTGCATTTTACCCAAGAAATTTTGCAATTGACAACCGCAATTGAGCGGCAGAGAAGCTCGAATTTTATACATTGATATACGATATTGATTCACTCACTTCTACAATCGGGAGCAAAACTAACAAAAACCCTATCGACAAAATCAAGAAATTCAGTATAAGGCTATACCTGAAGTTGAGATTTATTTCAAAATTTGAACCTTTGCAAATGCTGTTTTATACTTTATTGGGGCGCAATATTTAGCAGGAGTCATATGAACTTACATGATAAAGCGAGCAAAGCAATTACATTTGAATTAAAATTACATTTGAATTTACAATTAAATTTTCAAATTTTGAACCCTTTATGCTATTTAAGAAATATATACTGGGGCGCGAAATTAAAGATCCTGAAAGAAAATAATTATGCGAGGGAGCAAAGCGACCGAGCTTTGGAAAATTTTCGCATTTCAAACCTCCAGAAACTAGATTTCTAGTGCATTTACCTTGCTGATTTTGGGACGCACAATCCGGGCGCAAGATTTTGTTTTTTCCTAATTTCCCTCTCTTTTTCCCCCTCTCCTTTGCGTATTTTGCGCCCCCTCCAAGTACCACCTGGGGCACGTGCCCCCTGCCCCCCTCCCCTAGATACGCCACTAAATGCCCCTCCCATACCAGGGACTTTTTCAAAAGTCTGTCTGGAAAACTTGCATTTTAGAGCATCCCAAATGGTTTTTAATGAAAAAAAGGAATCTACGACAATGGGCGGACGGAACCCCTTAGTTGAGAATAACAATGCGAGCGAAAACAAATTCTTCGATATTTTCGCATTGACATTATGGCATTTCTTATTTCCTTATTTCTAACGTAATGGTATTTCAAGATCAAACATAATGAGTTGGGATAATTATTTGTTCTAAGTTAATATATCATAATTCTTATTTATTATATCAAAAAAATATCGGGGGGTGATAATACGAGCCCCCCCCCCCCCCCTCCCCCACTTCATTTTATTTTTTGATATATTCCATTGTAAAGGGTATACTATATAGTGAAGAGTAGGTTACAGGAGTTCAAGTTCATGACATCAGCCTTTTATAACAAGTAGTGTTTATTGTTCTATCGTTATGTCTCCCTCATTCAGTTACATTCTACATAATGTTGTCCTCCCTTTAATAATTAATTGTTCAATTACTTGAACTCCTGTAACCTACTCTGATCTTGACTAGTATACCCTCTACTATTAGATTGTCTGTTACTTTCCCTTTGTATACAATTTATATTATCCCCTAATCAACATTCTTACTGTATTCCATTTCTTGATCCCATTTAACATTCAATTTGTTGGTATGCTTCTCAATCACTCTCCTTTGTAACTTTTAATCTTGTTCCTTTACTGTTTGTAATTTATCTGATTGAATTTACTTGATGTCAACTTTCAGACTATACAAACAGCTCATGCTCACTTATATTTTAGTTCCTGAAGATGATCTGAAATAAAAGGTCCAAAAATTTGAAACTCATCATAACTCTGATCGGAGTATTTTCATAGCACTATATATCCTGGCTATGCGGTTGGATCCTTCACGTCTGCCCCCCCCCCCCCCCTATTTAAAAATCGTGTCTACGCCTGTGTATGTATTAACATACTTTAATGTATTTTATCTTGTCAATTGAACAATGTCTTGTCAATTGAACAACGTAGAGGTGTTGTGGATCAGTGGATAAGTCCCCGGACTGTGAACCACGAGGTCCGGGGTTCGAATCCCACCGCAGCACTAGCGTCCTTTGGCAAGACGTTAATCTACATTTGCCACTCTCCACCCAGGTGTTAAATGGGTACCCGGTAGGATGGCGAAAGTTAATGTCGTTTGCTGAGCATGTGAGCGTCACTGTACTGCCCATTGCTGGAATGCTCCCCAGGGAGTGGAGAATGTGCATACATTGTGTGCGGGCGTGCCAGAATCCAATGACCGGGGTAATGATATATATGTAGCGCTTTGGGCCAGTTTCGGAAAGGCGCGTTATAAATGCCAGGTATTATTATTAATGTCAGCTTTTAGCTGCATGTTTAATGATTTTTATGACAATAAACCAATTCAATCAATCAGCCACAGAAGTTAGTGGGCGGTTGTGCGAAATTGGTGATGAGCACGCAAAGCTCTTACGTTTTACAGCAAATCTGAGAGAAAGATAACGCCTCGTAGCACTTTTTTAAGGCAGAAAGTTAGTTCGACGCCCTGGCCGCTTTTCAGTTATTTGGACGCAATACTGCACTGTATGTAACAGGGGTGGGTGCAGGGAGGGGCAGTTTCCTCCCTCCCGCGCATAGCGCGAAAGCTCTTACGTTTGAGAAAGATAACGCCTCGTAGCACTTTTTTAAGGCAGAAAGTTAGTTCGACGCCCTGGCTGCTTTTCAGTTATTTGGACGCAATACTGCACTCTATGTAACAGAGGTGGGTGCAGGGAGGGGGAGTTTCCTCCTTCCCGTGCGAAGCGTGAAAGCTCTGACGTTTTTAGCAAATTTGAGAGAAAGATAAACGGCTTGTTCGAGGCCCTGCCTGCTTTCCACTTATTTGGACGTAATACTGCACTGTATGTAGCAGGGGTGGGTGCAGGGAGGGGGAGTTTTAGCGCCCTTTTTTTTTTTTAGACGGAATGTTAGTTCGACGCCCTGGCTGCTTTTCAGTTATTTGGGATGCAATATATACTGCACTGTATGTAACAGACGTGGGTCCAGGAGGAGGGTGGGGGGGGGGGGGTGGTTCAATTACACCTTTTGAAGCCTTTATGCTATTTAACCCCTAGACTACGGGAACCGGGTGTCTCCTGTATTAAGCCTATAAGAGTTAAAGAATTCAGTAGCCAACGGTTTAAGAACTATATACTGGGGGAGCGAAATTACGAGATCCTGAAAGAAAATAATTATGCGAGGGACCCGGAGCAAAGCGACCGAGCTTTGGAAAATGTTCGCATTTCAAAACCGTCAAAAAAAAAAAAAAGATTCTAGTGCATTTACCTTGCGGATTTGGGGCGGTGATCCGTAAAGATTATGATTGTTATTAATTTCCCCCTATTTTTCTTTCTCTCCTTTGCGTTTTTTGCGCCCCCTCCAAGTGCTGCACGGGGAACGTGCCCCCTGTCCCCTACATACACCACTGAGCGAAGAGACCGAGCGGGGGTGGGAGGGGTTATCCCCCTCCTACATCAGGGAATTTTTCAAAAATCTGTCGATAAAACTTTAGAGCATCCCAAAATGGTTTTTAATCAAAAGAAGAAATGCACGGATCTACGCCAATGGACGGAACCCCTTAACCCTTAATTGAGAATAACAATGCGAGCGAACGATATTTTCGCATTGAAATTACGGCATTTCTTATTTCCTTACATCTAATCATTAAAGAATGTGATGGTATTTCAAGATCAAACATCATGAGTTTGGATAATTATTAGATTTAAGTTAATGTATATCATGATCCAAAAATATCGGGGGGGGGGGTAATAATACAGGCCATCCCCCACCTCATTTTTTTTTTTTGATATATACCCCCATCCCACTGGGATCGACACCAATGGTAACAGGTGTGGGTGCAGGGAGAGGAGAGTTATTTACCCCTTCCCGCGCGAAGCGCGAAAACTTGTCGTTTGACGCTTGTAGCCCCTTTTAGGCCCCTTTCTCTCATTTCCCCCGCTTTTTCGCTGCATGTCGCTCTCGCTTTTTTTTTCTTCTAGTGGCTGAATAGATTGGCCATGGCCCCCGGTGCCCCCTGTCTACGCCAGTGAATACATATGACCGGCAACGTTCATTTTCTACCTCGTTATGAACTTCAGAGGGTAATAATGGATTCTTACACAAACACCTTGCAAGCTTTAGTGCGAGTCAGAAAAAAACATGCTTATATTACAAATATGATAGAAAACATAATTTTTGTGCATAGCTGAAATAACTCTTTTAGTTTTATTTGATACATTTGCTGGGAATCAGTCATGAATTAATTGAATAGGAATGAACTAATGTGTCTGGGTGAAAACCCATTTGCGCCAACATTAATAATGCCTTGCCTGATTTGGATTCCACTGTACAATTAGCAAGGAAGCCTTTTGTAATAACAATTGAGTCGTAGCGCTTATTAGGCGAACCTGTGGAATGGTCCCAAGATCTTCAGACCTAACACCCATGGACTATTTCGTCTAGGGGTTCCTGAAGTCCAAGGTGTACAGCAGCCCACCTGCAGACCTGGATGACTTGCAGCAATAAATCATCAGAGAAGCAACCAATCTGCGATAAGACAGGCAGACACTTCGTAGGGCCATGGCAGCGATGCTCCATCGAGGTCAGAAATACGCCATGTGGAAGATTGAAAGCTATGTCCAATTGCCCAAATTGACTATGAAAAGGGACATTTCAGTGAAGATTACTGAATGTTATGATTTCTGGCTTTATTTATTTATTAGTTCTCATGTTTATTTGTCTTGATTGAACATATGCATAAACTTTACGCTCATTGTTACAAAACAACGAAGGAAGATAACTATATACTCTATTTATACATGTTAAAAAATACTCTGTTAATCCCACATTTTTAAAACGGTACTCAATTAAAACAAGCGTAACATTTTTTTTCTGACTCACACTGTATATTATGCTTGTCACACAGGCACAGATGGACAATTGGTGTGTTTACATATTCATAACCATTCGACTACTTTTGAGAAAGCTATATACAATTTTGCCAATTTAATAACTTATTATTGAAATGATTTTGACACAAATGCATCCACAAAATGTTAAAATACTCGAGATTGTACTTTATAAATTCCTGCTGAATTGAATGTGACATTTTCCAGGTATTATGGTTGTAATGCAAAAAAAAAATTGGTTTTCTCTCTATCCAGAGCATTTGAGGCAGCAAAGGTTGGTGTTTTTTTTTTCAGGGGAGTGTGACACCACCTTCCCGATGGAACCTTTTGTCAGTTTTTATATTTTTGTGATGTACACCCATACTTCTTCCTTCTGACAAAATGTGGTCCATGGAAAAATATGCCCCAATTTTTAGGGGCCGTCTGACAACCCATCCCGACGGAAAATTTGGTCAGTATTTTTGGTAACGTAATGTATGGTCATACAACTTCCTTCTGACAAACTCTGGCGTATATGTTAGACGGGTTGAAATCGACCCGACTTGGGGCCCTTTTCTTTTCGGGGGGGGGGGGGGGGGGCTCTGGGGGGCCGAACCCGGCGGCTTCGTTCGGGCTGACAAGCTTTTTATAAATGACATGGATGATCTAAGTAAATTTAAGGGGTCAAATCTCATATGTAATATGGGGGTGACTATTTCGGGACAGGCTCCTGGCCTATTATTTCTGACCGGATTTTTTCATATTTTTTATATTTTCTCTTGATTTTAAAACCAAAATTATGGAATTTTTCTCTTTAATTTAAAACAAACTTGATATCAGCGTAGAAATTTACTTTAAGTTACTGCTGAAGGCTTGTTACACATAAATAGATGCGGTTTACCGCGGGGTTTTTCACAACTGTATATGTCTTACAACAGACAAGTCAGGATGCGTATACGGGACCTTTGTTGTGCCAGTTACATTTTGTCAATCCGACTTGCCAATTATTTTGTTTAGTACCAGAAAGAAAAAAGAAACGCTGCGTTTTACCGCGGCGTGTGTGAACGGGCCTTAAATGATATTAGGCCTATATGACGTCTTATTCGGAAGGGATATAATGCAACCGAGCGTAATGATATCTACAGTGAAAACTAAACATGAGACTATCAAGTACATCCCATACCTGCACGGAATCTGTGTTATATGATTTCGGACTACTTTTCATTTATCCAATTATTTTTTTTTTATTCGTGAGGCCGTAAAAAATCCTGAAGAAAATGAACGATTTAAAAGAGGATTTCCATAAGAGATAAATCAGCTTTAGAAAAATTTCTCAAATTATTGTAAACAGATAAAAATTTTCGAAGTGACGGTCAGATGGAAGTCTGCATACCGTATGTTTCAGCTGCTTTGGAAGATTTTGCATTCCAACAACGGTGTAGACAGTCGGTGACTTAAGTACAATACTCTGTGCAGCTACGCATCCTTGAACCAACGAAGACACCTTTCCATCAGTACCCTTGGTCTCTGATGAGCAGTCAAGAAGAATGCGATATCGCTCGCTCTCATCCAGATTGCCGTTGGCAAGGATGGCCTCCATTATTCTTATGCAGAGGCCGTTGTCCGTGCCAGCAGCGAATCGGATGAGATTTTCGTAGTCACCGATGTTTGCTTTGATGTTGCGCAGGACTCTGTCCAACTTAGAAATCTTCAATTGCATCAAATATTTCTTTGTTTTGGCTGCGAGATGTTTCCCAGCCGAGTGTTCTTGTGCAAGTTTATGATAGAATTCGATGGTTATATAAGTGGTATCCTTCAATTGTGGGAGGCGTGTTGATGAAACAGTTGTCTTGGATATTATCCCTAGCTTACATGCCTTGTCAAGAACCAAAGGAACCTTTCGGAAATCATGAGGTGTGAAAACTAGCTTTTTGGAATCGTCAAGTAGACCAGAAAGAGCAACCTTACCGAGGTTACTAATGATTTCACGTAGTTTTTCCTCTGTAATCCTGTCTATTGGCTTTGATTTGGCATTGGCATGGTGCGTCAAAAATAAATTCACGCTATCCAGCAGTTCTGTTTGGGTTTTGGTTTTACTCCCCAGCATTCCCTCGTTCCATAGGTGACAGACCATGAGACAAAATAACGGTGTTATAACTAGTTCATTAATCAGTGGTTGCTCATCGAGGTAAACCTTCAGACCATGTCCCTTAGAGGAATCCAAAGTCGAGGTAAAAAACTTGTCTATGTACTCTCTTGAGCTCTTTCGCGAGAATCCGTCGATCCACATCTTTGTGTACACCCTTGGAAGTTCCCCTTCGTTGAAGAAGTTCTCGAGGTGAGGGCGTGTTGTTACAAGGACTCTGCACTCTTGAAATTCCTTCCACAGCATCACATCGACAATGTTGCTTCTCAAACCTTGGTTTGCAGCAATGCCCATGATGCCGGCATACTCATCTAACCCGTCTAGTATGATGTGACAAATGTCCTGATTTTCTGTGATAAATCTATGTAATCCTTCTTCGGTTAGATCAGGAACGTCACTCAGTAGCTGAGACTTGATTGCTTCTGCAATTGACATCAGCTTGTCTGTGTTTCGTAACTTAACAACAAAGAGCAGGGGCAAGTTTTCACAGGATGATCCCTGCACTTGCTTAGCCCAGTCGTAAGCCATTTTAGCGACAGCTGTCGTCTTCCCTCGTCCAGCTGGGGCCGAAATGAGGATTCGTTCTGGTAGCCTGCCGTTCACTTTCGCTGAAAATATTTCACTAACAGATCCCTGGAGTATTTCCTTCTTCATAGTGTCTTTTCCATGTGCGTCCTTCTTCACCATAGTTACGACCGTGTGCATGTCATTGAATTCAGCAAAAGCAGTTGGATCCCATGGAGCCATCTGGATTTTACAGAATGAACTGAGGTATTTGTTTGCCAACTTTTCATGACATCGCTCGACAGTCAAGGACTCTGAAATCTTCTTACTGTAGATATCTGAAATTATACAAATGCAAAGGGTGATAAAGTTTTCTAGCACTCGCATGAACTACAGTGTAGTTAAAATTTAAACTAATTTGCGCACCATAGTTTTAATGGCCAGGATAAACAAAATTTTTATTTTTAAATGCAAATGATTGTGCCGAGCATTCAAATTCCAAGTTGATTACTAACAAAAGAAGTAAAGAAAATATAAATAATTACAAATATCCTCTTAGATCTCAATACATTACTTTTTTCGTTAATTATAAACGACATAAAAATTAATACACGAATAAGTAAAGGACGGGAAATACATTCTTGTGCCGGGAAAACTATTTAAAAAATTGCTTTATGTAGTTTCCAAGCAATGCAAGTATAAATTCACTTTCACATTTTAATAGTTGTATGTAGCCGTCATGGCTGCGGAGTATAAAAAAAAATGAAATTGAAATATCAGAACGAAAAACTTAGGAGTTAAGACCGGATTTCTGAATATTAATACAATATTACTGTTGCATGGGTCGCGGAACCAGAACTGGAGGCTGCAGACCACCCCCCCCCCCCCCCTCGCACACACTTTTTTGAGTAGACACGTTTCATGAAATGTATGAATTAGGTTAATAAATTATCATTAATGAGTGAAATCAAATCAGCCCCCCCCCCCCCCCCCCACACACACTTTCAAAAACGCTCCGCGGCCCCTGTTTTGAAAGAGTAGCCTTTCTTTCTTTTTTGGCTTTGCCCTATATTTTTAAACATTTCGTTCTATATGTCAACAACATCTATTGGGCAATTCGGAATTATATTAACCCGTTGAAGACGGTAAAGCGCAGTGCGATTCCCCCCGCTGGGAACGGTGAAATTCCTGACAAGCTCAAAGAAGCGTGGATGTCAAGAAGGGGGTGTACGTGGTCTACTGCGTTCATAGCCAATCAGCGCCTTGATCGCTTTTGCCGCTGGCTTACTGAATATTCATAGTGTTCGGTCCACAAAACTGCTCGATACCTCATGCATTATTCATTTTCTTGTTTCCTCATTGGCTAGTGCCGACGGAACTAATGAATACTTTGGTTCCGGTGCAACACGAATGTTTTTTGCGCCGGTTGTATTTTGCCCCCCCCCCCCCCCCACCTCTCTTTAGACAGAGGGACACGGGGTTGGTGAATTTATACGACATATCAATTCCACCCCATTTTTGTTTCCTCCATCTCCATGAAATTCATCTGTTTCATCCTAATTTTTCTGCCTGTATTCTTTTACAAGAGTAAATACTTTTACTTCCATTCGTCTTTTTTTGTTTATTGATTGTATTTCTTTTCTTCCCCATCCCCCTTCCCTTTGACCCCCTATTTTGTTTTGTTTTTTGTTTTTGTTTTGAGTTGTTTTGTTTTGTTTTTTATCAATTCTGAATTCTCGTAGCTTCCTATAAATTACGTCACTTATTCACATGATTCATGTCTGCTTTCTTTTCGTAAATTTTAGTTTTTTGTTCCTTTTTCGTCGTTTATCCCAGGGCTATTTTATTTTCTTCCCCAGTTTTCTTCATGTATCATATAGTTATTCCTCTATCTTATCCTTGCGTTTTGTCTCCCTTGATTTGTTTCCTTCTTTCTTCGTCTACCACATTCTCTATCAGGGCCAGCCGAACGTTTTTGAGATTGGTGGGGCCCAAATATGTGAACCATGCATGGAATGTTACTATTGGGCTACAAAAAAGGGGCCCAGTCACCGCCGTCGTCGACATTTCCGACAAAAAATTTTGTTGACAACCCCAAAAAAGTCCAATATCGTCGCCGTTGTCGCCATTCCCGGCAAGCCCCCCCCCCAAAAAAAAAAAAAAAAAAAAAAAAAAACGTTCAAAGGACATCGCCGATAGTCGACGTAGACATCACACTTATAAGAAAGGAAAATTGCACTATTAGAACGGAAAATGGGCATTAATCTGTCGAAAAACTAAATTTCAAAAGGATCAGCAATGTATGAAGTTAAAGGGGGCACTTATCTGAAGGTAAAAAGGGCATTTATCAGAAAAAAGAAGAGGCGCAGTTATACGAAGGAAAAGGGGCACTTATCAAAAGTGAAAAATGGGCACTTATTAGAAGGAAAAATTGCACTATTAGAACGGGAAATGGGCACTAATTAGACAAAAAGGGACAATTATTAGATTTCATAAGGGGCAGTAATGTCTGAGGTTAAAGAAGATATTTATCACAAGGTAAAAGGGTACTATACGAAAAAGGGGGCACTTATCAGCTATGAAAAGGGGCACTTTTTGGGTAGTACCGCCTCTGGTTTACAAATTAGCATCCGGTTGTATTGCCAATAGACTCAAAGGCGTTTTGTCTTTTTTTAATACTTGAAAACCTGACATCATGAACATGATTCTTGACTGGCCGATTTATTGGCGAAATTTTGCGTTTATCATGTGACCCGATACTTTATACTGAATTAAATGATATAGCTGGCATGATTCTTGTTGATGATTTCGATAAAGCTTTCGATTCCGTATCGCATATTTTCTTTTTCAACGTGCTGGATATATGTCACTTCAGTCCACCTGTATTATGCAAATACATCCTCTTGTGTATTAGTTAACGTACATAACATTGTACATATATATTTGAAATACGACGAGGGTGTCGTCAGGGAGATCCTTTCTCCCCAAACCCTTTATTTTTCATTATTCAATGAGATATTTGTTATCCTAATGCGACACTCAACCCCAACCCACTTTTCCAGATTAACCAAGAAAGCCCCTTTCTTACTGAATCATGCCCCCTACAAGTTAAATACGCAACATTCACAATTAAAGGCATTGGGTAGCATTGTTAGGAACTTAAAAATATCTCATTCTGTTACTTGAAATTTGTATAAAATGTGAGTTATAGTTTTAAAATATGGCTATGAGAGTCTCAAGTCATAATACCTTTGGGAAGTATTTTAAAACAGTGAAAATCTAAGTCAATGTTTTGAAAGACAATCTATCATTTTAACGGTCAGTTCTTGGAGTTTGAATTTATATTGAATAGCGATTTATGCAATTTTCGTAGCGTGCGAATAATACATGTTGAATGCGAGTAGATTGACAGTCTCGTCATGTTCTCCGAAAAAAAAGGCACACGATCTCAACGCAGAGGAAGTCAGACAACTTATTTTTTGAACTCGAGAGTAACGGTCTCTTATTAAAACGTCTCGAAGACGTGAAATTATAAAATCGCGGTTTGCGTTGTACTTACAACTTTTCATTCCAAATAATGGTTGTCTTCAGGGGTTTTGAGTACTAATACATGTACTCATACACATGTTTCATCTTGGTTTGAGAATTTTTTAATCAGCTGCTCACAAAGGTAGCCAATGCCTTTAAAGCTGCTTCTGCTACCAATAATACAAGCGGTCATCGACCCATCGGTTGCCTTTTTGTTCGATGGCCCATGGTCTTGATGGTTAGTTAGTGTTAACATTTCTTTTTGTAAATCTGTATTAGTGCTTGGCGAACAACGCATGACCTCAACGCTTCCACGCTCATTGATTATGTTATTGTCAATGTTTTTGTCTTTGATTATTATTTTACTCTTGCCCAGTCAAATATCTGGTGCCTATCATCAAACCACTTCCTCAAGCAAATGTATTAACACAATGAACACAACGTGTATTTTAAACTCTTATTCCTATTTCTAGATGCTCACTGTTAGATGCATGGCCTTGTCCTAAGACTCGTTTAAACAGGCTTTGCCTTTGTTTTTGTTTTTGTTTTTTAAAGTGATGTTCTCTTGTCTCTTAAATATCTGTCCTCTAAATGGTGTATCCATGTACGCTGTGACAGTATCCCTCCCTACCAGACTCTACTCTTACCCCTTCCCCTCAAGTGGCCTAAGATCAATCTCTTTACGGGGATGATAATCTTACATAATGGTAAATAAAGGTAATAACGATAACATACCCGGTAATAACTTAACCAATGATGAATTCTTAGATGCCTTCCAAATGTTATTAGACTCTCAAATTCGCAGTCCTGATACTAAATTTGTTAATGATATGATCACTACTCTAAATTCGAATGCCAAAGATTTTGATGTACCTTTTGATGACAATGAACATGATAAAGCCAAATCATCCTCTTATTACTCTGAAAATCAATTTGCTTCACACTTTTTAAATATGGATACGGCTGAGTTTTCTTTGTTTCATGCTAATATTAGAAGTATGAATATAAACTTCTTGAACGGCTTAGTTTTAAATGTTCCGTAATTGGCCTATCAGAAACATGGCTTTCAGATACCCCTAATTCTTTGTTCACAATAAGGGTTTTGATTTAATAGTGAATAATAGGACCAATAAAATCGGGGGGGGGGCGGTGTTGCGTTATATATTTCCTCAGAATATAAATATAATAATAGACCTGTATTGAATTATGTGAATGATTCCATAGAAACACTTTTTATAGAAATTGATTTTGTTAATAGAAAAAATATCGTTATTGGAGTCATATATAGGCCTCCCAAATCTAGCCACAATGATTTCTTAATAAGCCTTCAAAATATTCTCTCAAACTCAATACTGTCGGTCAAGGATTGTTTTCTAATGGGTGACTTCAATAGTAATTTATTGAACTACTATTCTGATGCTCTTCTTCATGAATTCTATGGAACGCTTCTAACTTCCTCATTTATACCACTTATTTCTAAACCAACTCGCATCGTAGAACAATCTTCAACCTTAATCGACAATATATTTAGTAACATGTATCCCTTTCCCATAGCGGGCGTTGTAATATCAGACCTAACGGATCACTTCCCCATATTTCCACATTTCCCAATCTTGCAACAAACACAATGCCCTTCTATAATATACAAACGGAAGTTGTCTGAAGGTAATATTAATACTTTCAAAGACAGACTATATAGGCATAGTAGATTGGAATGATATTTATGATATGACTGATGTAAACAATAGTTTTGATGAATTTATGGCCAAATTAACTAGCTTGTTTAATGAATGTTGTCCTATGAGAAAAATCAATCTTCAAAATAGGAAAAGAATTCCAAAATCTCCATGGATAACAACGGGCTTATTAACATCAATAAATAGGAAAAAATAATCTTTATTTGAAATATAAAGCGAATCCCGCTGAAAGTTCTAAATCGAAATATTTGAATTATAAAAATACATTGACAGGGTTGCTACGTAGAGAAAAAAAATATATTTTTCACGTCAATTTATGAACTGTAACAAAGATGCTAAAACACATGGAAATTAATCAATGAAGTTCTGAATAAACAGAAAAAGAAAAGTACTATTTCTAATATACAAATTGATGAGAAAACTATTGATGAGTTACAAGATAGTGTTGATCACTTTAACCCCTACCATGCCGTGGGCGGCAAATCCCCCCAAAATTGTGAGTGTTGAACATTTTGTTTAGGCTCAGAATGGCTTGAAAATTCTTCCTCATACAGAAACTTGTGCCTAAAATATAAAGTGTATTCCTATGCAATACATCTTTGCCCAGTTTGCTTAAGAAAAAAACTTATTGAACGTTATTATTCACCTCATGAAAGTTCATTTTTGACAATTGCTCAAATATCTGGTGGCATGGAAGGGGTTAATGATTATTTTGTTGAAATTGGTCCAAATTTAGCAAGTAAGATACCAAACTGTGATAGAAAATGTTATGATTACTTACAAAAACCTAACCCTAATTCTAGGTGCTTTAAATGAATGTGAAGTCCTTGACATTGTGAACAATTTTATAAGTAAACGCAGTTGTGGACATGATGATGTGGATAATTTTATAATTAAGAAAATAATAGCAAGTATTGTTGAACCATTCACTTATATATGTAATCTATCTCTGAGCACAGGTGTTTTTCCAAACAAAATGAAATTAGCCAAAATAATCCCTATTTTTAAATTGGGTAATCCGTTATTACGGGGCAATATCTTTGTTAACCACTTTTTCCAAAATACTAGTACTTGAAAAAGTAGTCTTTACTCGCACAGTGATTTTTTTTAATAATAACGATATTTTACATGAATCTCAATTCGGATTTAGAAAACACCATAATACAACACATGCTCTCCTCTCTAATCAATAATATTACAAGTTCTATTGATAACGGTACCCACACAATAGGAATGTTCTTAGATTTCTCTAAGGCATTCGACACTATAGATCATGAAATTCTCTTAATCAAACTTTCACATTATGGCATAAGGGGCATTGTTTCAAATTGGTTTCGAAATCATTTATACGAACGTCAGCAATATGTCTTTATTGAGAACTGCATGTCGCAATTAGGAAATATTAATTGTGATGTTCCACAGGGTTCTATTCTAGGCCCTTTACTTTTTATCTTGTATGACTTTCATAGATCATCAAATTTATTGACTTTTATCATGTATGGAGATGACACTAATCTATTTTTTTTTTCGCATAAAAGCTTAGAAACTATATGTAATGTGATTAATTCTGAACTGGATTCAGTTGCAAATTGGACTGAGGCTAACAACTTATCACTAAATCTAGAAAAAAACAAATTACATGTTATTTAGTAATACTTTTAACGAACTTCCTCATCCAATTTTCATAGATAATATACAAATACAGAACGTGATTGAAACAAAATTTCTAGGCACTATAATAGATAATAAGCTATCATGAAAGCATCATATTGATAATGTATGTAAATTGATATCCAGAAACATATTAGGTATGATTAATAAACCCAAATGGTCTTTCCGCCAAGCACACTTCTATCACTATACTCCACACTAGTTTTACCATATCTTAATTATGGAATATTAGCCTGGGGAAACAGTGCGGCATGCCTGTTAAACAGTGTTTTTTTTAAACGAAGAAGCTTGACTGGGGAGGAATTTTTTTATTACAGAAAAGGGCTATGCGAATTATAAGTAATGTTAATTATCGCCACCACACTGATGGTCGTTTTCACTCTAATAATGTACTAAAAATTTATGATATTTGCCGCCTCAATCTTGCTGTACTTATGTTTCAGTATCATAATCATGAATTGCCAACTATCTTCAATAATATATTTGCAGCAAATAATGAGATCCATCATTACCCCACCAGACAAATCAATCTATATCACTTGCCAAGAACTCGTACAGCATTAACCCAGAATACTTTTTCATATACAGCTCCTAAATTTTGGAATTCTCTTCCTTTAAAGGTACTCTATAGTTTTGGTAGGGTCAAAAAATAAATTTCGTCCATTTTTTGTCATTCAACTCCGTATGGGGTACACAATCAAACCTCCATACCGTTCGGATTAATTTTGTTGCATTTTCGAGATATTTAATTTTTTATCATATTTTATCGGAACCCCCGATAAATCCTGAAATCACCAAAATATATATATATATATATATATATATATCCGTTATTCATTGGCCGATCTCCATGAAATTTTGTTGCATTTTCGAGATATTGAATTTTTTATATTTTATCGGAACCCCCGATAAATCCTGAAATCACCAAATATATATATATATATATATATATATATATATCCGTTATTCATTGGCCGATCTCCATGAAATTTTCCTTCGACACCCCTCTATCATAATCTTTCAAAAAAAATTATGGTCTGTTTATGTTAAACCATGATTTTCAAGGAAATTTTCGTTTTTCGCCGGTGATTGCGCTATTCAGAACCATGACCGATTTTCACCGCGCCAACGGCAGTTATCTTCTTCTGAATGTCCACTGATTCGAATAGAACACATATTTTCAAGATCAATGACCCTTGCCAAAACTATGTTGAGAAAATCACTTATTGCTTTTTATGAACGTTGATCCCTCAATGGTAATTCTTGTTTACTTGTGTAGCAAAATCTATAGATTAAATGAAATGAAACCTTCCAGACCCTGCCCCTCCACCCCCCCCCCTTCCTCGCCCCCTGTCACTTTGTCCTTCTTCTTCTGTCTTTTGTAAAATTTACTCCTTTCCATTGTTACTATTCCCCGCTTTATTATTTTCCTTAGCTTTCCTCTTCGATGGAATAATAATAATAATAATATTCCGTTCTTGTATAGCGCATAACACGTTATGATACATACGTCTCTATGCGCTTCCAAAGGGTTTTGGATATTATTACCCTGGCTTTAGCTCCGTCAGCCGTAATCAGCGCACAGTGCACTTCAAGGAATGAATCCTGCCAGGTACCCATTTACTACACCTGGGTGGAGAGTGGCAAATGTGGATTAATGTCCTGCCAAAAGACACTAGTGCCGGGCTGAGATTCGAACACTCAACCCTTGGATTGCGAGTCAAGTGAATGAACCACTATACCACTATACCACGTTATGCTTATGATTTGTTTGCTTTCCATGGCCATGTATCTGTCTTCATCGTTTTTCCCTTTTATTGGGCATTTTATGCATGGTTGCCCAGACTAGTTTTTTATGTGCTGTAGTCATGATTTATCTTTTGCCAGGGACCAGCGCTTCTACAAGCTATGCTTCTATGCTGGTCTCTGTTTTCATTACCATTTTCTTAAAATTAATCTAATGTAGTCTTCATTACTGTTACTTTTTTTCTTACAACTCAAACTTTAATGCACATTAGTTTGCTTGTAATGATCAAAAAATTTTCTGCACTAAGTTGTGTTGTCAATATTGTTGATTGCATAATATATATTGTTATATGCATGTACTTTGAACAATGAAAGTGTAATGAAATAAAATCTAAATCTGAATCTGAAATCTGAAATCTGAAATCCGAGATATTTGGTATTCTAATGCGACACTCAGATTCTTTTAGTTGGATTGCATATGAATGGGAAAACGCTTGATTGTTACAATATGCAGAGGATACTCTCAACGGTTCAACGCAGGATTAGAACGTGACCTTACACATACTTAATGAATTTGAAAGGATATGTCCAACCTCAAATTTAATACAACTATAACTCAAAAGATATGGATTAGGTAGAACATTTTGAATACATTGTATAAAGTTGAAGAAGATGTTTTTTCAACATGTTTTTGAAGCAGTTTAGACTTTGGGGTTGGTTATATCGCTGCTATGAGGTAAGATTCGAATATTATATACTGGTCTTCTAGAAATTTAGCAAGATATCTGTCAGTTTAGAGTGTTTTCAAATGTTGAACCTTTGCAAACACGATTTGACATATTTTATCCTATATTTGGGCCAAAATATTTTTTAAAGGGCTGATGAAACTTACATGATGCCATTATTTCAAAAGATCTTGCAAAATCTGTTCGCAATAAGAAATTTTATGAGTCATTCCTTATCGCAAAGGATTGGTTTGATTCGTTTACATAACAGCATGGTAAATGAGTCATGTTCATTCTTATTGCTAGAAAATTTCACTTGATGCTATTTTATATTTGTCTTCATCAGTAATATGTCATTTTTTGTTGCCCTGATTTGGAAAATATGTTTGATGGTTTGTTTCTTTGCCCAAAAATGTACGATGACATAATGCTTTTCAAAATGTATGAATGATTTCATATAATTTATAATCAATAAATAATTTGCATTTTATTGTTTCATAAGAGACACTGTACAGTCGATTGTTATACTATATTACATGCAATCATTGTGTAATCTTTGAATAAGTATACTACCCTATAATATGTTTTGTAAATATGTATATAACAATTTTGTTTCTATACTGAGCTAAAGTAGTCTTTATACTTCTTGTATGTACTTTCAAAATTATACAATGCCATTTCAAAATAACCCATATATAAATGGTTATTTTTCAATAGATTTTTGAAAATATCACCGTCTATACATTATGAATTAAGATGACAGGAATGTGGAACAATTTCAACATTTTCGTAAAACCAATTTTGATTACGAGGATACCATATTCTTTGTATATACATGTATATATATATATTTGTTTGTTCTTATTTTTTTTTGGTTATGAGTTTATTTTCATGATTTTGTTGGCTATTATTGTTACTTACTATTGCTATCAGGGCCTCATGGAAGACCACCAATATTGGTGATAATGAGTCACCCTGTATAAATATCAGAAATAAATAAATAAATAAATAAATTTTTAAATTTCGAACCCTTTAAAAACGCTATTCATAGTCTATTATCCTATGACTGGTATTGTGGAGTACAAAGGGAACAAAGCGACAGAGTTTAAGAAAATGTTTGTATCTTAACCCCACCCCCGAAAACTACATGTAATTAATTTTACCCTGCATAATCCTTTTTGATCATAATTTGTCATGCCTACTCCCTTCTTTTTGTCGCTCTTTTGCTTTTTTGCGCCCCTTCAAGTGTCCTTACCCCTCCCTCCCCCCCCCCCCCCCTGTAGATACGCCACTGCGTAACATTTTTTTTAAATGAACCATGGATTTTGCACCATTAACAGCAATTGCTTTTGATCACTCAAGCGTTAAATATTGTTAGATGTTTTGGTGTCATTTGATAGGATAGACGCTAAGTTATAGGTATGAACATATTTTGAAATGTCAGTGGAGAGACTTTTCCAACTGTCAAATTCTAACGGTTCTCAAATTCGTTGATACCACCCAGAACAAATACCAATTTTGTCAAGTCTGGATTTTTGCACCATTTCGCAAAATTTGCTTTTGCTCATTCAAGCTTAAGATATCGCCACACTTTTTGGTGTCATTTGATAGGAGAGACCCTCCGCGGGCATATAATTTGCCTACAAATATTTTGAAATACCAGTTTGGAGATATTTTGTCCAACTGTTAACTTTTTTTTTCTGTGACGCAATGTAGATATGGAACTTGTAAAAAGCTGAACGAAGTATTCCACTGGGTTCGATGAAGTCCGTGCCGTCTAAACTTTTATTGCGTTACGCCGGCGGACACGCATAACGGGCGTGTTATGTTTACAAGTAAACGAGCATTTCGCACATTCCACACGTTTGCATCTCCCCGATAAGTGAGCAATTATTTGAGCATTTAAAAGAGGAAAGGCTAAGCATAGGTGTCGAAAACATGGTTACATGTCGTTTATCTGAAGGTTCAAAATTATGAAATTCCGTAATTCCGAAATGAAAAAGGATTGATAATTCAGGAAATGGAAAGGAATCACAATTCCTAAAATGCAAAAACTTAATTATTACGAAGGTTCATTTTTCTGAAAATGATATCCCAATACATATTATAGACTTCATTTCCACACTATGAAATGCGTGTTAAGGAAGATAAACAAGAGTTCAAATAAAAACATGTATTATGTGCTTCATTGCATTATGTTCCAATCATACCTGGGTTAGTTTGCATGGGAGTCTTGTTCTCGTCACATGGTTCCTGCTTCTTTGGTAGATATGCACCTGCAAAAGATTAAGAATTCATTCACTTATTATTTCTTTTCTTCTCTTTCCATTAAATACATCTTTGAAACAAAGGAGAGGTATATTAGTATCAACATTTCCAATCTAAACGGACTGTTTCCAATTTGCAATAATTGTTTTATCAAAATAATGAAAACTAAAACTTTCGAACCTACAATAGACAGAGGCGATATTGTTTCAACCAAGAGCGGCCATTTCTTGTCTGGGGGGGGGGGGGGGGGGGAGTAGCCTTTACTGTTAGTTGCTGTACAATCTTCAGAATCCCCCCCCCCCCCCCCCGGGATCGCCGCCCACGGTTGCAAAATATGATATATATTCGACTCGCGTTTGTAACTGTTTGCAGCTTGAATTAAGTCCTATTCATAATGTTACATCGTAACTTTAATCAAGCAGCTATAACTCTATTCGTTTAAAGCCAAAGACAACTGAGCACCCAAGGACAGTTCAAGATGAGAGAAGACAACACAATCAGACCTTCGAATTCATTTGGTACTGAGTGCCCTCAAACGGGCGATGACATAAAGATTATTTTCGGGACCCGTGCTAAGAATTTATTTCTCTGTCCGTCATCTCGTTCTAATTTTACTGAATGGACGAACAATAAAATATAAGGGAAAATATAAGCTCCGTGGCAAACCCAACTTAGATCATTTGGGCTACAATGCAATATGGTAATATATTATGAGGTGCAAATAATAAACTAAGCAACCAATAGTTATGTTAGTTAACAATGTATTTTACTTTTGAATTTGTAACCAGCTTGTTCCGGTTAAAAAGTACGTGTCTCAATTTATAGAATTTATAGAACTGTTGTGGAATTGGTTAAAAGTCAAACGAAGCATTCCACTGGGTTAGGGGAGGTTCGCGTCGTCTTAACTTTTATCGCCTTAGGCCGACGGACACCCATGACGGGCGTGATATGAGTTACAATCAAAGGTCATAAGGAGAAATGGAGAAATGTTGAGAAAAAGAATGCTTTATTAGTGAGATTGTCTTGGGATGTTCAAAAGTTATGTAGAGGGGAGGGTTTGATCTTAAATTTTGCTGTTTTTTTGTTGAAATATTAAATATAAACCAGAAATATGAACAATTAATCAAGGAATCGTACCTGCCTATAAACATAACCCAAAATATTTTGCAAAAATGTTTGAATTTATCTAGCGACATCTATTGATATTGAGCAGTCAGGTACCAATATTTATTATCGATCAATCTCGCCCTGCCCATGGCCCATCAGCCCGCAATAGGCACAGACACTGTCGTCTGCTAGCTACGCTGCATGATAACTAACATGTGAACTGGATGCAATGTCATTTTACGACGACCGGCCCAGACTACGTCGGGAAGAGCAAAAACTTGTCAATGAATTCCATGAAATCCCGTCACCCTTATCATGGCTATGAGTGCACAGTGCCTTTAAAGGAGGAAAAGTTTAGCACAGGTGTTGAAAATATTGAATATTAATCCCATGTGTGTGTTTCGGCATTATGAACCTGTACAAGAAATTACAATATAATATATTAAGTGAATTATGGGAACTAAATAGATAAGTTTTAATTGTTTTAATTGTGCGACTAGGGATATATTTGAATGATAAAATATGGATAGTGAGAAGGTGGTAAAAGTATTAACTATTTTGTTTTCAGTACAGTTCGCTTCAAAACAAAGTTTACCCAACTTGGATATCTTTAATTAAAATGCTGTAACCACTGTGACTTTGAAATGTATTTCATGGTGAAGAGTAACATGCTGTCTGTCCAGTGGTACCTCATTCATGTAATTTCTGTCATGGATGACTAAGCACGACGGTTTAAAAAAAAAAGTTTGGCTGATGCAACGAATGTGGGTCAAGACATATGAATGTGTAGATTTAGTCTAAAATCAGTTTAAAAATCGAATGCTCCTTTGTGCTTCAATGCTTCACTATCTAAAGTGATTCAGTGTATCTAAGCTTTCAAATGAACTTGTTTGCAATGCATATGATAATCTTTATTTTATCTTAACAGCCTTCTAACTTCTTGTCTCGTGATAACTAAAAACTCTCTGCTCATTTGTCCATTGCACCATTTCACCTGCATAATTTCGCGAATAGCACATGAACTCTAAGGTTTACTGACCTTAAAGACTAAAAGAAGAAAAAGAAGTATACTTGTGTTGAGAATTACCAAGGTAATTGATCGTAGCAAAAAGATTCCCAAAAGTTTCCCAAATAAATTAATTTTGTCCATTTTGAATGACTCAGTTAAAAGGATTAAAGGATGCGGATGAGCCAAGCTTGTGTTATGATGGCAAATTAAATATCATACATTTAGCTTGTAATAAGCCCTTCCTTGAGTTTGAGTTGACTTTAACACCTTTTCTATTCAAATGTTTTCCAACTGAAGTAATTAATGAATAAATGGTTGAACCCACATTCGCTTCTTCAGCCCAACTTGGTACAAGAGGATTTTGACAATACTTTTTGAAAAGCCTGCTGCTCAGTCATCCTTGGCAGCAAAATTCTGAATAAGGTACACAGAATATCATTTGATCTTTACTATGAAATATATCTCAAGCCATAGAGCCATACAGCCATAACTTTTTAATTATAAGCTACCGAAATCGGGTATACTTTTTAATACACACTGTATAATATATATATATATGTCTGGAGCAGTTAATAGAAAAAAAGAAAGGGAATTTGAAGGCAAGTCCGGTCCCGTGCAGAAAAAAAAAGATCTTTCAAAAGTAGCTTATAATATATGACAGAAATCAAACTATGAGATGGACGATTTTATTATTATCATTTTGAATCTGTCATACGATTGAGGAAATTCGATAACTAATAAGAAAAGCATGAATTATTGTATATGACAGAAAACGCTGTTAAAACTTGTACAAATCACTAGACAGGTTCGGAACTTAGACCCCTGTTACACTTCAAGAGGATGTCTGATGCCCGCAAGCGGCAACAGAGCCAGCCCCAAATTTCAACCCTTCCCCCATTTGCACCGCCGTATGAAAACGTGGCCTTGACACCATTCATGGGTGGGATTTCATACACAAATAAAAAGAGAAAACGAGAGAAGGAAAAAACAACAACAAAGGAATACATTAGGAATAGCAGAAAGAAAAGACGAAAGAAATATGGAAAAACAAAGAAATACACAAGAGATATAAAGAGAAGATGATATAAAAATGAAGAGAAATATATATGGAGAAATAAAAATAAAAATGAAATAAAGGAGGGTAAACACAAAGAAATGCATAACGAACGACATAAAAGGAGTGAAGGAAAAACACAGAAATACTTCAGGAAAAATACAGAGGGAACGAAAAAACAAATAAATACATGAGGAAAGATAGAAAGAGTTAATGTAAAACTAATACAAAAGGAAAGACGGAAAAGGAGAGAAGGAAAAACAAAGATATATTTAAGGGAAGATAGAAAACAAGAAAAAAAAAACCCAGAAGCAATTGATAAAGAATGATAGAAAAAAAGAAAAGGAAAAACTAAGAAATACATAAAGACATATATGATAGAAGTGAAAAAAGGGAAATACAAAAGGACCGACAGAAAACAAGAGGAGGAAAACAGAAATAATTACGAAAAGTTAGAAAACGAGAGAAAGAAAAATAAATAAATATTTAAGGAAAGATAGAAAAGAAGAGAGGGAAAAAATAAATAGATAAGGAAAAAAGAGAAGGTGAAGTAAGCTTGAGACATAGACATTCACAGGAAAACTGTCACATTGCGCACTTGGTGTTCATGGCCGGCCTCAAATCTGCTATTCGTTTACACCAGCAGGGCCGGCTGCCCCTAGAGCACAACAGGATGTGGTCTCAAACAGGGCCGGCCCGGAACACCTTGTGTACGTTTATTAAGGTTTATTAATGAAACAATTTACCTTTGGTTAATTTAACTCCTAATGCATCAAGTCCCACATCACGAAGCTTGCTTTCCAGGATGGATCGAGATTTGGTGAAATCTCCTTGACTGATGTTCCAGTTGACTAGGATATCTTTCGCAGCCATGTTGTAGTTATTGTGATGAGTTGCGAGCTTTGACTGACTTATCGTAAAAGAGTACCCCAGAGCTATGCACAGATCTGGGTACTGGGCAGGTGGTATGTCAATGGCAAGTGACATCAATTCGAGTTCCTTTAAAGGTTCCATCGCTCTGTGGAAATCATGACATAAAACAATATATTACGCTGTAGTTTTCATCCTATAATGTTTGGTCCTAGGATTGGTACCTTGAACAGACCAAGATGCACATTATATTCAACGGCTACGAATAATTTGCATTTCATTCCTATGAAAGCTTTAAATAAAAGCGATAGATTTCATACTCGCGGCTCCGAAATGTGGGAAGTTGAGATATGTTTGTGTATCAACAGAAAAAAAACATCACCAACAATTAATTAAGATTTATAAATACACACCGTTCATATCACGTGAGGGAAATCAGCCGGCCACAAAAATTCCTTGGGTCTATCACAAGCTTGTGTTTATGATTAGATGGTGTAATAATTCATAACTATCCCTCTCTCAGTGTACATGTTCTTAACGCCAACACTTGGAATAAGTGCACAGGAAACCTTAAAAGACCTAAATTTGTGTAATTATTATGATATATGCCGTAACCTGACTCAATAAAATTTAAAGGAAAATACAAGTGAAAAAGGGTGTTTAAAAGTGTTAAAATCTTGTCTCTTTGTCTCTTCAAAACAAAACTATGTTTCATTGTTTTATTAGATTAAGACGTAAAAGTACTTAATGTTTCACCCCGCGCATCCTTGAGTCGACATATAAATCATATTTATACCAAGAATACGGACTATATCGAGTACTGCGCAGGTTTACAGACACTTAGTGTTAGTCAGAACAGGGTTAATTTTTTGTTTTTGTAATTATGAGCAGATTTTTTATTCCAAAGTGACATATAAATGCAAAAATCAGTTGGAAGAGATTGAAAGAAGTGCGCCTAAGTAGATGCAATATAGTAGTAATAATAATGAAATAATGACATAATTATGTTACCCTCTCTTTTAATTTTGCAGTTAATCATTTGGTAATTTGTGGAAAAAAACCTGTGGATTAAACCCCTTTAATATAAATAGTTGGCTATTTGGTCTCAAATTATGATTATTTTTAAAGGTTGCCTAAATTAGAGAGAAAATAGGTGCTCTTTCCATGTAGTTTTGCCTTCTAATCACGAATCTGCCAATCGATTGTCCAAATTATTATGTCTCATTTTGGCGAAAAGGGGGGAAAAGTAGAGGTTTTTGGACCGTTCCTTAAAACCCGTGAGCTGATTGGCTAACCCCCAAGTGACGTATGAAAAGTAAGAGGCATAAGATCTGCAGGCTGCAGCATATAATATTGTACACAGAATGCGGTATTTGAACCCTCTGTTCAACGGACAATTTATGAAAAAAGGAATTTAATCAATATAATCTTAGGAGTGAATAATCATTAGCAATATGTTTTCTACAAGATCAGAAAACGCTGTTGCCCAAATATACAGCTCTTGTTTTGTTTTTTAGCTTTTCTTTTGAACAATGTTCTCATCCATCTGAGCTTGCCGAACGAAAATTTTGCATTTGTCATAAACGCGTGCACAGCCGTTTTATGCGTCTGTATAATTATGTCCTACACATCTTTAGTACGGCAGTGACTATGTTCCCCTCGTAAATAGCGACTGGTGAACGCTTTTGTTTTGTTTACTTCACTTACGGCTTTTTTTTTTACTTCGCTTTACATAGTACGTTAGTACTGACTTAAATTTTGGCTGAATTCGAGTAACTTATATAGAGAGAGGAAAAGTGCCCGCGATTCCGAGTTGGAGTACTTTTCTGAGCCATGCGGATATACGAACTCTGATTTATCATATGATTTATCAGACCCTGAAGGCAAAGAAGCTCGAGTGGCTGAAGGCAAAGAAGCTCGAGTGGCAAGGGGAAATTCGACCATAATTATGTTTGATCCCCTCGCAGAATACGGTGAAGGGCCGTGGGTGAAGTAACTCCAGGGAGCTCCAACTCGTTGGAGCCCCCTGGAGTTACGGGTGAAGTAGACCGAAAATGCTGTCTCTCGTTCGTTAGGTCGTCTTAGCTAACGAACGAGAGACAGAATTTTCGGTTTACGGGTGAAGCTGCTGCAGGTGCTGTCGTTGAAAAACAGATTGGAAGACTTGACTCCAAGTCTAATCTTTGGAATAGCTGAATCTTTTAGCTAGCTTATCCTTCTCTTCATGCCAAATTCGGAATACAGGCCAGGATCCTCAAAATCATCTTCGGCAAAGTGATCGCTGCAGATTGTACTCCACTCACTTGGCCGGCCCTTGCCACTCCGCGTGAGCCCGCGTGAGCTTTACATTTGCGACCCACAATTTCCGTAGATTGACATCTTTAGGAAAATGATGTAGGCTTACACCATCTTTAGGGGTCTTGCTACATCCCGCAACTATACACCGATTAGGCATTATTGATGAAACTGTGTCCCAAAATCAAAGTTATTGTGAGGAATTAAACACACGAAAATACGCAATGCAAATGGTCGATGCGGTGAATATCATGCTCGGCACCGGGCTGGGCCTGCCGGGGGCCTCCGGGCGCGCACGGTATAGGTTAGTGGAATATTTTCCCTTACTTTTCATGCGTCACAGATCACGTGATCACGATGTCGCTTCGATGGGTTTTTTTAGGGGCAGGGCTTATGACTGTGTAAATCAGCAAAAATGTACTTTTCAAATGATTATAAAATATGACTGAATGCATAAACAATTGTGTGATGGATATTTTTTGGCTCCTACGAAAAATGGGCAATTATTTTTTTATTTTAGTGACCCTTTAAACATGTTAAAGTCTTCATCTTACCTCGACTGACCGACTCGTATTACTCTTTTTTATAATCTCTTTTGTGTATGTGTGCGCGCGGGTGTGTGTGTATGTTTGTAAACAGAAGGTGGGAATAAGGATTTCTTGAGCGGGTAAATCGTTTTTATACAGCATCATGAATGTAATTCGTTGAAATGCATGTCCTACCAAAAGAAAAATGAAAAAAAAAAGGAAGTAATCTGGTGGTAGATATCAGTGATATGCTGTTCTTACGGTTTAAAGTCATGGAAGTAGTAACCAAATTTGATATATTATTTATATAAACACAACACTAAAAGTAATTCCCCCTTTAATAATCGCCCTACTCCTTACTCCTAACAATACTAATACATGTACTACTGTTACTACTAATAATACTTCTACAACTACGACTAATGATACTACTTCAACAACTACTACTGCTGCTACTACTACTTCTACTACTACTACTACTACTACTACTACATGTACTGATGCTGCTACTGCTACTACTACTACTACTACTTTCATTACTACTGTTTCCACTAGTACTACTAATACTACTACGTCCGCTACTTCAGTTATTGCTACTACTACTGGTATAACAAAAAATAATATTACTACCTTGATTATCACTAATCCTTCTACTACCTCCTACTACTTTCCTTTGAAATTATTCATCTAGGAACCGTTTTATGCAAGGCGACTGACATAAACAAACCAGCTACCTCGCACCCTCCGCATATGAATGCGGAGAAGTTGTATTCTTTCTTCAACATCCAGGAATTGCCCTGTGAAAGTTGACTCCATCTTTATGAATATTAATTCCATGCTTCGCCACACTGCAAAAACCATGGTGTTAATTTCACATCATCTCGATATCAATATTAGGCTACACCAGATAAGTGATAAAAACAACACGTTTGATATTGGTCTACACCACATACTTTGATTCGAAACCGGTGTTGTTTTAACACTTATCTGGTGAAGCCCAATATAGATACCGAGATGGTGTCGCATTCCGTGCAGCACCTTTTGATTTGCATATGTTCTTCTTCGTCGTGACTGTGATATAATGATTCAGAAGCCCTGTAGGAAACACATCGACTATACACTGTACATGTTACTTCGAGAGGGAAAACTATAATAGAGTGATTTTTATGTGTACCTTGAAATCGCTTTGATAGGTGTGGATAATGAAAATATCCACTTTCTGCACTTTGAAGCAATGCAAATTTGTTATGATATTGGTAACATTATAGCGCTCCAAAGGGGATTAATGGGCTTGCTGAACACTCCTACTTGAATAAGAAGATAATAGTGCAACTGAAAATCTTACTTTCAACAATAAGATCTGATACTAAGTTGGTTCATAAGACATTTCTGAGGTTGGCCTTACAGGTAAATGAGCCTTTCAATCCCGTTTTATGTTTCTGGATATAGAGTAGGCTATATCTCCTTTTTTTCGGTAAAAAGCAGTTTCGCATAAAGAAATAACGATTAGATTTAACGCCAATATAGCTGGTGAATCAAATGTCACATGAAACTATATGAAGAGGGTGAAGGGTTTTGTTATATTGATATACAATATTATACATGTTCCTCTGAAATACATTCAGATCAGTGAAGGTATCTTTCTTGGAAACTCGAATTCTGAACTATCAAACTAATTCTGATATGCATATAACTATTTCACTCGATCGGAGTTTCAATAAATATATCTAGAGATTACAATTCAGAAATGTAAACTAAATTTCATACGATCAAAATAATAAACCAACATCGCAATAACATTATAGGATGGTATATTGCGTTTCTGGCAGGAACCCAAGATTCACGAATAAAGCCGCAGTGGAATTATTTTATGCGTTTGAACCTTTTATTAACATCGATGACGTGCATTAGTCGGTAAACAGGTATTTGAGGTGATCAAGGGAGCCAAATGACACGTGAACTTAACGTGCAATGTATCCATTAGCATCAAAAACTCCATGTATATGGCAAATTTATGCTTTTTGGAAAAGGTGCACTATTATTTATCTATTCCGCTGGACTACTTTCCCAGGTCCACATGAGCGTTGCGGCAGCCTGTCAACCCAATTTGCGTTGAGGAGCCAGTGGTCCAATCAACGTGCGTCTACAAAACTGTACCCTTTAATTTAATTTCCATATGAATGTACACAAGTCCCTTTGTATACCATTCTATGGCGACTCGAATATCAGGAATATTCAATCTGAGCGTCGTCAGTTTCCTTCTTACATACATCAGTCAGCTGCCTCGCCTTTGCTGCCGCACCCTCTAATTTGTATATGAACGCGGATAGGTTGTTTTCTACTGCAAGTTGACTCTTTATGAATATTCATACCAAGTATTGCCAAGTATAGACCAATCAGGTGCGTCAGTTTTGTACCGCACCTTCTAATTTGCATATTTGATTCTGCGTCATGACTATAATCGAATGAAGCGGAAGCCTTTTATTTGGAAATACGTCGACTCTTAAATTTAACACGTCAATTGGAGAGGCTATACCAGAATGTAATAAGCAAAATTATTTGTGTATACTTAGTTTCAGGGTGTCTAGTCTTGATTTGTGTGAAAATTCAAATGTGCACTTTCTGCTTTCTGATCCAATGCTAATTTGTTTCTGAGGATAATGGTCAAATTATTGCGGCAAATGCTCCGGGATAGTATGATTAAAAGCTGTGCTGCAAAACGAATTGACGGGTTTCCTGGTATGTCGCGAACTGATGAATCCAACTAAATTCAAAAGATTATGATGGACACGTTGATATCCTGACTCCTACCAGAATAATTATGAAAGTCAATCCATTTTCCTACGTTTCTAATCAACATGTTCATGAAAGATTATTGTGGAAATCTTTGGAATTTCGCTATAATAAGTATTTATGCATTATGGTATACAAAATATTAAATAATCTTGCTCCAAACTATTTGACTAAAAATATTACTTTCAAACGTCCAATTGTGCACTACGGTCTAACCAGTATTCAAATCTGCCTAAACCCAACACAAATAGCTGCAATAGAACATTTTTCTACAGAGCAGTTTCATGTTATAATATGCTACCTACTGAAATTAGAAATGCTACAACTTTAGGATCCTTTAAAATACTCCTTAATAATTATCTTGAACAAACACATCCATGAACAAATTTTTGACATTCACTGTGAATAAGCTTGTTTTTAAACCATTAATATACTCTTTGAATATTGTTTAGATTAGTATTTACCTTAGTTTTTATTGTGTTTTCTTTGTTGTTGTTTTGTTCGTGTTTTATGCTTTGTTAGAAGTATGCAATGATTAACTGTTATAATTAATCGTAGGACCCCAAGGAAGACCAGTGTTATTCTAATAATAACGCTGAATTTGGGCCATCCTCCGTATCTCATTTTCTCGATGTACATGATTTTGATGTCTACCTATTTTGTATATGTTTTTATATGATTCGGAAATAAATACAAACAAGCCACCACTATTTCTACTACTACTACAACAACAATTGCTGCTACTACAACTATTACTACCACCACCACCACCTCCATTACTACTATTACCTAAACTATGACTACACGTGCTTTCTACTACTGCTACTACTGCTACTAATACTACTACTACGACTACTACGACTACTATTACTACGACGACGACGACGAATACTACTACTACTACTACTACTACTACTAGTACTACTACTACGACTACTACTACCACTACTACAACTACTACTCCTACAACTTCTACTACTGCTACTTCCACTACTACTGATTCTACTACTTCTAATACCTCTACCACTACTTCTATTTCTAGTACTACTACTACTGCGACTACAAACACTAATACTTCTTCTACTATTAATATATATTATTCTACTTCTATCACTCTACGTATTGTACTATTACTACTACTACTACTGCTGCTACTTCTACTGCTACTACTACTATGGTGCTGTTACTGGTTTTTATTACTACTACAACTGCTATTTGAAATATAAAAAACTTTTTTGTGATAGTGAAGAAGGAAAACCAAAAATAATCAATGGTCGAAACTAACGTATTACAGTGTCGCTTGATAGATACAACATACTACACCGCCTAGATTAATACACTACCTAAACTGAGACCCAAATATCAGTTCTACCGTTAAAAGCAGTTGTGCCAACCTCATGAATGCAACACTACAAAAGTTGACATACCTCTTGCTTACAATGCCTTGCATCTATTGTTGAACTGTAAAAGCCCTTGACTTGACGGATCTATTGATTCAAAGAACTGTGATAGTTCAAAATATTTCTAATCATAAAAATAAATCAAGAATATGACGGAACGTTGTCTCCTTGGTAACTTGCGTGCTGGGGATTAGGGGACTTGACGGTACGGTAGTACAATTAGATCTCTTCGCTAACTTCTGTTGTTAATTTGTATTTCATTTTGGTTGAAAATCTGGATGATGGCAATATGAACATAATGCCTATTTTGGACGGCACTTCCGATTTGAATGAATGATAAAAGCACAGAGTTTGGTATCGTTGCAGGGCGGTCTTTCATGTTAATTATTTACAATGTGTACGAAATTTGTTCTAATACTATAGCATTGGCAACTCTCGTGGGTAAATTTACATAATGTGAGAAATCAATTGAATTGACTGAAATAATTTATCAAACCGGAGACATGAAATGTATTGCTGACTTCTGCAAATAATTGATATTGATCTCTGTAGGATTTTTGGCTTCAAATACATTTACTAAAGTGTGTAAATTTTGAATCATTTACCTTATTCTGGTTTGAAAGCAGAATTTCAATTTTCAATACTCCTCTGTCCCTCAAAGAAAATAAATAACTGCGAAAGGGTTGCAAGGGCTGCCTGTCGTTGTTTGTACCTGGTGTAGCCGAAAACCACTCAACCCGCCTCCGTGGTCTAGTGGTTAAGGTCTTTGGCGTACAGTGCCAAAGACCCCGGTTCGACTCCCGGCGGAGACAGTTTTTGCAAACCCTGCAGTTATTTCCACAGAAAGGAACTCTGTCAGGAGGAACAATGAATTTAGCTACGCAAATTATTTCAATCAATTCAATTGATTTCTAACATTATGTAAATTTACCCACTGGAGTTGCCAATGCTATAGTATTCTCACACATTCTCACACATTATATATATATATATATATATATATATATATTCATCGTACTGTTGTTAATGACACAATTGATAGGAATAATACAAGTCAATCAAATTCATAATTTATAATTTACAATTCATGAAGAGAAAGATTAAAAGGAACATTCGTCGCCATCCCCCCGCCCCCTTCCCTCGTGATCTAAACTACTTGAAGAGTTTAGAATGGATACTTTAGATAAGCAGAATTCGATCTTTCTTTTTTTTTTTTTTTACCTTTTATTAGTATAAGAAAGATAACTCATTATGAACGTAACAGAAATACTCTACATCACAACCATTAGCTAAATAAAAGGCGTTTAAATCATGAAGGGTAATTTCTTGCTATACAACTTCACTTAAATTATTTAAAGTTTGTATAGATACATATGATTTATCCATAACGGGTGTATTACTTAAGTGTACACATTCCTAGCGATGTAAGTGAGATTTTAGCTTTAGAACGGCAATATAGTTATACAATTATAATTTATGTACTTTGATATCTAGCTATTAAGGCCAAACCTGGAATAATGATAATAACAATGACATGTGACTTATGAGCTCCTTTTTTCTAATTCGAATCTCTTATTTTCTTATGATATCTGGGTTTATTCACTCATACATTTCTAACCATGAACTTTCGTTATGAACATCAATATCTTTATCTTTTAACTTTGCAAGAATTAAAATACTAATTGTGACCAGTACAACATTACGTCACTGAAACCAACCAAATGTATATGGCGCAGTGCCCTTAATGACAAAATGAGCGCAAAATGTAAATATGTGCAAAATGAGATAAGGTTACAATTGGAAGCATCTTACTAATATATATATTAACTCATTGACTTCATAATAATTAAATAAATGGAATTGCTATTTTTTTTGTTTTACCTTTTATAATTCTTAACATATCAAAATTCGATTTTATTCATTGAATTTAGGACAAAGTATGCAGGAAATATATATTTCTTTTTAATAGAGAGGACACAACGAACCTCAGGCAACGAATTATTGGTGGCCCTGCCCTATATCCAGAATTAATCAGCATCAAAAACTCTAGGTATATGCCAAATTACATGTTTTTGCGAAAAGGTGCCCAATTATTTCACTATTCTGCTGGACTATTTTCCCAGGTCCTGGGCGTTGCTGCCGCCTGAGCTTAAGCTGTGTTAAGTAGCGGTCCAATCAACGTACGCCTACAAAACGGCAATGATATTATGGAATGGTTTGTTCCTCTTCTGGAGGGACTGAACGCTACAAAAGTTATCGTGTTTAATGACATACCGACCGTGAAATTCTCTTTGTGCGTTTCAACCTTTAACCTCGATGAGGTGCAGGTAAACATGAATTTGAAGTAAGTAGGGTCCATGGAGTAAGTAAGAGACAGAAATCGAAACTGAACTTAAAGTGCAATGTATTTATTACTATCCAAAATTTTACGAAAGTTCTCTTGCTCGCTTTCCAGCAGCCCGACCATCAATGGCCAATATTTCTGTTCAATCCTTTTCTGATGATGTGCACTACACAAATCAGTTCGCATTGTATGCACCTCTCCCCCATCATGTCTAGTATTTGTTCTTTTGAGATATTCTTCAAACATGGTACCCTCAACAACCTGACATCACATTTAGACCGCTTGTAGTCTTTTGTGATTCTTACTACACAAAGTCCATCATTCAGTTAGATTTAGCAGTAGTGACTGACTATATATAGCATTTTTGGAACATTATTTTCAAGGTTTAGTTTAGTGATTTATCACACCAATACAACTCCAAAAATCACTATTACTACCCCCATACATATCGCCAGCATCACCACGACCTGCTACTGTTGATAGTTTCAATTTCAATTCATTCAATTTATTTCAATAATTTTTGGAAAAAGCTACATTTACAACAACAAAAAATACAGACGAATAACAGTAAAGTGGGGCATGAATGAGGAGACAGCATAGGAATATTGGTGCCGCCACCAAAAAGTGGAATTTCTCTCCCAGAAATCATTAAATTCTGTTGTTTCCTTTACTCAATTAAAGCCAAAGTTAAAACGATGTTACTATCGGAATATACACGGTAAAATTTCTGGGTCAACTCTTGATGATGATGATCATCATCACCGTTATCATTATCATCATCGTCATCATTTCATCATCACTATGCTTTTAACTTAGGATTTCAATTATTTATCCATTCTGCTTTTTTAAACATGTTTTAGCTATTTCATAGTATTTGTCTGGGGCTGCCACATTCTCAAGCAAATTGCTTATAATGGCAGTCCTTCTTCCGCTAATGATTTTATATTTGATGAATTACAATAATATGACAATTTATCATTTCGTGTTTGTTTTTGAAAAATGATAGTTACATATATTCGTTGAGAATAAGCATAGTGGCATTATAAATACAAGGCCTATTTTCGACAGCATTTATTTCCAACTTGAATGAATGATGAAATTTCAGAGCTTGGTATCATTGTAGGGTGGCCTTTAAAGCATGGCATGCAAAAATATGAATTTACATACATGATCACATATTGTCCAAACAAATGAAAATAAGTAGATATCGACAATTTTGATATTTCCATGCCTTAAACTGAGGATACATAGTTTGGTATTATCAAAATCATTCATATTAATAAATGGTAGACCTTATCTTATTTTATCTGCTATCCTATCGGAGCGGACCATTCGACTATTTAGAGGAGTGCAATGGTACATTTATCCAACCTCGAAAATTTTCAGGTATGCCAAAATTAACTGACTTTTCAATCAACGTGACGAGTTATTTCCAAGGTAAATTAAAATATATTGCTCTAAACACATCATGAATTATGTTTGATTTTTAAAAATATTTTCCCGTTAACATCTCTTGTTAAGTTTAAATGTTGAAGCCAACCTTCAATAGGAATCAAAGGGAGTATTTGGCCACGTATCAAGGTCAATACAGTGTAACGCCATTATTAAAGTATGTTTTCAAATTATATTGGAAATCCCTTCAAACATAAAAGCCTTTAGCATGAATATGTATGAACTATAAAAAAGAGCATGTCTAAAAATATTTAACCAAGACTATCGTAGGCCAATTTGTTAGATCGCTCGATCACTTCTCTCACTTGCAAGTATTCTATAAATTCAATGCAGTGGTGTTAATGACACTTCAGTTAATACAAATAGTAAAAGTCAATCAAAGTCATAATTTACAAAGTAATGAAGAGACGGATTGAATGAACAGTTGTTGCCCTGATAACAATTTAAAACGGAAATTTGAAAATGATATAATTTTGCATATAGGCCCACAGAATCTATAGGGCTAATTTATAATGGGCACCTGCGCTATGTATTTTGTTGATTTCACATATTCAGGCTGGTATTGCAAACGCCTGTTTGACTTAAACCCCTGTCTGCGTTAAAATAGAGCTTGAATTAAAACTGACTTACACAGCAAGTCCAGTCTAAATATCTATACAAAGTTAAACCACACTAGACATGCTAGTCTGGAGTTAAATATAAAACTGGAGCTCAAAATGGGATTTTTTTTTTAAAACTCCGGTTTAAAGGGCAGGTATAGACTGGGCCATAATGTTTAACTGCTCATAGTTAGAACATTGCACAAGAATATCACATTAGTGGCATCATAAAAGCAGGCTTAGACTGGGTTTAATTGAAACTGGAGTTCAGAATAGGTGTCATAATGTTTAACTGGTCATAGTTAGAACATTGTACATAAGGGCAGGTTTAGGCTGGGTTTAAACCACACTTTGACCGTGGTTTAATTTAAACCGAAGTTCAGAATAAGGGCTATAATGTTTTACTGATTATTATTAGAAGCACTGTACTCATAACAAATTAGTGGCATGATAAGGGCAGGTTTAGACTGGGTTTAAACTACACTTTAGACTACGGTATAATTCCTAATAGCTTTATAATGGAATGTAACTTTATTTGAAATCATGGACATCTAAAGCACTTGTCCGAACTTTGAGTTCAGGAGCTCATCATAATATATACCCGGTGGTGGACACTTTTTTTAATGCGCATAACTGACCTCAAGGCCCAAATTATAGGTGGCCCTATATCCAAGAATTGGTGTGTGTGTGTGTGTGTGTGTGTGTAATAGACCGCTTCTGTAATGTTATACATATTTCTGCACATATATTCTCTGACCATTTAGTGACGAGCTATTCATTAACGTGTTTTTTATAAATGTTTGCATACATCATTTGTTGCTATGCCCGGCAAGCTTTCAGGTTGTCAAGAACAACATTTGAAAGGTATGTATAAAATTTGCAGACATTACCGAAGCGGTCTATTGGGTTTTTACAGACGTGTATCAATCAGATATGATTATTTACGTCTGGGGACCGACCTTTAACGTCACCATCCGAAACACGTGACTCAGTCTCGAACCTGGGTCCGCGAAATCAGTTTATAACTTCCACTGTTAGCTGGATTACAGGTGCACGCCACAAGCCCAGTTGAGCATCAAAAACTCTATGTATACGGTAAATTCCATGTTTTTTTTTAATGAATAGGTGCACAGTTATTAAAGTTTACTACTCGGCTAGACTAATTTCCCAGGTCAACATGGCATGCATGAGCGATGCTGCAGCTTGTCGACCCAATTTGCGTTGAGGAGCGGTCCAATCAACACGCATCTACAAAACTTAACCCTTTAATTTGCATATGAATGTGTACAACTTCCTTTGTAGTTTAACATGTAGAAATCGTTCCACACACGACGACTCCAATGTCATGAATATTCAAAATAAGCGTCGTCAGTTGTCTTCTTATATACACCAATCAGCTGCGTCGCCTTTGCCATGTCTTCTGCCGCACCCTTTGATTTGCATGTGAATGCGAATAACTTGCAATATATTTTAATATATTGGAATCGCCCTGCGCTTCTTGTTTGTTGAAGATTTGTTTTTCCAGACATGTATCAAGTCTGGGACCGACCTATAACGTCACCATCCGAGGTTGTGATAGTTGACTCAATCTTAATGAATATTCATATCAATCGCTGCCAGTGTTCTTTAATCAGCCGCACATTTTGATTCGCATGTTTTCTTCTGCGTCACGACTATATGATTCAGAAGCCTTGTTGGAAGTACGTCAACTCTTACATTAAACACGTTAGTTCTAGATTCTATTCAAGAGTTTAAGAAGAATAATATGAGTGTATACGTACTTTCAAATTGTCTAGTCCTGACAGGTGTACAAATGTCCACTTTCTGCTTTCTGATCCAATGCAAACTTGTTTCAGAGGATGATGGTCAAATTACTGCAGGCATTGCTTCAGGATATTATGATAAATAGCTGTGCTGCAAAACGAAGTGACAAAACGGTTCCAGAATTAGTTTATTTCAAAGGACATATATTAGATTTAGCTAAAAGGCAAACGTGCCTTTAAATCCGACGTTCTGTGTCTGCATATAGAGAAGGCTTTTGCTTTTTACTTCGGGGAATAGCAGTGCTGTATGAAGAAATGACGAATAGTTTCCTGGTCCGTATAAAATTGATGAATCCAGTGTCATATAAAACTATATTCCTCCCAAGGAGGGTGTATACTTTTTATTGTCTTCGTAGAAAAGAAGTTTAATCAGGAATACATGTAGATCAGTTCGGATATCTAATAGATAACTGCCTAATTCTTAAAAACTCCAATTCTGCAGTTCAAAACTGTCACTGGTGTGCGCTTAAATCTAGTATTCAGAGCTCACGATGTGTATCTGTCGCCCCTCCAAATGAAAACTAAATTTCAAACTGACTCCAAAAGGCAATAGCATATTTTTTATCGGTTTGTTCCGCTTCTAGTACTAACCCAACAAAAGATTATGAAGAGACCATGAAATTCTTTTGTGCTTTCCATCCTATAACTTCGATGACGTGCTTTAAATGTAAACAGGCATTAGAAGAGAGCAAGGAACAGGAATGCAATGTATTGCTTTCTATCTTCTGTACAGAAAGTACCACTTCTACTACCAACGCCGGAACCACTACCATCACCATTGGTAAAGAGATAACGAAGGAATCTAAATGTATAAAATACAGGTCGTTTAAGAGGTTTAATGAAAATGGATTTATGCAATATGGATTGCAGCTTTTGGGGTCAAAATAATGATATTGATGTTCTATGGGGAAAATGGAAAATATCTTCATTAAATATTGTTGATATAATACCTTTAAAGGCACGTAGAATTAAACGCCAAGTCCACCTCAATATCAAGTTGATTTGAGTAAAATTAGACAAGCAAAACAGTAAAATTTCACTGAATTCGGATGTAAAATAAGAAAGTTATGGCATTTTGAAGTTTTGCATTATTTCATGAAACAGTGATATGCATAGCATATGCATTTGCATATGCATATGCAAATGAGTGAACCGATGATGTCACACACTCACATTTACTTATGTATTTTATTATATGAAATTTCAAATATTTCAATTTTTATAGATGTGATAATAAAGAATCCCTTCCTTGTATGAAAATAAGTTACAATAATGATGATTTTACATGTTCCATATGGAGTCAAACCATGTTTTACATCACTGAAGCAAAAGAAAAAATTAAATATATGATATTTCATATAATAAAATACATAAGGAAAAGAGAGTGCATGACATCATCGGTTCACTCATTTGCATACCGCCCATGTTATGCATATCACTGTTTCGTGAAATAATGCAAAACTTCAAAATGCCATAACTTTCTTATTTTACATCCGATTTCAATAAAATTGTCAGTGTTATGCTTGTTTAAATTTACTCTATTTATTCCAGTCAACTTGATATTAAGGTGGAATTGGCCTTTAAAGAAAAACATACGCCTTGAATTACAAGTGATATACGGGATATTATGATACACCGAGATCAGAAGTTGAAGAAATTCATGAAATCAAATGCTGAAGTTGATTGGGTCATGTATAAAAAAGACAACTTAGAACTTTAAATTAATAGATTAGTTAAGTCAAGTAAAAATAAATATTTTTATCAAAGAATTTTCGATTGTAAAAATGATAATAGTGAATTATGGAAATGTATTAAGGAAATACTACGTGCCAAAGATAAACCTTCTTTAAATAAAGTTGTAGACGAGGGACATGAATTTGATGACCCGGTGTATATTGCAAACCATTTTAATGATTATTTCATATCAGTCACTAAGGACTTAACTGCTGATAGTAGTGAAATCTCTGGCAGTCAGTTTTTGGCTCAGCATAATTCATCTCAAGAAAATGTAACTTTCAATTTACCCATTGTAAATGCTGTTGTTGTGTTAAACGTCATAAAAATTGTAAACACTAATTGTATACAAAGTGAGTTATTTGGTGAACATTTATTCTTGCAAACTTGAATTAAGTCTTTTAAAGGAAAATTAAAGCAAACTTTGTTCCATTTATTGACTTGCAAAGAATTTGGTCAGAAAAGACAGTTACAAAATCTGAAGACAAAAGTGGCATTTATTTCAATGCTTTTAGTTAATAATAGAGATGTTGTGAATGAATTTATACAATTAAGGTTGACAATGAAAGGAATTTGTTGTTAATTAAACAAGTAATTTGTCAATTTGAGATAAATTAGTTTCAGTCAAGGCTAAAAGATTAATTTGAAAAGTGGTTAAAGCAAAGAGTCAGTTTTAATAGGACATGATTTAAAAGTTATTTTGTTGAGACAAAGGTATATTTTAGATGAAAACAAATTATAGATATTCAAATGTGGTTCGTTTAGACACTTAGTAATTGAGATTTTGTTTGTCTTTCTTTTATGCCTACAGATTGAATTAAACAGTAAACAGTATATGTATACGTCAGGGAATTATCTGTCAGAGTCTTCCAAGCTCAATAAAAGTTCGTCACAGAACCCTATTAATACAATTTCGTGTAGTAACAGTTTCAGTCATTGCATTGCTCGATGGTCAACCGTCCATCAATGCTTCTTGTGGCCTAGATGGCATAAATTGTAAAATACTAAAAACTATGTGGTCAAAGTGAGTCTTTTTCATCTTGTTGCTTCCTCGTGAATGGAAGGAAGCTAAAGTTTTACCTCTTCATAAAAAAAAAATTTGAAGAATTTTCGATCTATCTCTGTGTTAAGTGTATTTTCTAAGATAATAGAAAAGATTATAAACATGGAACTGTATTCGTTCTTGAATGATACTGATATTTTATCTGAAAACCAATTCGGATTTAGGAAAATATATTCAACTGAAACTGCCTTGGTCTGTATGGTTAACGATTGGTTTACAAGTATTAATAATGGGAAAATGGTTGGTGTTATTTTCATAGATCTCAAAAAAGCGTTTGACTTGGTAGACTTAGATTTGTTATTATGTAAGTTGAAATATCACGGTTTTTCCTCAAATGCCATCAAGTGGTTTCACTCTTATTTATTCAAAGCGTGTTAGTGTAGACGGGGCATTGTCTGACAGTAAAACAATTTGTAAAGGTGTCCCACAGGGATCTATCTTGGGCCCAAATTTATTTTCCATATTTTATAAGTAATATGCCTAAGGTACTGAAACACTCTAAACTTGTTTTGTACGCGGATGATACATCGATATATGCGGAAGGTACAACTTTATCTGAATTACAAAGCAAATTAGAAGAAGATTTTTAAAATGTTGACTTGTTAGAAAGAAACCACATGATGATAAATTATGAAAAAGCAAAATGCATAATAATTGGTACACGAACAGGACTGTAGCAATCTGTGCAGTCTAATGAAACCCCTTTTAACATGATTTGTGATAACCATGAGAAACAAGTTTTATCCTTTGAATGTTTGGGAGTAACGATAGATAATGAGCTGTCGTGGAAGGAACATGTATCCAAAGTATCTGGTAAAGTAAGCAGGAATCTTGGTGTAATAAGAATATTAAAATGGTGTGTTAATGAAAATACAGCACTCACCATGTATAATGCTATGGTTATGCCTATCCTAGATTATTGTTGTACTGTTTGGGGATAGATTCAAGGAAGACACTGAAAGATTAATCAAGTTGCAGAAAGGGCTGCTAGGATGATTTTAAAAGCAGATTTTATGACTCCTTCTGATACGTTATTCGCTTCTTTAGGCTGGACGCATTTTGTACATATATAGAGTTCGTTTTTTTCAGATATATATTAACGTTTAAATGCATGAAAGGTATTGCCCCCTCATGTTTGTCGAAGCTATTTAGTTTAAGGAAAGACCTTGATACACATGGAACTAGATCATCGTCCCCAAAATAAGTTACGTTATCCCAAATGTAATACAGAATCCTTCAAACATTCTTTTAACTATTTAGTGTTGTATAGTGGGCTGGAAATTATAACTAAGCTAACAAATATAGTAGAAGACAAAAACAAAATAGAGCTTGCAGAAATAGGTGTGGTCTGGTGTGTGGTTTATTCCAGTCTCCCTGTAGGCTGTATCAAACATATACAAGTCTCACATAGTATTCAAGTGCACTCATGTGCATTCATATGTAAAGACACTTTCATTGTTATCCAAGAACATCATGAATTAGTTATGAGCAGGTGCTCTGCAAAGCCAAGCTGGCATGAGGTTTAATGGCATGCAAAAACATAACATTCACCCCCTTTTTGAAATTGATTTGATCAACCTTAATTTTTTTATAAACAAAAATCCCTGAACTAGAATATTTTAAATTTCAACGACTTCAAACTTGTACAAGACCGTACATGTATGAATTTGTCTGTTCATTTATACAATTCCGAAGTATAAATGTCCCTTCTTAAAAAATTTAATTTCTTTCCTTTGCAAAGTACCTGTACCTGTAGAAACCAATTTATCACTTTTAAGTACACCAGAACATGCATCATTTAAATTATTTTTGACGAAAATTGTACCTTAGTAATTTCAAAACCTTCCAGAAATTATCATTAACACTTTGTTGCTTTAAATACACTGCTAGAGAATAATACTTCTTTGCATGTTTACTCGATATACTTGGTAATTTAAACTGTTTCAAATTACAATGTGCAATATAGAAGTATATATGCAATGTAATGACAAATTCCATAATGAAACGAATCTTTTGTAAACATACATGAAAATATCTGAGTGAGTTAATAATAAGTACATACTTCTTACTTTGCATCATGTTTATGATAATACCCCAGCAAACACAAAACGTTTTCAGAACGTTTGCAAAACATTTTTATTAGGTCCGCTACGTCTCCGTCTTTAATACACGTTCACAAAACGTTTTTATTAGGGCTGCTACGTCTTCGTCTTTAATAAACGTTTAGAAAACGTTTACAGAACGTCGAAGTTTTGACTTAATATAACAATTGCCGCAAATTCACAGCTAGTTTTTTGATGACGTCCAAAAACGTTCACAAAACGTTTTTAATAGGTCCGCTACGTCTTCGTCTTTAATAAACGTTTACAAAACGTTTTTACTAGGTCCGCTACGTCTACGTCTCCGTCTTTAATAAACGTTTTCTAAACGTTCTTAAAAGGTTTTCTGAATTGTAACGAACCTGTGCTTAATATTTTAGCACTATGCTGTAGTAAGGGATGGGTATAAGTAACAGCACATCCGCTATAACGTGTAGACCAATGGGGATTGCAACGTATCGGTATAGGTACTGCTTAATGAAGGAAAATTAGCATAATTCGCATATTCAAATTATATATTATATATTATATTTGTCATGACTCATTTTGATAGATTATTTGTTGGACAAGTTATCTGGACGGGAATCAGTGGTTACATTTGATAATTCAGTCGGGGTTATATTGTTTTAAGCGAAAGTGTTGTTTTTACTAACTGTTTCACAATGATTTGTCATATGGCTAAATATTGGAATACAAATTGTGTGTTTCGGATGGTGACGTTAAAGGTCGGTCCCAGACGTAAATAATCATACCTGATTGATACACGTCTGTAAAAACCCAATTACACACCTTACACACGTGTGTGCGAGGATTATGTGCTTAGGACTGGCCATCACATTGTATCCGCCCCCTGAGTAGCCCGATCAATCTCACCGAGATTTACTCTTGGCTTCCATTCTGTAACCTGTACACTTGTGTTGCTTAAAGGTAATGATTAACCCAGCTAACAATCGGACGTTTTCTGAACGTTCTAACAACGTTCCAAGTTGGTTCTTTGGACGTTTCGTAAAAACGTTTTTTGGACGTTTTTTTGTGGAAGGTTTTGGACGTCCAGAAAACGTTTTATTGGACGTTTTTAAAACGTTATAAAACGTCCAATAAAACGTCCAAAAAACGTTTTTACGAAACGTCCAAAGAACCAACTTGGAACGTTGTTAGAACGTTCAGAAAACGTCCGATTGTTAGCTGGGACATATCCACTACACATAAAAGTATCTGGCTAACTAAGCCTAACAATTATTCTCACTTTAGAATAACTTCTGTGGTAACTATTCTTGTTACCTGACATTAATGTATTCAACTCAGTGTTTAACATAATCTTTCAAGTAACTCGGTTCTTTCCGAATTCTTGTACTTCTTCTTACTCTCCGTTCTGGTGACTCATCTTGGAATTCCTGTTGGGATTCCCCCTCTACACTCTCCTGAACATTTGTGCATGGTGACAAATGAAAAGCATTGCAAATAGTGATATCTTGCAACTGATAAGTAGCATCTCCTTTTTGCTTGATAATTTTCATTGGAGAACCAAATTTCACTTCACCTTTGTGAACATGTCTCTGTTTTCTCACACGAACATAGTCTCCTACTGAAAACTTAGGAACCCTTGCTTTCCTTTTCTCATCTGTGTACTGACTTGATTTTCTTTGATTCAACTCTACCCTTTTTCTCACTTCCTCTTTAGAACTCTTTTGATTTTGGAGGCATCATACTCTTCACATCTAGTTTCGTTCTCATTTTCCTCCCATGTAGAAGTTCTGATGGAGATACACCTGTAGTTTGGTGTGGCGTTGACCTATACGCCTCTAGCAACTCAACAACTGACTCTTTAACAGACTTCCCTTCGATCCTAGCATTCTGTATACCTGATTTTAGAACTCTGTTAAATCTTTCTACCTCTCCATTTGCTCTAGGATAATACAAAGAAGATTTACAATGAGTGATGCCATTCTGCTTAAGGAACTGTTCAAACTCAAATGAAACAAACTGAGGACCATTGTCCGAAATCAAATGTGTAGGAATTCCCTCTCTTGCAAACAATGACATGAGTCACTTTACTACAGAATGCTACTTCTGGCCATTTGCTATGGTAATCTACTACGACTATTGCAAACCTCTGATCATGAGGAGCATCTACGAAAGGACCAGTAATGTCAATAGAAATCTTTTCCCATGGTGACTCTGGGAATGAAACTGATTGCATTGGAGCACTGTAAGTGTGCTGTGACTTATCATTCTCTCTACAAGTAACACATGACATTATCCTTTCTTCAACTACCTTATCCAATCTAGGAAACCAGTACATCTCTCTTAACCTACTTTTGGTACGCACAATACCCTGGTGTGCTGAGTGAGCAAAGTTGACAATCTTTGACTGAAGTACTGTCGGAATTACAATCCTATTTCCTCTCATTACAATGTTATCTACTACTGACAACTCTTCTCGAAGCATAAAGTACGGCTTCAATTCATCAGGTATGGTCCTATGATTTGTAGGCCAACCTTTCTCTATGTACTTCTGAACTTCAACCAAAACTCTGTTATTTCTGGTTGCGTCTTGCAACTCTTCAATCGTTACTGGACAATCTACTTCTACAAAATTCAAGACAAACTCATCATCTTTATCCAAATTTACATCTTCTTCCTTCTTACTCAATGGTAAGCGAGACAATGCGTCTGCTACGTAGTTATCACTACCTGCCTTGTATTCTACAGGGTAGTTAAACTGCAACAACTGAGCAGACCAACGAGCTATTCTCATCGGTTGCCTGCCTGTACCTCTTGTACTTAACATGGTTACCAATGCTTTGTGATCTGTCCTAAGTACAAAATGCCTACCCCAGAGGTATGTGTACCACTTATTACACGCCCAAACACAAGCTAAAGCCTCTTTTTCACCAGTGGAGTACTTTCTTTCAATGGGTGTAAGTGATCTAGATGCAAATGCAATGGGAGTGTCTACCCCACCATCCCTGACTTGACTAAGTATGGCTCCTAGCCCATAATCAGATGCATCGGCAGTGCTGCCAACCTAAAATCGTATTCCTTAACTTTTACGGTTGATAAGGGGGTATGGCATTGTGTATCACAGGCAAAAATTTAGAACAGTTCTTGTAACCCAGAGCCATAAATAGTTAATGCCAGTGGATAACAAAAGGTTGTTCGAGTAGACAGGTGCGATGCATTATGGTAATGTTGTGTTCCAAATTAATTCCAGACATCCATAGATGTTGGTACCCCCTTATCAAGTGTAATAGGAGCGAAACTGGGTGAGGAATCCGTACTAGTTGGCATGTCTGCATCGGTGGTGACAACTGTAGGAAGATCAGGACTGAATAACCCAAGGACTACTTTCTGTGCTATGATCGTTTTGATCTGATCAAAAGCATCTTGTTGCGCATCCCCCCAAACGAAGGATACATCCTTACGAATCAAACATCTCAAAGGTTCTACAACGGTAGCATAATTAGGTACAAACTTAGCATAGTCGTTTATCATACCCAACACTGATCTGAGCATCCCAATATCTGTGGATGCTGGTGCTTCTAGGATTGCTTTAACATGACTATCATCGGGTGACAAACCCTTACTACTGATACAATGTCCAAGGTAACTGAGTTCTGACAAGTGAAACTGACACTTCTTGGGGTTCAAGCGTAAGCCTGCTGACTGTAGCTTGTCTATCACATTCTGTAGATGATTATCATGCTCAGCTCTGTCCTTCCCATAGACGATTACATCATCTAAGTAACATTGTACTCCAGGTAGACCAACTAAGATGATGCTCATCATCTTCTGAAATGTAGATGGCGCTGATGCTAGCCCAAAACATACTCGTTTGAAACGATACAACCCATCATGAGTAATGAATGCAGTGAGATCGCGACTCTCTTCGTGTAACTCAAGCTGGTGATATGCTGACGCTAAATCCATCTTGGAGAAAACAGTGGATCCTTCCAACTCTGAAAACAACTCTCCAATATCTGGAAGTGGAAACTTATCTACTACAATAGCTTTATTCACTTCGCGCAAATCAACGCATAATCGCACATCTCCCGATTTCTTTGCGGTAACAACAATGGGAGAAATCCATTCACTGGAATCAATTTTCTCGATCACGTCTTCCTTCTCCAATCGCTTTAACTCCTGCGATACTTGATCCTTCACAGACAATGGAAGTCGTCTCAGCTTCTGCTGAACGGGAACGTGATCTGCTTTCACTTTGACACGGTGCTTGAAGTTATGCGCCTTTCCAAGACCTGTCGCAAATAGTGTAGGAAACTTCTGTGCGATGTCGCTTCCATCTGTTGACGTAGAAGATGACGTCGATGAAGTAGTATTATCCTTTACCGTCTCAACGTAAAGGGTGCTACCTTCGACTCGAAGATTCAACTCTTCGAAAATATCTCTGCCAAGCAAAGCTGAACCTCTGCGTACGACGAATATCTTTGCGATCGTAGACTTGGTTCCAACCTTGACACGTGTCTCGAAGATACCAACTACAGTAATGTTTCCCTCGGAATAATCTGAAATGTTGACGTTTGCAGACTGAAGAGCTTCTACAACGAAGTGCTTCTTGTAGACGCTGAGTGGAATTATTGACACACTAGAGCCAGTGTCAACAGTCATCTGAACCTTGGCTTTCCCAGCAAGTTCAACTTCACACCATATCGGCTTCTTTGGGTGTGTGTTAACGGTTAACACTTGTGGCGATTCACGTTCAACTCCGTCATCATGATCACGAACGACTCGAACCTTTATGGTTTTGCGGCAAACCGCAGCCCAATGTCCAGTTTTCCCGCAACTGTAACATTTAGTTCCTTTTGCCTTACATTTCTCGTCGAATGAGGCATGAAGAGTGCTACCACAATTTGTGCAGGTCTGTTTCTGTCCTTTTCTGTCTCTACTGTTGTGTTTCTGCTCTTTTCGTTGTCCTTTCATTTTCTGTCTCTTTAGCTTGTGAACACTTTCGCGAGCAATTTCACTTCCCTGAGCTATTGCTCTGGAATCTCGTTCCGCATCTTCAATGCAACTACTGCAGTCAAGAACCTTCTTTAGCGTTAAATCAGGCTCAAGCAACAATCTCTCGCGAATTCGTGTGTTGTAGCAGCCTTCAACCACTTGATCACGAATCATTTCCTCCTTCAAGTCCCCAAACGCACAGTGCGTTACAAGTTCTTGCAAGGCTGTGACATACTGTAATACAGTCTCATCAGACCTCTGCCTTCGTCTTCTGAAACCATATCGCTCAGCAACGATGTTGATTCGTGGCACAAAGTACGCTTCTATAGCTCCTAACGCCTTCTCATATGCGTCCTCGTTCGAGCTCGTCACTGAAGCCATGTTCAAGGAGTAGTATATCCTCTGGCCTTCAGCTCCTAAACAGTGTAGAAGAAGCGCCTTTTTCCTCTCTGGTGGAAGAGCATTGCTACCTGAAGCTAAAAATAGTTCTCGAATTGCTGTCTCCATAACTTCCATGGAGTGGATGGAGAACCCGGTGATGACAGAAAACATGAAGGTGGTGGAATTGACATTTTGGAACAGAAAGTTAAATGCAGGAACAAAATCAGTTAATTATTTCCAAATCCGTAAACATCCTCGTCGCCAGAAATATGTTGTATAGTGGGCTGGAAATTATAACTAAGCTAACAAATATAGTAGAAGACAAAAACAAAATAGAGCTTGCAGAAATAGGTGTGGTCTGGTGTGTGGTTTATTCCAGTCTCCCTGTAGGCTGTATCAAACATGTATAAGTCTCACATAGTATTCAAGTGCACTCATGTGCATTCATATGTAAAGACACTTTCATTGTTATCCAAGAACATCATGAATTAGTTATGAGCAGGTGCTCTGCAAAGCCAAGCTGGCATGAGGTTTAATGGCATGCATAAACATAACATTTAGCAGTCTCACTTTGGAACAGTTTGGAACCATTTCTTGCATCCTTCCGTCAATATTTGCATAATAATCATTAATTGCCTTCCTTATTATTCAATTTGTTTATCAACTGCGTTTGTAATTTTAGCAAACATGTGTTATGTCATTGCCGAATAAGATGTTTTTAATTTGTTTATTACACATAATGATATTGATTAAATATTCATGTATGATGCTCGCATTTTATTTCTATTGTGTACAGGACCACAAGGAGGAGCAGCGTTTGTTGATTTGGTTCCCTGGTTAAATATTGTGAATAGATAAATAATTAAATTGTGAATAAATCACCGCTATAATACCCGGTCGCCACGACTCCTACTACAAATACTGTTATCTATGCTACTACCATTTATGCCACATTAACTAATGCAACTATTAGTGTTGCTACAGCTGCTTCTACTAGTTCTACAGCAAAAGCAACAACTATTAAATTTACTACTACTACTACTACTACTACTACCACTTATACCACTACTACTTCTTGTTATTCTACTACTATTACTACTTCTACATCAACAACAACAGCAACAGCTACTACTACAATACTAACTGCAACTATTACTAATACTGCTACTACTACTACTAATACTAATACTTCTATACTGCTACTATTATCACTACTATTACTACTACTACTACTACTCCTTCTACTACTACTACTACTACTACAAAAACTACTACTACTACTACTACTACTACTTCAACTAATGTTTCTACTTCTTGAGCTGCTGCTGCTACAACTACTACTTTTATAACTATTAGTTGTACTACTACTACTACTTCTCTTACGCCAACTTCTGCTTCTACTTCTAGAGTTGCTGCTACTACTATTATTATTACTACTACTCCTACTAGTTTTTACCACTACAACTGCAACTACTGCGGCAGATAGGACATTCGATGTTCCTTTACTCCATGCATCTCTTCATAATTTGCAAATCATATTTTTCTTTTCCATTTTGCAAGGTATCATTTCGCAACAGCACAGAAACGTTTTCCTTTGGTCTCATTTCATTTTGACTGCAAGCATGTTTTGACAGGTGTTGTTGTTGTGTTGTTGTTTTTTTTCTTTTTACAATTCCAGTATGGACTAGTGATGTATATCTCCTTTCAATTCAATTAAATTCAATTCAATAAGGGTCTGTTAAACACGATTAACAGTAAACAGACTGAATTGTACGTGCTTTACAGCAAGCGAATTTCATTTAATGTTTGTTTGGTATTTTTTTAACATTTTTTAATATCGGTTATTCATAATATTACTGAATATTTTACATGAAAATGTGCTTTATATTGTATATACACTCATTGAAATGTTGATTTAGGATTCGTGTATTTTCATTTTATGGAATCAAATATAGATCACTGAACAAGAAAATGGAAAGTTGCCTAGTGCAAATTCAACGTATCATTTTAATGTAATATATAATTTAATTCCATTTTACATGGGGTTACTGATTTTGTTTCGTTTTTGTTTTGCTCTATTTCGTTTTGACAAGTTTTTTTAAGTTATGTTGTTATTTGTAGCTCAGCTTGTTAGATTTTGTTTTGATTTTGCTTTGTGATATTTATATCGATAGAAAAATAGATTATGAACAAAATTTATGTTGATCCAAAGTGTTATTTAATAGAGATCCTATTGTCGTCAATGACTCACTGCCTGATAGAAACTCCGTACTATTAATCAAATATGTGCAGTCCATTGTTGTATTTCAGCAGACCTTTTGAAGTGTATACTATATCCTTCATACTCACAAAAGCTTACCGTCACCTTAACCACAATAATATCATGGTTTCTTCCCCTTCTGCATGGTTAAAACCCATGATAAAGCAACCGTGAATTGCTTTTAACCTGCATTCGTGTTTTAATTCTGTACACATGTATTTGAAATTGGGAAGAGAATATACCAGGGATAAAATATGCCATGTATTTCCTGCTATTTAACTTCTTTCCAATAACTATACTAGTACTACCGCCACTACTACCGCCACTACTACCGCTACTACTAATTATACTACTAATAATATTACTGCTACTACTACTACTACTACTTCTTCTATTACTACTACTACTACTACTACTACTACTATTAATACTATATATGCATATCATATTTATGTGGTACAATTGATGCAAACCTGCCATCCGCCTTTGTAAGTGATGGACCTGGTACAATGGCAAATTTCTCACTATTATGTTTATGCTAATACTATGTCAAATGATTTCTTTTGACTTTTTAAACCATGTTGGACTGATAATGTTATTCACCTTGTGTATTGTATTCTATTTTTCTTGAATAAAGAAATGATATCAACAGAACTACTTCTACTACTACTACTACTACTACTACTACTACTATTTCGACTGTAATCGTACCCCAAATCGTTCATCCTCAAAATAATTAAACCAACTTGTAAACTCTTCGTACTCTCTAAATTCGCAATTTTCGACACAGTGGTATTACTGGAGGGTGTGTTCCTCTTCTGGAATAAAAGGTAGCATATTCATGAGCGACCGAATTTTCTCTTCTGCATGATAAGATTTTAGCTTGATGACGTGCCAACATTTGTTTGAAGTAACTGCCATTGGAACAAAATACAACATGGATTTAACTGCTATTACTATACTACATCATGTACGTACACTACTATCACGTGTACCAATAATAATAATAATAATATTGGATATTTATATAGCGCTCATATCCACCAATGGTGCTCAAGGCGCTCCAATATTACCCTGGCTTTAGCCCAGCTGCCGTATAAGGCGCTCAAAGCATTCAATGAATAAATCCCTACCAGGTACCCATTTACTACACCTGGGTGGAGAGTGGCACATGTAGATTAATGTCTTGCCAATACTTCTAAAGGCTCGCTCAAATATGAAGGGATAAACCGCCCATTCCAAAAAAAAATACAAAAAATAAGCGTACTGCGCTTCACGTTCGTGTACATTAAAACACGCAGGTAAGTGAGTATGCATATACCTTCGGTGCGTCATGAATCCCCACTTGCCATTCATTTAATACACAAAAAACCCGCCGCAGTTTTTGACGGCGGTTTGCCGCTTCACATTATGTGAACGAGTCTAAAGGCTTTAAAGGGGAATTAACCCCAAAATAATGTGCTCATATCCAAGATGTAATCTATTCCTTTTTGTTGCCCTACGTAGTTTTGCATTAAAATTTACGAGATTAAGCAAAGAACCGATAAGTGGATGAATGCTGAAATTATTTCGTTAATAAGACAAAGATATATAGCTTTTAAAAGAATGAAAAAGGATTGTGGTAATTTAGAATTAGAAAAGAAATATAAACTTTTACGTAATTTGGTGCAAAGAAAAGTGAGACAGGCTAAAGATGAATACTTCCAAAATCAAATTGATGAGCATAAAAATGATTCTAAAAAGTTGTGGAAGAATCTGAAAGATTTAGGTTTTAAAAACAAACAAAAGAATGTTAAAGAGAATGTTATTAATATCCAAGGGGAGTTATGTCATGATAATATGAGGATAGCGAACGAATTTAACAATTATTTCACAACTGTGGCAGAAAAAATAGCTAGTAATCTGCCAGATAGCAACGCAAATGAATTTGGAACGGACAGTGTTAAATTACAAAAATTATACGACACTAAGGGTGTGTCGAAAGGTTTTTTTCTCCTGTCAAAGAAAAGTTTGTTTTAGATGAATTAAATAAGTTGAAAATATCAAAAGTACCGGGCTTGACTTGGTACCTGCCAGATTTTTGAAGGATGGAGCTAAATATTTGTATAAACCTTTAACTTACATTATTAACTTATCTATCTCAACTTCAACCTTCCCTGATGAAATGAAAATTGCAAAAGTAACACCCCTTTATAAAAAGAAAGATAAAACTAATGTTAGCAATTATAGACCGATTAGCGTTTTAAGTATAGTCTCGAAGGTCCTAGAGAAATGTGTGTATGCCCAATTAGAGAACTACTTTCAAGAAAACAAAATAATATACTAATTTCAACCTGGTTTTAGAAATGGTTATTCCACTGAAACTTGTCTTATTCACCTGTTAGATTTTTGCAGGAACGAAATTTCCCAAGGACGTTTTGTCGGGATGGTTCTTCTTGACTTGCAAAAAGCCTTCGATACCGTTAACCATAATATACTGTTAAGTAAATTAGAAGTAATGGGTTTAAATTCTGCATGTGTGCAATGGTTTAGGTCTTACTTGACCAATCGTCATCAAGTTGTCTCGTTGCAAAATGTACTCTCCGATTCTATGCCCATAAGATGCGGAGTTCCCCAGGGGAGCATATTAGGTCCTATTCTTTTCATGTGCTACATTAATGATATGTGTGTTTGTGTCAACGACAGTAAATTGCTTTTATATGCGGATGATAGTGTGTTACTATATTCTGGTACTGATCCTAAGCTGATCGGGGAAAAACTTAGCTTAGAATTATCAAACTGTGTTAATTGGATGACAGCAAATAAGCTTAGCTTACATATTGGTAAAACCGAAAGTATTTTGTTTTGTTCGCGGGGTAGGCTGAAGTATACTGATGATTTCAATATAAGTTATAACAATCAACTCATTAAGGGACAGGATTCTGTGAAGTATTTAGGACTAAATATAGCTAGTGATCTTTCTTGCTCAAGTTTGGTTGACAGTATTGTCAAAAAAGCTAATGCTCGTCTAAAATTCTTGTATCGTTATCAAAATTGCATGAACTTAAAATCAAGACGCATTTTAAGTTTTTCTTTAATACAATGTTTATTTGATTATGCTAATGCGGCATGGTACTGCAGTCTAGGCAAGGTGGATCAAAACAAGTTAAAAATAATTCAAAATAAGATTGTAAGATTTATCAATCACTTACCACCAAGAACACACATTGGGAAGAGTGAACTTGAAACAGCTGGTCTTCTTCATGTAAACCTTAGATCACAACAACTTTTAATTCACCATGTACATAAGATTTTTTACTCTAATGCAGATCACTATATTTCAAATACTTTTACTCGCTCTTCAAGTGTTCATGGGCATGACACTAGAAATAGTCAATTTAATTTCGTAGTGCCTAAGCGGAAAGGTAAAATTGGAAATTTCTTTTATTTTAACGGTATTCTTTTCTGGAATTCCCTCCCAAATCATGTTAAGTCAGTTAAGAATTTTTTTTACATTTTAAAAGGGTATTGAAGCATCATCTGAAAAATGTGTCTACTCCATAACTATATTTCTCCTCTCCTTTTTGTAGCTCAGATGGTTTTTTTCCTATATTATATGACTTATGTAACCGTTTATTATCGACAGTTTCATTATGATTTTCTGTATATAGTTTTTTTCCGTTGAGTAAGTCTTGTTTTCACATTTATGTAATCTTCGCCTACTTTATAAAAATGTTATGTTTTATTTTGCTACTTTAGTACATTCTTATTACTTGTCGTACGTGTACGATAGTCTTGTAGCCGTACTAATGTGTTTTCTTAGTGTATTTTTAAATCAGTTATTTAGGTAAGGACCCCATTGGAAATAAGCCATTTCGGCTTTCATGGGCTATCCTGTCATGTTACCTGGTTATGTTTGTATTGCAATATACCTGACGAATAAAATCAAATCAAATCAAATCAAATCAGATGGGTATAAATCAGGATTTTCTCAGCAAGATTTATCGTCTGCTAGCGAGACTAGGGGGCTGCCATTTTCTTGATGTGTACATAAAGATATTTTTAATCAGAATGCAATGTCTTTCTTCCTGATACAAAATTCCATTTGAGATTTAAAATATTTAACAGATATATACATATATTCTAAAAACGAAAATGTGTTTTATATTTCTTTGAAAATTACGATTTTACTAAATACATGTATCAATCTATTTTCTTGATAATATGACGTACGTGACGGAGCGAATTAATTCAAATTTATGGATGATTACTTTCCCGAGCGTCAATAGCGACAAACTATGCATTCACCTGCTTTGGGATAATGGATTTCAGAAGTCAGAATGCACGTTGTATAAATTATGTTCTGCTCTGCCATGCAAGACCAAGAAATCGATTTCTGGTTAGCAAAACCGGAGAATTTAAAAAGAAATCTATACATTTCAAATTTTAAAATAAATTTATACACCTGTTATGTATTTTCGATCATAAATGGGGCTTTTTTATAATGAATAGAAGCAATTTAGCTCGTGGATTAAAAATATATTCTTTACCGGAACGGTCTCCAATGGTTCAGGTACAACTCCATGTCATCAAGAAAATGGCAGCCCCCATGAAGTGTTAGCAGATGATACCGTGTGCTAGAATGTCTTGATTTAAACCCTTTTCTGGTATTTTATTTCTGAAGTGATACAGGTCAATGATTAAGAATATATTACACGTTTGAACATAAGTACATTTACATGTATATTCTAGTGTTAATTCTCCTTTAACTACCGCAGATAATAATGCTCGTATATTCGTATAAAAAACATTTACACTCGAAGAAATTGAACCAACTTGGATCTTTTGGGGACACTCCATTAAAAAAAAAATGTGTGATTTTCATCACAATGATATTATTGGATTATTGGATGGTTTGTTCCGCTTCTGATAGAAACCCAACAAAGGGAAACAAATTTTATGATAAAGCGTCCCTGAAGTTTCTTTTATCCGCGTTAACCTTTAACCTTGATGACGTACTTTAATCAGTAAAAATGTTTTTGATGTTGGGAAGGAAATAAAACATGAATTAAACATCTCATGCATTTAGTACTATCCACTTATACAACATCAGTACTACTTCTATCCCCACCCATCACCATCACTATCACAACTACTTCAACACCTAGCACAACTATACTCTTGATTTATCGTATAAACTAAAGCATTGTATGCCGTTTAATATTTTAAACATGATGTACAATTCCTTGATACTTCCTTATATTTTTATTGTTATAGCTTATGGGCAGATTCAGTGTATATATAAACCTACTGATGAAGTGCTTCTTTTGCAAAAGAAAGCAATTGGTGTTTATACGAATGCTTGCTATCGTGAACATTCGGACCCTCTATTGCGAAGTTTAAACACTCAAAGTAACTTATATACACTTTATACAATAGGCGGTGTTTATGTCCCATTAAATAACGGTTGTTTTTTTAATTCCCAACTGATTCAATTTAAATAAAGATGCCCATGCACCACCACTTGCTGTGCTTACTAAGCCATCCATATCTTGCTTCAGAAAGACAGTAGTTAGTACTTTTTAATGAATGACTGATAAAAACTTCTATATATTAATTATATGATTAAATCGTTAGATATTTGATACTGACCTTTCAACCACTTATATTTGTATTATAGTTTTGTTTATAATCCTCTTCATATTTATTAACGATGTTAACGATATTTTCTGTTTAAAGGTACTTGACTCGATTAGCATTCATGTTATTTTTTGGTTCCTTTTACTCTGTTCTATCTAAATGTTTATATCTTTTGTTTTGTTATTATTTTTTTTTGGTTTCTTGTTTGTTTGTTTTTGTTTTTGTTTTTGTTTGTTTGTTTGTTTGTTTTTGTTGTTGTTTTTTGTTTTTTTGTTTTTTTGTTTTTTTTTTTGGGGGGGGGTTATTGGATAAATATATTTGAAGTTCAAGTTCAAGTTCATCCCACACGGCAATCATAATTCCCACCGTTATAACGGTTGCTTGCTTTTCTGATTCCCGTGCACTCCTATTCAGATTAAATAAACATATCCATATTTATGAATATCACTTAAATAAGTAATCCCAAACCCGCAATTCCTATCTTAAGAAATCCATTCAACACTTTGGTCCAGACATTTGGAACTCACTTTCTCTTGGCATTCGCAATGCGAAGTCCGTATATTATATCAAGAAATCTGTAAATTCAGTGATACTAAGCAAATACCGACAATTCTACATTTATTTGTGGATGTACTTACATGTCAATTCAGTCTCGTACAATCAATGAAATAATTATTTGCCATATGTAACGTATTGAGCTTAATTGAACCATGTCCTACATGTGTATAATAAAACATAAATACATGTTATATCAAATGTGTACACCAGCATATAGTTTGATAGCTATAGTTTGAAAACCCCACCCCACCCCTTCTTTTTCTTTCTCTCTCTCTCTCTTTCTCTACAGTCACCCCTGTTTATTTTGAATGTTATGAATTCAGTATTTCTGGGTTGCAAACTTTGCTTAGACTGTAGCCCTTCTGTATTATTAGGGAAGGAAAATGGAAAATTGGTTACTCTGTTTACCAAAATGTAAGACAAGGCAAGTATTTTGTTTCTTGGAACAAAGCTGTGGAATAGCCTTCCACATGAAATCAGATTTACATCTTCAAGGTCAGCCTTTCGTAGACAACTTTCAAGCAACCTTATGTACTCCATCTATCACATACATTTATTTCGTGATATTTATAGCTTAGGATTAATCTTTAATGTTTGCTTATTTGCATCTCTATTTATTTGTCTATTTATCTATTCATATTATTTACTACTCGTAATGTGTAATACTACATTTGCTATACATCTTTTCAAATTTCACTGTACTATATACTTCCTACAAGTGATAGTGAATAGTATTTGTGTAAAAATAGATTTTTGTAATTATAATTGAAAAAAAAAATTCACTTCTTTTGATATTATTTTTTTTCTCTCCGCAAGAAATGTAAACTATGAAAACACTGCATTGTCTACTAATATTTGGAATACAAGATGAAATTGAAATGTTGATATAAAGAAGAATATAGCAAGCATCTTGCCCAAAGAACAAGGCTCGACTAGCACTTGTGCTAACTTTTAGTTCCAATTATCAACTTTATCTTAGTATAAATAGTGCAACTGTATCACATTCAGTTGAGTGTAATCACGTAGTCAAATATTCATTGATCTACAAACATGACTACATATTATTGTAAATTCATTTAGATTCATTTCATGTAGAAAGTAGTGTTTATGTAAATGTATTCATGTAACATTATTACTCTTTATATTAATGATTATAGTGTCATGTATGTGATGTGTTGTTAATAAACTAAAACTCAAACTCAAACCCATTTTTACGCTCTTATTTAGTCGTATTATGTCAACATTGAAATACGATATGTTGCCTTTGTATTAGTGTGTATATTGTAGCATATTTTGTTATGTTGATGGTACAGTAACCTATTTCACCAATTACTAGTACTACTTATACTGATGTTTAACTATCATTACTACTACTACTACCACTACTACTTCTACTTCAATCGTACCCAAAATCGTTCATGATCAGAGTAACTGAACCCTTTTTTTAATCTCTTAGTACTCTCCATAATGGAAAACATTGCAATTTTTGACACAGTGCTAATATCGGTTGGCTTGTTCCTCTTCTTGGAAAAAGGTAGCATATTTCAACACGAGCGACTGAAATTTTCTAGTGAGCATGTGTTGCCATTGGAACAAAATACAACTTGGATTTAACGTGCAGCCTCACTACTACTTCTGATACTACTGTATACTATAATTATACATACACTACTATTACTAATACCACATTTACAATTACTACTAAGACTATGACTACTTCACTCAAAGAAATTGAACCAACTTTTGATCTCTTGGGGACTCTCTAAGAAAAAAAGTTGTATTTTCAGCTTAGTGATATTAGTGTATGGTTTGTTGCGCTTCTGGTAGAAATCCAACAAAAGGCAAAATATCTTATGATAAAGCGTCCCTGAATTTTCTTTTATCCGCGTTATCCCTGTGTCTTGATGACGTGATTTAATAAGTAAAAAGCTGGCAAGACCAAAAAAATACGGGTCTACGTTTTGACAAACTTTCATTTTTGGGCCCCCTCTTTTACTCAATCCTGCATCCGCCCCTGTATCACCACCCACCACCCATCACCATCACTATCACAACTACTTCAACACCTAGCACTACTACTGTTGGTTTGTCGTATAAATTAAAGCATTGCATGCTGTGGAATATTTTATACATACTGTGCAATTCCTTGATACTGCCTTAAATTTCTTCACGCATTGTTATAGCTTATAGGCAGACTCTAGGTATATAAGCCTGCTGATGAAGTGCTTCTTTTGCAAAAGAAAGCAGTTCGTGTTTGTGCGAATGCTTGCTATCGTGAACATTCGGACCCTCTATTTGCGAAGTTTTAAACACTCAAAGTAACTGGTATAAATTTTTTACAAAAGGCGGTGTTTATGTTCCGTTTATAAAACGATTGGTTGCTTTTCTACTTCCCACCATTACTCAGTTTGAATAAAGATATCCATGCATAACATACTTGTCAATCGCCTAAAACCGCAATGGATATCGTATGAAATCCATTAGAGACATTTATAACTCACTTTCTCGAGGCATTCGCAACTCGAAGTAAATATGTTACATCAAGAAATCTGTAAACTCAACGATACTAAGCAAATACTGATAACTCTACTTAGCTGAACATTTATTTGTGGATGTACTTACATTTCATTTCAGTCTCGTACAATTAATTAAATAATCATTTGCTATATATGACGTATTGAGCTTAATAGAACCATGTCCTACATGACTGTGTATAATAAAACATAACTACACGCTATATCAAATGTGTACGCAGCATATACCTTCATAGCTGAAAAAAAACCCATCCCACCCCCTCTCATTTTGTGTTTCTCTTTCTCTCTCTCTTGCAAGTCACCCCTGTTTCTACTTTGTTTATTTTGAATGTTATGAATTCACTATTTCTGGGTTGCTAACTTTGCTTAGACTGTAGCTCTTCTGTATCATTTCACTTATTACTAGTACTGATGACACTGATGTTACTAATATAACTATCACTACTACTACTACTACTTATACCACTACATGTACTACTACTACTACTACTACTACATGTACTACTACTACTACTACTACTACTACTACTATCATACTACTACATGTACTACTACTACTACTACTACTACTACTACTTCTATACTACTACATGTACTACTACTACTACTGCTACTACTTCTACTACTACTACCACTACTACTACTACTATTACTACTACTTCTACTAGTACTACTACATCTACTACTACTACTGCTGCTGCTGCTACTGCTACTACTTCTACTACTACCACTACTACTTCTACTACTACTACTGCTTCTACTACTACTACTGCTACTACTACTATACTACTACATGTACTACTAGTACTACTACTACTACTAGTATACTACTACATGTACTACTACTACTACTACTTCTACTACTACTGCTATACTACTACATGTACTACTACTACTACTACTACTACTACTATATAAACTACATGTACTACTACTACTACTACTTCTACTACTACTACTACTACTATACTACTACATGTACTACTACTACTACTACTACTACTACTACTATACTACTACATGTACTACTACTATTACTTCTACTACTACTACTACCATACTACTACATGTACTACTACTACTACTGCTGCTACTACTACTACTACTACTCTTACTACTACAACTACTGCTAAGTTGATACTGGCCATATATTTTTTAACCAAGGTCATTTACAATCAAAGAAGTTAAACCAACTTTTAATCTCTTGGTACTCCATATGAAAAAGAAATTGTGTAATTTTCCACACAGTGATATTATTACATGGTTTATCCTCTTCTGGTAGAAACCCAACAAAAGACAGCATATTTCATGACAAAGTAACGGTGAATCGTCTTTCATCCGCGTTAACCTTTAGCCTTGATGAAGTGCTTTAAGTAAATATGTATTCGACGTTGGGAAAGAAATACAGCATGGATTAAGAATGCCATGTATTTCCGACTTTCCAACTTCTACATGTTCTATATAACAGCAATACTATGGCAACGACAACCACCCAAAACCTTAGAATTATACTGCTACCAGAAGTACTTCTACTGTAATAGTATTGCTACTACTACTCCTAACGCTACTACTGCTACTATAATTGTACCCCAAATTATTCATGTTCAAAGTAATTTAACCAGCTTTTGATCTGTCGATACCCTCTATTAAAAACTTTGAAATTTTCGACACAATGAAATCACTGATTGGTTTGTTCCATTTCTGGTAGAAACCCAATTGAGCATGTTTCTCAATGATCAACTGTAACTTTATTTTTAGGCAACTTAACATTTTACATGGATGACGGGTAATAATGCAAGAATGTATATGGTTGAAGTGCGCATTGAAAAGAAAAAAAAGATGTGGATTTAATGTACGGGTTCTTTACTTCACAATAACAAGTTCTACTACAACCACTACTGCATCTATTAATGCTAATATTTCTACTACTACTTTTACTGCTACTGTAACAATGGACTGCTTTGTGTTAACTGCATATAATGAGGTGAAGCAAGGCTCAGAGAAGACGCCAATACCATTGTTGGACGCGTTCTCGATCTGACTGGTGGTCGAGGGAGAAGCCAGTGGGCGGGTGAGCCGTTCTTGCACAAAGCGCGGTATGCAGTTATAACAAAGCAGTCCATTGTAGCTGGGAGGATCTAGGACGGCGTTCACGTTGACACATTCGAAAACTCCCTAATACCAAACTCATGAGTGTTACCAGAGGGATTTTAGTTTAACACTATACCAAACAGTTATTAGACGAACGGAGAATTAGACCAAACGATGATTAGAAAAAAAAATGGTAATTAGGCGAGGTGGGTGTGGGTGTTAGACCAACTGGGTTTAAACAAAATGGCTATTAGACGACATGATGATTAGAATGTTAGACCATTTTTTTATTAGACCAATTGGCATTCGAGCATGTGACAATTTACCATAATAATTTACACCGGTGCATTATTTGCAAGAAATGAGCTTTTTACATTTGCAGTCGACGTGTTATGACATTTGTGGTGAAAATGGAAAATTTTACATTTGTAGGCGAAATGTTTTTATATTTGTGGTTAAAGAGATTTTTACATTTGTGGGCGATTTTTATTACATTTGTGGTTATTTTGACATTTGCGGGTGCAATGTTGTTACATTGTGTTTATTTTTACATTTGTGGTTGATTTTTTTTTTCATTTGTGGGCTCGACACCTCCTCCCCCACGCCTCCCTTTAACGGGCGCATTTTCAAGGACACATCGGCCTACGGGATGGTAAATTAAGGAAAACGTTTGTATTTGACTCGTTCTCTTTGCTAATCATGAAGATGGTCATCAAATTCCAAATGGCTCTCGGATTGTTAGAATAGAGCTTTAATTAAACCTGACTTACACAGCAAGTCCATTCTAAATGTCTGTACAAAATTATACAACACTAGACATGCTAGACTGGAGTTAAACCGGAATTCAAAAAGTGATTTTCTAAAACTGCGGTTTAATGGGCATGTTTTAATAGACTGGGTTTAAACCACACTTAAAACGCGGTTTAATCTAAACCAGAGTTCAGAATACAGTCAGACCCAACTTCGGTAAACCGAGCACAGGTTTATACTCCAAAAACGGCGTATAGAGCAAGATGGATATAGAATCGTTCAGTGCGAGGCAGTGTGTACAAAAGGCATGGGGAAAATCCTGCAATGTCGACCTGCTGTTGATAATTTTCAAAAATAATGCTGCGGATATATTTATTTCAAATGTTTGTCATTTCAAAGTCATTTCATACGGCGAATCATTCACGGATTTTGAAGGTAATTGACACGCAGCATTATTTTTAAGAATATCGTTGGCTGGTTGACTTTGCAAGATTTTCCCCATGCCTTTTGTACACACTGCCTCGCACTGAACGATGAAGGCTCTATATTCATACGCCGTTTTTGGAGTTATATACCTGTGCTCCGTTTTTCGAAGTTGGGTCTGACTGGAATAACGGATACAATGTTTTACTGATCATGATTAGACGCATTGTAATCATATATAACATATTAGTGGCTTCATAATAATGTGATATATGGAATGCAACTGTATTTGAAAACATGGGCATCAAAAGCGCTAGTCCGAACTTTGAGTTCCGGAGTTAATCATGTAGAAAATATACCCAGTGGTGGGCATTTAAAATAATGGGCACAAGGGACCTCAAGTCCCGAATTATAGGTGGCTACTTATCCACGATTGATCAGCATCAAAATCTCTATGTTTATGCCAAACGACGACGTTTTAATGAGCAAGGAATGCAATCTTGCAGAAGAGGTCGGTGTTAAAATCACCCCAAATGACCTCTCAGCTTGCTATCGGCTAGGCAGACCAAGAGAAGGAGGGGCAGCTCGTCAGACGATAGTAAGAATTATATCCAGAAGGAAGAGGGACGATTTCTATAATGCGAGGTTTGCTCTGAAGGGGAAGATGACACACATGGGAATCTTCATCAACGAGGACTCGACACCTCTGCGATTCTCCGTACTGAAATGTGCAAAGAAATCCACTCTCGTCAAGACAGTGACCACAAAAATGGGAATAATTTCATGTAAGATGCAGGATGACACCTTTCAAACCATATCTACACCTGATGACCAGTTTGATGTTGGTCTTGATGACATCAAATACAAAGATTTTAACCTCTTTTTTATGTAATTAACCTACATGTATAAGTGTGAAAGATAATGCCCCATGTATTATTTTAATGGATGAAGATATTGCCAATATAGTTAAGTCATATATGGTAAGCCCTCACATATTCGATAGTACCTTGTCACAACAAATGTTGAAATGTGAATATCAGATCACTTAATAAGAATAAAAATATTAGTTTGCTATATGATGATACATTAAAAACAAAGTTTGATATAATTGCTTTGTCAGAAGTGTGGACCGTTCCAAATAAAGATTTGTTATCTTTAAATAATTATATCCTTGAGGTGAAATGCCGAACAGGTGGGTCAAGAGGTGGTGGAGTAGGAGCGTATATTCGTTCCTCATTGCAGTATACTATTCTGGAGCATGAAATATCTAATGCAGAAAGTCTCTGGTTAGAAACTATTTTAAATGGTAGAAAAATTATTGTAGGCATCATTTATCGAAAGCCTAATACTGATATCGATCAATTCCAAAACACCTTAATGAGAACGTTAGAGATGTTAAAAGTTGATAAAGAAAATGTAATTTTAACTGGAGACTTCAACATTAACGTTCTTAATGGTGAAGGAGTCGATGTGAAAGCTGAACAATTTCTAACTTCTTTGCAATGTCTGGGTCTGCAGCAACTCATTACCTTACCAACCAGAGTAACTAAAACAACTTCTTCCCTTATTGACCATGTGTATACTAATATTATGACTTCTCCCATTCATACTGGAGTTATAGAAACGGATGTTTCAGATCATTTCCCAATATTTGTTGCTTTTGAGTATCTTAATACTGCAGATAAAACAAAATTCAAGAAGTTTGTGTTTCGCACCTTCAGAAATTATGATGTTCACAAAATAAAATCAATAAAATTGATTGGGAGAATGTTAGTGACTGTACAGAAGTGAACAAATCATACTCTTTATTCTGTGACGTGCTTAGGCAAGTCTGTGATAAACATGCACCAATCGTGTCAACTTCCAAGAAAAAAAGTAAAAATATTTGTAAAAAGCCATGGATAACAAAGGCTATTCTAAAATCCATTAATAAAAAGCACAAGTTGTATTCTAAACATAGGAAATCAAAAAGTAGCCAGAACGATGAAGAATACAAGATGTATAGAAATATTTTAACTTCAGACTTGAGGAATGCAAAGAGACAATATTATAGTAACCTCTTCTTCATTAACAAGAATAATACTTGGAAAACATGGAAAAACCATTAATGAGTTACTCTATAGTGAAAAAAGATATGAATAAAGGGACCAATGTAGAAAAATTGACAATATCTGACCATGGACAAAATAGAGTGATAACTTGTGATAGTGACATAGCTAATGAATTTAACATTTTTTTTTGTAAATATAGGTCCAAAGCTGGCCAATGAAATACCAACTGTTCATTCTGACTTTACAGAATACTTAGGAAACAAAGCAGAAAGCTCACTATTTTTAAAACCAGTTGTTGAAAATGAAGTAAAATGCCACCTGCAGACTTTAGATAGCAAAAAAGCATGTGGCTATGATAATTTACCTACAAGGTTGTTGAAAGATGCTTCACAATATATCTCAAGTCCATTAACACATATTTTTAATCTTTCTATAGAAAAAGGTAAATTTCCAGAAGCTTTGAAAGTGGCAAAGGTGACACCAATTTACAAGAAGGGACTAAAACATTTACCAGGCAATTACAGACCTATTTCTGTCCTACCAGTGCTGAGAAAAATCTTGAATGATAAATAAAAAAAAATGATAAATAAACGTGTAATTGATTTCTTGGAAGCGAATAATGCTCTGTTTCACCATCAGTATGGTTTTCGTAAAAAGCATAGCACTGAATTGTCTTTCATTAATCTCGCAAACACATTATTGCAACACTTAGATGAAGGTAGAGTAACATTTGGTATCTTTATTGAATTTCAAAAGGCCTTTGATACTATTAACCATAGAATTCTCCTTAAAAAATGTCACATTATGGAATCCGTGGAATAACTTTGAAATGGTTTGAAGACTATCGATCCCAGTTTATACAATACAAGGATGAGATGTCTTTAAATTTGAATATAACATGTTGTGTCCCTCAGGGCTCTGTTCTTGGTCCGACATTATTTCTAATTTATATAAATGATCTTAACTCCACAAACTTTTTCAATTTCAGATTATTTGCTGATGACTCAAACCTGTTTCATACCTTTGACACTAAACGAAAGGAAATTGACTTAGAACTGATAAGTCAAAATTTAGAGAAGGTCCAGGAATGGTGTAATGCAAATCAAGTCACAATTAACTTACAGAAAACAAATGAGATGTGTATTTAATCAAAAGGTCGTGCAATACTGTATACATCAGAAAGGATCTGTGAGAATATCAGGGTCAGACATTAGTGAGGTATCTGTTGCGCCATTTGTAGGCATTCAAATTGATTGCCACCTTTCATGGAAAGAACATATTCAGAAAATAAACAAGTGCATACGCAAAAAAGTAGGCATTCTGTTTAAGTTAAGACATTTTGTACCAAAGCATATACTTGTGTTATTATACAAGACTTTTATACAGCCTCACATCTCTTATGGAATAGAGGTGTGGGGGAGTACTTACAAAAGTAATCTAAATTGTATATATATATGTCAAAAAATCACTTTTAGTCCGATTAGAACAGACTCAAAACCTCTTTTCCAAAGCCTTTTTCAACTCCATGAACTTTACGTATCAACATTTATGTATGACCTGGTGAAAGGTAAATTACCACACTCACTAGTAGAATATTGTCAGATCATACAGCACAGATATGCAACAAGAGGGAAGGAAAATGGGTTACTCTGTGTACCAAAATGTAAGACAAGGCAAGGACAGTTTAGCATTTCGTTTGTTGGAACAAAGCTGTGGAATAGTCTTCCACATGAAATCAGATTTACATCTTCAAGGTCAACCTTTCGTAGACAACTATCAAGCAACCTTCAACGTAATTGATGTTGTGGGCCTGAAACTCAACTGTTTTTTTGTGTACTCCATTTATCATAATGATCTTTATAGCTTAGGATTAAGCTTTAATGTTTGTTTAATTGCATCTCTTCTTATTTTTTTTTTAATTTATCTATTCATGTATTACTTGTAATCTGTAATACTACATTTGCTAAACATTTCAATTTTCACTCTACTGTATACTTCATACATCTGATAGTGAATCTTATTTGTGTAAAAATAGATTCTTTTTTTTAATCAAACGTTATTTCTGTAATTATAATTTGAAAAAGAGAATTCACTGCTTGTGATATTTTCTCTCCTCAAGAAATGTAAACTATACTGTATTGTCTTTTAATATTTGTGAATACAAGATGAAACTAAAATGTTGATATAAAGAAAATAAAGCAAGCATCTTGCCAAAAGAATGGAACTAGGCTCGACTAGCACTTGTGCTAACTTCTAGTTCCAATTAGCAACTATATCTTAGTATAAATAGTGCAACTGTATGACATTCAGTTAAGTGTAATCACGTACTTGATTATTCATTGATCTACAAACATGACTACATATTATTGTAAATCCATTTATATAAATTTCATGTAGATAAGTACTTTTTTATGTATATGTATTCATGTAATATTATTACTCTTTATATTAATGATTATACTGTCATTCATGTGATGTGTTGTTAATAAACTCAAACTCAAATTCAAACTATATGTCTGGACTATTTTCCCAGGTCAACATGAGCGTTACTGCAGCTTGTCGACCCAATTTGCGATGAGGGGCGGTTCAATCAACGTGCGTCTACAAAGCTGCACCCTTTAATTTGCATATGAATGTGTATAAGTTCCTTTGTAATATAATACCTAGAAACAGTTTTATGCAAGACGATTCGAATGTCATGAATACTGAAACTATTTTCTGGTCCCATTTACGAGCTATTATGTTTCAATCTTGTAACAATATTACTGTAGGACAAATCTTGTACCCAATATTGTGGGTGAATAAAATCATTCAATTCATTCAATTCAACATAATTGTTTCATTGTCTTGACAGAAAAGATTATACCTCTTCCTTTAGAATACATGTAGATCACTGCTCATGTCATTGTTTGGAAACTCGAAACCTGCACTATTGAAACTGGTACTGATATGCAGATTAGTATTTTTTGATCGATCGGAGCTTCTAAATATATATCTTTAGATCACTCTGCCCAATGCAAACTAAATTTCATACAATAATAAAAAAAAAAATAAACCGAAATCGCATTGACATTATGGGATGGACTGGTGTGCTCCTGGCGGGAACTGTACAAAAGATAGAATAATGCGACAGTGGGATTCTTTTATTCGTTTTAAACTTTAACCTCGATGACGTGCATCAGACGGTAAACAGGAATTTGAAGTGAGCGAGGGAGACAAATGAAAAGTGAACTTAAGGTGCAATGTATTCATCAGCTTACAAAAAAAACTATGTATATGCCAAATTTTATGCTTTTGTGAAAAGGTGCAGAATTATTAAACTATTCCGCTGGACTATTTTCCCAGGTCCACATGAGCGGGCAGCCTGTCGACCCAATTTGCATTGTGGAGCCAGTGGTCCAATCAACGTGCGCCAAAAAAAAAACTTAACCCTTTAATTTGCATATGAATGTGCACAAGTTCCTTTGTAATATTTTTTCTTGGAACCGTTCTATGGCCACTCGAATGTCAGGAATATTCAATCTAAGTGTCGTCAGTTTTCTTCTTACATACATCAGTCAGCTGCGTCGCCTTTCCTGCCGATGCGGATAGATTGTTTTCTACTGCACGTTGACTTTTTTATGAATATTCATAACAAGTATTGCCAGTGATATTTTTACATAGACCAATCAGGTGCGTCGGTTTTGTGCTGCACCCTCTGATTTTCATATTTTATTCTGCATCATGACTATAATCGAATGAATCGGAAGACCTTTTTGGGAAATAAATCGACTCTTACATTTTACACGTAAATTGGAGAGGATATACATGAATTTAATAAGCAAAATGATGAGTGTATACTTGCTTTCAAATTATCTAGTCTTGATTGGTGTGAAAATTAAATTGTCCACTTTCTGCTTCCTGAAATGCAATAAAAAAAAATACTTTCTTTAAAATTATCTAGTCTTGATTGGTGTGAAAATTAAATTGTCCACTTTCTGCTTCCTGAAATGCAATAAAAAAAAATCGCATTGATATTATGGGATGGTTCGTTCCTCTTCTGGAGGGAACACTACAAAAGGTACGAATCAGGTGCGTCGGTTTTGTGCCGCACCCTCTGATTGACAAAGCGAGCATGACATTCTTTTTGTTCGTTTAAACCTTTAACCTCGATGAGGTGCTGGTAAACAGGTATTTGAAGGGAGAGAAATCAAACGTGAACTTAGCGTGCAATGTATTTATTACTCTCCAAAAGAACTAATTCTACTCATAAAACCACCGCCGCCATTTCTTCTTCTTCTTCTTTTCTTCTTTTCTTCTTTTTCTTCTTTGTCTTCTTCTTCTTCTCATATTATCTCTAGCCCCCTATACCATACACCACCGTAAAACCAGTTGCCAATGCCAGAATTTCCAAGCGCACAAGCGAGCAAGTCCGCTAGCTCGCTTTTCATCAAACCGCCCATCAAGGCCCAATATTTCTAGTCCATACTTTCTGTGCCCTACGAAATCCAGTTGGTATTTTCTGATGGTAGCAATCAGGTTGCACCTCACTCCCATTATGTCCAGTATTTGATCGTTTGAGATCTTCTTCACCCATGGTTCCCTCAACAACCTTCTCTGACATTACACGACAACTCCTAAAAATCACTAGTACTGCCCCCATACATATTACCAGTATCACCACGACCTATACTTCTACTACAATATTTTCAATTTCAATTTATTCAACTTATTTCATTCATTCATAAAAAAGTACATTTACAAAATTATAGAAGAATGACAGTAAAGTGGTGCATGAAAGGAGGAGACAGCTGCCACTAAAAAAATGTATAAACATACATGATACGAAAAAAAATTATACATAAATAAGAACAGAACCAAAGCAAAGCAATAATCAAACAATATAAAAGTAAGAGTAAAGCCTGATCAAACAAACAGTATATTCAGTATCAGTGATTTTAAAACATTAAGATAAGGACTTTATTTGATATGTGAAGGTGTCTTGTTCCAGATTTTTGGGCCCCTTGCAGAAGAGATACAATAGTGACCAGAGAGACTAAGGGGGATAGTTTTGATAAAGCAGAAATACATAAAAACTGCTAAATTAAAATCGGAGAGATCGGATACATTTAATATTTTCAAATGAGAAAATAACAGATAAGTATGAGCAAGGATACTGGGATTGGAAATAGCCAGTATCTAATTGTCATTTTCTATAATCAGAATAAGCTAGACACGGAATAGTAAGTTGAAGAACCCCCAGGCAACGTTTTTGTTATTCATATATAGTTGAAATTCATTGACAGAGGATTATCTTTTTTAATTGTCTACTAAATGATCTTCTGGAATTTATACTTCTTAAACCTGTTGGCAGCTGATTCCAAGTAATAGGGCCTGAATATGAAATAGATTGTTTCCCCACATTTGTTCTAATTTTTATTACTTTGAGGTTACAATTTTCCCTACATCGTGTTTGATAAGAATGATTGATAAATGAAAAATAATCTGAAAATTTATGAGGCAGTCGATCATTTATGAGATCAAATATAAGCATTCCGATTACATATCTATATTGTTTAAATATATCTAGAATCTGTAAATTAATGAATAACTGAGCTGTGTGGTGCCATAAACCTTTGAAAGATATCATTCGTACAATTCGTTTTTGAAGGATCAATAAAGGATTTAAAAATGTTTTGTTTGCAGCTCCCCAAACTTCTAATCCATAAATAATGTGAGGCAGAATAAAAACATTATATAACATTGTTAATATTTTCTTTGAAACAAAATGGCGTATCCTATATAATATTCCAATTTTCTTGCTTATCGTTTTGCAGACGTTGCTTATGTGCTTTTTCCAATCTAGGTTTTGGTCAATGCAAATTCCAATAAAGGATGCAGAATCAACAGATTGTATGTTTTTGTCATCAATGGACAGAAGACCAGATAATGTGTATTTTCTTCTTTTATTTCTAAATAAAATATAATTAGTTTTATCAATATTAATTGTCAATTTGTTTGTACTGCACCATGCTGAGATATCCATTAAGTTTCTACTGATTGCTGATAAATCAATACTGCTCTCTCCTGGATGGAAAGTGTGAAATAAATTTGAATCATCAGCAAACAAACGAAAGTTAAAATATGTCGAGGAATTCGGTAGGTCATTGATGTAAAGGAGAAATAAAGTCGGTCCCAGAACTGATCCCTGTGGAATTCCACATTCTATTTTCTTTCTGGTAGACTTTATACCATCATAACATACAAACTGATATCTATGTGATAAGTAATTCTGAAACCACTGTAAGCTTATTCCACGTATACCGTAATGATTTAATTTCTTCTCAAGTATAGAATGATCAATGGTATCAAAGGCTTTTGGCAAAATCAATAAATACACCGACTGTAACTGAACCATTATCTGTATGCTGGGTAATTTGATTCAGCAAATTTACTAATGAAACTTTAATTCCTAATAACTTTATATATGGAATGCAATTTTATTTGAAATCATGAGCATCTACAGCACTTGTCTGAACTTTGAGTTCCGGGGCTAATCATATAGAACATATACCCTGTGGTGGACACTTTTTTTTTTTTTTTGGGGGGGGGGGGGGGGGGGCGGGGGCATAACTGATCTCAAGGCCCAAATTATAGGTGGCCCTATATCCATAATTGTGTCCCAACGGGTCGGAATCAGGCGGAAGTCGCAATCGGTCCTTGTCTAGAAACAAGGGTTTTAATGAAAATGTCATTTTGTACCAATTTTTTTTTTTTACATATTCCGAAGCTTTGATTATTCCTCTACCACGTCCCGAAATTTAAAGCCAAAATACCATGTCTAAGTACCTCAAAATAATGTTTTAAATCACCTCTTCCAAATCGCATCGACGGGAGTTTCATCTTCGCAAAAACGACAGATCCTCAGCAGCGAGCTTTGCGCACGTCTCTTTTGTTACTAGGGCCCTGAGTGACGTGACATAATGGCAGTTCGCCGACTTCGCATCCTGTGATTGGTCGGCGCTCTAATTGCCTAATGCATATTTATTTTTCTTAAAAGCTCGTGTTGTTGCCAAACGTTATCTCGGCTCGCCGTCTTTGAGCGCTGTGATTGGTTACTCATAATTGTTGTTATGCATATGCATATACCTGCGGGGCGGCCATGGCTTCGGGGGCGAGTGCTGGCACACGCATAAAAAGCGCACAGAGAATGTGTGATGACGTCAATTCACTTTCGAACAATATTTTTTTTTTATATTTCTTTCTTTACGTCTTTATTTAAAATTTTCTTTCTTCCTTTATTTCTTTCTTTTCTGCAAGGGCGAACATTTTAGTCGGGACATTTCTTGAAGGAAAAATAACATTACTGAGATGGAGGGGGCTTCAGCCCAGCTTTTTAAAAAAACTTTTGGTGTTACACATACGCCGAGCCGCCTCCGGAGGCAGCCTCAGTCCACTTTCAGCTTCTTTAATTTTTCTCTCTGGAGAATGTAAAAAAAATAAAAATAAACCTGCGAGGCCATACGTCACAATAACCCCCCCCCCCCCCGCCCCAAGACTAATCGTGGCGGTGATCTATTAACGCGTTTCAATTTTTCAAATACAGTTTAAAGGATCATTATGGTCTATAGACAGGCCAGTAACTAGGGGAGGGTGGCTGAATCCCCCGTTTTCCAGCAAAAAGGGGGGATAATTCAGACCTACCCCACTACCCCAATTGATGAGTAGTGATCCGCTTGCCAAAGGGAAAAAAGGGAAGCCATGGGGGGGGGGGGGGGGGGCGGAAGGGAAATTCAAAGTGATATATATATTCAATATAATTTGTTATTCAGGCATATAACGGAGGGGGGTGGGGGGGGGGGTTGAAAATGGGCTGAAAGTTAAAATTTCCTCCCTTCAGCAGATATCAACTTCAACACTGTAGGAATATTAGAAGAAAAATTCTAAAGGGACACCAAATACCATGCACAGAATAAATAGTGATTGTTTAGTTTGGTATAATCATACCAACTGACTTTTAAAGGAACAAGGAGGTCACATGTAGGGGAGAAAGTAAGGAGATGAGAAATTAATAGAATTTTCACTCCATTGAGTTTGTTCCTGCAACTTCATACTATCGCACTGAAATCAGATGGCAATTTGAGCAAATCTTGTAGGCTTCTGTTATTTGTTCACAAAATCACACTTCTCACACGGCAGTCAGACCCAACTTCGGAAAACCTAGCACAGGTTTATACTCTGAAAACGGCGTTTATAGCAAGATGAATATAGAGCCCTCATCGTTCAGTGCGAGACAGTGTGTACAAAAGGCATGGGGAAAATCCTGCAATGTCGACCTGCTGTTGCTAATATAATTTTCAAAAATAATGCTGCGGATATATTTATTTCAAATGTTTGTCATTTGAAAGTCATTTCATATGGCGAATCATTCACGGATTTTGAAGGTAATTGACACGCAGCATTATTTTTAAGAATATATATATCGTTGGCAGGTTGACTTTGCAAGATTTCCCCCATGCCTTTTGTACACACTGCCTCGCACTGAACGATGAGGGCGCTATATTCATACGCCGTTTTCAGAGCATATACCTGTGCTCGGTTTTCCGGAGTTGGGTCTGACTGCACGGAAAATAGTGCAAAGGTTCACTTTTTCGAATTCTGACCCCTGCCCCCCCCCCCCCCCCCTTAAAAAAGTCTTATAGGTTCGGGCCTGATAGAGACTGTACGTTGGCATAGTAACCAGCTCCGTCGCACTGGGTACACCCTCGATCAAAGAGACTTGACATTAGCAAGTATGCCATCTAAATTCATTGTAACCACGTTTCTTTGTTTATGTATGAATAAGCTGGGATTTTTTTGACAATGCAGAACAATACACTGTCCGAGACGGTCATTCAACGTGTAAGTTTTTTTGTTACTCGGCCACCGTTATCGCATGAATATTCAACGTTAACCATTTTATCCCGTCCGAGCATTTTAATGTCGAAACGACCGAACATACACAAGTACACACAATAATAAAATAAATAAAAAAATAAATAGAACTCTAAAAAATAGATTCCATTATATTTTACATGACGAACACCTTTTATTCAATCTGAAAATACTCGGACGAGGATTAGTTTTTACCTTTTTATGTAGAAAAATAATTTGAAATCTGTTGTTTTAACGGATTATGCTGCACATGACATAATTCACATTCCGTTTAATTTTTGGTTAACTAGACTTTCAGCAAGTGTACAGGGCCGGCGTTTTTCAGATGGGGGGAGCAAATGAGGGGGAATATTTGGCGACAATACTGGTTAAAAAGTTTAGAAAAAATACCTTTTTTCATAGGCATTGTCGATATTTCAAGCTTAATTTTTTTTACAAGCCTAAAAAAGTAACCACGGCAACCACCATAGCAACCATTTATAATACATTCAGTTAGCAAAACTTACGCCCCCTGCAAATATTGGGGCGGCCAATTTTTTTTTTTACGCAGTTTCCTATGTCCGATCCAAAAATATTGGGGGGGGGGGGGGGTCCTGGCCCCACCGGTTCCGCCGGCCCTGGTGTACATTATAACTTCAAGGTCATGAGGTTGCATTTCGGTTTTGATTGATAAAGGTAAACATTTGTAAATCTGTAATCATTTCAGGGCATAGCCAGAAAAAAAAAATTCCAATATGTTAACAATTATTAAGATTAATTTGGGGTTAGTTGTCATTGTCACTGATTGCTCGCTTCATATTGTCTTGTGATTTCAAGCTTATGATGTCTCTGCGGAGATGTACTAGTGAAGTTTGTCATGCCTATGTTTCTGGATATCACTTTACAAATACAATTGGGCTGGTGAGGATCAAGCCGATGAATAAGCCTGGATCATCAAGGATAAGCAGGAAATACGAAATAAATAAACATCAAAGCGTGCATGATCTCACAAACAATTAGAACGGCGCTTAATATAGGTTGAAAATAAAATTAACTTAAGTCGAGGGGGGGGGGGGTGGGGGTCGTCGGAATTCTTGGGGAGCTAGATAATTTTGGTTGACAGCCAAACTTTTGAAAAGCCCTGGGGAAACTTATTGTAGCTGATATTTTTAGGGCTCAGTCAGTCCGGTGTACAATCGAAAGACTTATGCATGAAGCAGTGTTGGTTACAACAAAGTGAGGTAGTGACTTTACCATGCCAGTATACAGAGCATTACATAAGGTCAATTGGTCATAAAACTCATAACGCTTGTTGCGGAGTAAATCGGCCTATGGCGTAAAATTCCCCGTGAAAACTGATGATTATCCCAAACGCGGGCAAGGGAGAATTTGATTATTCAAAATCGGAAATCAGGGGCGCCGGATTTTTCAGAGAACAAAACTGTTTGCTATTCTGTATCTTTTGGGGGAATTGAGGGACTGCAATCTTTATTTTTAAACAATTTATAATCCGAACCTAGATGGTCGTTGTCTAAGGTTTCTTGAAGGAACGATAGAGATAACGACAGAAAGGTCGGACTAAGAGAGAGGGAGAGAGAGAGAGAGAGAGAGCGAAAGGGATGTTGTCTTTATAATACTACTAATAATAACAATAATGATGATAATAATAATAATATTAATGATAATTAAAAAATCTTTTTAGGTTCAAATTTAAACGGGCATTTCCAAGTGCACTTTTTTCTGTGTAGAAATTAAGACTGGCTACCAAAATCAAAAAGTCCTGCTAATATAAAAATCGTTCTTACTTAACCCCAAGTAATTCAAAATGATGATAATGACAACAACAATATAGTAATGATAATAATAAAAAAATCTTTTAGGCCCTAATTTAAACGGGCATTTCCAAGGGCACTGTTTTCTGTGTAGAAATTATGACTGGCTATACCAAAATCAAAAAGTCCTGCTAATATAAAAATCGTTCTTACTTAACCCCAAGTAATTCAAAATGATGATAATGACAACAAGAATATAGTAATGATAATAATAAAAAATCTTTTAGGCCCTAATTTAAACGGGCATTTCCAAGCGCACTGTTTTCTGTGTAGAAATTATGACTGGCTATACCAAAATAAAAAAAACTTAACCTCAAGTATTAATTCAAAATAACCTTCCAAAGTGACGATGCAATTGGTAATACCTAGCATGTGATGAAAGAAACATGGCAGTAAAATTATTGAATCTTGCTAGTGGTTTGATGGAAGGAAAGTTATTGTGATTAAAAAAATAACTTAGAATTTCGAGACTGTCTTGGTATTCAGTGCTCTCTTTTTTCTCCTTTTTCATAATCTATTTAAACTGTCAAAGATTCCAAATAAAATTGCCCCAAGAAATTAATAAATAAATGAATGAACTGATAAATTGATTGATGATATGAATGAATCATTGTATGGGGTCTTGTACTTTTTAGCATAATTTATATCTGGCAAGAGATTCCATGTATTTTGCTTTTTGAAAATATGAGGCAAGGAGAAAAAAAAGGTGATCTAAAATCCGGGATTGGGGGATTGTGTTTGTAAAGGTCTCGATGGAGCGGGGCTGGGACACGTGAAAAGAATTTCAATAATAAAATGCTTCAGGTTCAGCGTTATCTTCGTAAAAGCTAAAACGGCAGAGAAAGGGCCATCAATACCGTCGTTCAATACCCCTTACCTCCCCGTGATCCGCCTATAGCACAAAAGCATATCTTTCAGTATTATGATAAGCATGCCTTCACAAACGGAGACCGAATTCTAAGCGAAATTCGCGTCATGCGGGTGACAATTCACGCCCACGCTGGCTGGTGTACGCTCATTATTACCTAACGTATTTTACATTCAATTTGCATAATGACGGGTTTTTGCGCGCGGCACGCGACCCTGGCACGTGGTCGAGTTCAAGGGAGACGTTGCTAGGGAAGTGCTCAGCGGACCATAACGAGCTACGGGCAGCTTGTTTTCGTTTCGCACCGAAACTTTGAGCACCGTTTTCTCCGTTTTTTAAATTCCTTGGCGGAGCGTTTTCATATTTTAAATCACTTTTTACAATGACTTCTGTTTTAGTAATATATCCATGTTATACATCATTTTAGAGGTTATTAACCAGAGAATCTAGAACACATGAAAACTGACATTTGCAATTTTGCGACTTCCGCCTGAAACCGTCGCGTTTGGTCACAATTGATGTGTGTGTGTAATAGACCGCTTCTGTCATGTTATACAAATTTATTCTCTGACCACCTAGTGACGAGCTATTCCATTATGCTTTTTATAAATGATCCTCAATGCTTGGAATCCAGTTTGCATACATTATGTGTTGCTATGCCCGGCAAGATTTCAGGTTGTCAAGAACAACCTTTGTTTGAAAGGTTTGAATAAAATTTGCACATATTACCGAAGCGGACTATTGGGGTTTTACAGACGTGTATCAATCAGATATGATTATTTACGTCTGGGGACCGACCTTTAAAGGAGAATTACGCTCAAAAATAAAGACGATAGTGTTCAAAGGTGTTATTTATTCCTACTTGTTAGGCTATATGGCTTCGCGTCAAAATATACGAGATCGATACGAATAAAATTTTTCTGAGCAAAATTTACCATCTGCTAGCAATATGTATCGTCTGCTAGCAGCACATGGGGGCTGCCATTTTGTTTATGTGTACAAGAAGATTTTCTTAATCCAAATGCTCAATTACCTTTTTCAAAATTAAAAACCCATTTGAGATTAAAAATATAGAATAGATATGTCAATTTATTTTTAAACTGAAGATTTCCTTATATATTTCTGTTGAAAATCGATATTCGCTTAATAGAAATCTATTTTCTCGATACTGGACGTATGGGACGGAGTAAATTAATTCAAATTTTATGGATGCTTCTTCCCTGAGCATCTATAGTGGCAAACTATGCATTCACCTGCTTTCGGGTAATGGACTTGAAAAGTCAGAATGCATTGTGCATATATTATGTTCTGCTCTGTTTGGCAAACCCTAGAAAATAGATTTTTGTTAAGCAAAACCAGACAATTTAAAAGTATCATTATGAAGATTAAATTTTTATAATACATGTAAAAACACTCACTTTATATTTTCCGTCACATATGGGATTTTAGGTAATGAAGAAAATCAATTTAGGATTTGGATTCAAAATATCTTCCTGACTGGAACATTTCTCAATGGTTCATGTACAACTCCAAATCAGCAAGAAAATGGCAGCCCCCATGTAAATGAGTAGGAGACGATACTGGGTGTTGGAATATCTTTATTTATACCCTTTTCTGATATCTTATTAGAAAATGATTTAGGCCAATCAGTAGGAATATATTACACCTTCCAATATAAGTAAATTTGTAATCAGGGCTAAATTCTCCTTTAACGTCACCATCCAAAACACGTGACTCAGTCTCGAACCTGGGTCCGCTAAATCAGTTGATATATTCACTGTTTCCACTGTTACCACTGTTAGCTGGATTACAGGTGCACGCCACAAGCCCACTTGAGCATCAAAACCTCTATGTATACGTTAAATTCCATGGGTTTTCTTTTTACTGCGGCAGATATCAGAAAAGGGTATAAATAAAGATATTCCAACACCCAGTATCGTCTCCTACTCATTTACATGGGGGCTGCCATTTTCTTGCTGATTTGGAGTTGTACATGAACCATTGAGAAATGTTCGGTGTTTTGCTTGCAATGCGCATGCGCAGCAGCTCCAATATAATACAGACAAGAAGGGAGGATTATGAATATTCATTAGACGAGTGGGCTCGAGAGATCGGCGGATCCTATGGGCGGATCACGGTGGATATATGAATATTCATTATTCCTGTGACGAAAACTATGGCGTCATTGTAATAAATATTCATAGACGCATGCGCAACTGCCTATTTTCGTTTCTGCTTCAACTACATGGCGAATAGGACTGATTTGGAAAGTTGAGAGTAAAAAATGACATTCATCGATTCTACACATTTTTTAGGAAAATCTGATTTGCGGAAGGTCTGTTTAGGTAAGTGGCATCGTATATATGATACTCGAATGAAAGAAAATAAATTATATGGCCATATTTTCAATGGTCATTTGAACATTGGTAAATTGTGAGACCCACCGAATCGTACTGGTTTCACTCAGGACGCTGCCACTTCGTGGCAGCGTCCCGGGGCTAGGTTTTCTTATGAATAAGTGCACAGTTAAAGTTTACTACTCGGCTAGACTCATTTCCCAGGTCAACATGATATGCATGAGCGCTGCTGCAGCTTGTTGACCCAATTTGAGTTGAGGAGCGGTTCAATCAACACGCAGATCTACAAAACTTAACCCTTTAATTTGCATATGAATGTGTACAACTTCCTTTGTAGTTTAACATCTACAAATCGTTCCATGCAAGACGACTCCAATGTCATGAATATTCAAAATAAGCGTCGTCAGTTGTCTCCTTATATACACCAATCAGCTGCGTCGCCTGCTGCCACACCCTTTGATTTGCATGTGAATGCGAATAACTTGCAATATATTTTAATATATTGGAATCGCCCTGTGCTTCTTGTTTGTTGAAGATTTTTTTTTTACAGACATGTATCAAGTCTGGGACCGACCTATAACGTCACCATCCGAGGTTGTGATAGTTGACTCAATCTTTATGAATATTCATATCAATCGCTGCTATTGTTCTTTAATCAGCCGCACATTTTGATTCGCATGTTTTCTTCTGCGCCACGACTATATGATTCAGAAGCCTTGTTGCAAGTACGTCAACTCTTACATTAAACACGTTAGTTCTAGATTCTATTCAAGAGTTTAAGAAGAATAATATGAGTGTAAACTTACTTTCAAATTGTCTTGTCTTGACAGGTGTAAAAATCAAAATGTCCACTTACTGCTTTCTGATCCAATGCAAACTTGTTTCAGAGGATAATGGTCAAATTACTGCAGCCATTGCTCCAGGATATAAGTTCCAGAGTTAGTTTGTTTCAAAGGATATATATTAGATTTAGCTAAAAGACAAACGTGCCTTTAAATCCCACTTTTCTATCTTCTGTACAGAAAGTACCACTTTTACTACCAACGCCAGAACCACTACCACCACCATTGGTAAAAAGATAAGGAAGGAATCTAAATGTATAAAATACAGGTCGTTTAAGAGGTTTAATGAAAATGGATTTAAGCGAGATTTATGCAATATGGATTGCAGCTTTTGGGGTCAAAATATTGATATTGATGTTCTATGGGAGAAATGGAAAAGATCTTCATTAAATATTGTTGATATAATACCTTTAAAGACACGTAGAATTAAAGAAAAAAATACACCTTGAATTACAAGTGATATACGGGATATTATGATACAGCGAGATAAGAAGTTGAAGAAATTCATGAAATCAAATGCTGAAGTTGATTGGGTCATGTATAAAAAAACTTGGGTCATGTATAAAAAAAATTAAGTTAATAAATTCATTAAGTCAAGTAAAAAGAAATATTTTCATAAAATATTTTTAGATTGTAAAAATAATAACCGTGAATTATGGAAATATATTAAAGAAATACTACCTGCTAAAGATAAACCTTCTTTAAATAAAGTTTTAGTCGAGGGAAATGAATTTGATGACCCGGTGTATATTGCAAACCATTTTAATGATTATTTCAAATCAGTCACTAAGAACTTGACTGCTGATAGTAGTGAAATCTCTGGAAGTCAGTTTTTGGCTCATCATAATTTATCTCAAGAAAATGTAACTTTCAATTTACCCATTGTAAATGCTGTTGTTGTCATAAAGAGTTTAAACACAAATGCTTCTTTAGGCCTTGATGGCATAAGTTGTAAAATACTTAAACTATGTGGTCAAGGTGTGATTCCCTCACTTGTGCCTTTGATAAATAAGGTAAAGTTTTACCTCTTCATAAAAAGGCAATTTTGAAGAAATGAATAATTTTCGACCTATCTCTGTGTTAAGTGTAATTTTTAAGACAATAGAAAAGATTATAAACATGGAACTAGATTCGTTCTTGAATGACACTGATATTTTATCTGAAAACCAATTCGGATTTAGGAAAAAATAGTCAACTGAAGCGGGTTTTTCAGATATATATTAATGTTTAAATGCATTAAAGGTATTGCCCCCTCATGTTTGTCGAAGTTATTTAGTTTTAGGAAAGACCTTCATCCACATGGAACTAGATCATCGTCCCAAAATAAGTTACATTATTCCAAATGTAATACAGAGTCCTTCAAACATTCTTTTCACTATTTAGCAGTCTCACTTCGGAACAGTTTGGAACCCTCTTGTCAAAATATACAATCTCTTGCATCCTTCCGTCAATATTTGCAGAATAATCTTTAATTGCCTTCCTAATAATTCAATTTGTTTATCAATTGCGTTTGTAGCAAACATGTTTTATGTCATTGCTGAATAAGATGTTTATAATGTGTTTATTACACATAATGATATTTATTTGGTGTTAGGGGAACTGCGTTGAATTGGTTTCAGTCTTATCTTGATGGCTGGACAGCACAAGTCGACATAGATGGGGAACTTTCAGATCCAACCATTTCTAGGTTTGGTTTACCCCAGGGCTCAGTTGTAGGTCCCACTGGTTTCACAGTTTATATTCTCCCAGTTGGCGACATCGCCCGGTACCATAATGTTTCGTATCATGTTTATGCTGATGACATTCAGTTGTATGTAGCATTTGATCCTAAAATTCCTGGGGAACTGGATAAGGCCATGTTTTCACTACAATCTTGTATATCAGATATAAGGAACTGGCTGACAGCAAATAAGTTAAAACTCAATGATAGTAAAACTGAATTTTTCATTGCTGCATCACCATACAATTACAAAAATTTACCAGATTTAACACTGTCAGTTGGTGAAGTTTCTATACATCCATCGGATTCAATAAGGAATCTGGGTGCGTTTTTTGATGTTAACATGACTATGTCAGCACACATTAACAATGCTTCATATATAAATTCTGCTGATTTATTCGCTCTTCTCATTCTCCTGACGACGGCCAGAGCATTCTGACCGGAACGTGGAGTTATTCCAACTCACATGGTTGTACCGCAAACCTTTTTCTGAATCACATTAACAATGTTTGCCGCAGTGTGATTTTTCATTTGAGGAACATATCTAGGATTCGTAAATTTATTGATCAAACTGCTTGTCATCATGCTGTAAGGTCACTTATTCTTTCCAGACTAGACTACTGTAATGGGCTTCTTTCCTCTATACCAAAGTCCCATGTAAACCGTCTACAGCGTCTGCAGAATTGGGCTGCACGTCTTGTTTTTGAGGTTGGCAGAAGTCATTCTTCCCAACCTTTACTTCGTTCCCTTCACTGGCTGCCCATTCAAAAACGTATCATCTTCAAATTAGTTCTTTATGTTTATAAATCTATCAATAACCAGGCTCCAGGGTACATATCTGAATGCTTAACTGTATATACACCTAGTAGAAATCTCAGATCCTCAAATCACAACCTTCAGCTCAGCTACCCAATGACCCGAAATTTGTCAGGTGATAGGACTTTCACAGTTACTGCATCTAGGCTATGGAATAATCTCCCCTTGACCATTAGACAGTCAGCATCCATAAAGACCTTTAAAAAAGCTGTGAAATCATATTTATTTTAAATCCGCTATAAACTTTGTAACAGGTACATTCATTACATTTTGTCTCCATAAAACCACCTGGTAGTTCCCATATGGACGATCGAAGAGTTTTCTGATTTGTGTTTATATACAAATTATAATGTGTTCTATAATTTAAATATTTTGTAAACGCTCTGAGCCTTATGGGAAGGGCGTACTAAATGCTTATTGTATTGTATTGTATTGTATTGTATTATTAAAAATTGATGTATGATGCTCGCATTTTATTTCTATTTTGTACAGGACCCCAAGGGGAGCAGCATTTGTTGATTTGGTTCCCTGGTTAAATATTGTGAATAAATAAATAAATTGTGAATAAATCACCACTAATTGGAGAGGCAATACCAGAATGTAATAAGCAAAATTATTTTTGTATACTTAGTTTCAAGTTGTCTAGTCTTGATTGGTGTGAAAATTCAAATGTGCACTTTCTGCTTTCTGATCCAATGCTAATTTGTTTCTGAGGATAATGGTCAAATTATTGCCTCAAATGTTCCGGGATAGTATGATTAAAAACTGTGCTGCGAAACGAATTGACGGGTTTCCTGGTATGTCGTAGAACTGATGATTCCAACTAAATTCAAAAGATTTAAGTATTTCTACAACTACTACTATAACAACTGCTACTAATACTACTACTACTGCTGCTGCTGATACTACTACTATTACTACTACTACTACTACTACTACTACTACTACTACTACTACTACTACCACCACCACCATTACTACTATTACCTAAACTATGACTACTCGTGTTTTCTACTACTGCTACTACTACTACTACTACTACTACTACTACTACTACTACGACTACTACAAATACTACTCCCACACCTACTACTGCTACTTCCACTACTACTGATTCTACTACTACTAATACCTCTACCACTACTTCTATTTCTAGTACTACGACTAGTGCAACTACAACTACTCATACTTCTTCTGCTACTACAGAAATATATATTATTCTACTTCTATTACTCTACATATTGTACTACTGCTACTGCTGCTGATTCTACTGCTACTGCTACTATGGTGCTGTTACTGGTTTTTAATACTACTACAACTGCTATTTGAAATATGAAAGTTTTTTTTGTGATAGTGAAGAAGGAAAACCAAAAAATAATCAAAGTTCAACACTAACGTATTACAGTGTTAGCACTATGTTTCGCTTGATAGATACAACATAGTACACCGTCTAGATTTATACACTACCTAAACTGAGACCCAAATATCAGTTCTACCGTTAAAAGCAGTTCATGAATGCAACACTACAAAAGTTTACATACCTCTTGCTTACAATGCCTTACATCTATTGTTGAACTGTAAAACCCCTAATTGACTTGGCGGAGCTATTGCTTCAAATTTTTGTATTGAAACAACTTGTGATAGTTCAAAATATTTTTAATTATAAAAATAAATCAAGAATATGAAAGAACGTTGTCTCCTTGGTAACTTGTGTGCTGGAGATTAGGGACTTTACGGTACGGTAGTGCAATATATATCTTCGCTAACTTCTGTTGTTTGTATTTTATTTTCGTTGAAAATATGTATGATGGCAATATGAACATCATGCCTATTTTGGACGGCACTTCCGATTTGAATGAATGATAAAAATACAGAGTTTGGTATCGTTGCAGGGCGGTCTTTATAACATGGCATAGGAATGCAAATTTAAATACAAGGTCAAACCTATGACTGTTCAAACAAAGGAAGATAAGTAGATAACGACATCGATAGCCGATTGAAAGAACATCAGTTGTGAGATAATTTAATGAAATTGACACAGAGCAATAGACCTGTTTACTAATTCACTGCACTTTATGCATGTTTCTCTCCAGAATCCTTAGTTACCAACTATTTGGTGCACCTGCTATGCATAATGGCATCTCTATAGATGGAATCCATTTTGCGTACATTAGTTGTTGCAATGTCGGGCAAGCCTCTGGCAAGCTTTACTAATATATATAAGCATCTTACTAATATATATTACAATTGACTTCATAATAATTAAATAGATGGAATTGCTATTAAAAAAAAAACTTTCATAATTCTTAACATATCAAAATTAGATTTTATTAATTGAATTTTGGACAAAGTATGCAGGAAATATATACATGTATATACATATATATATATATATATATATATATATATATATATATATATATATTAGAGAGCCCACAACGAACCTCAGGCCACGAATTATTGGTGCCCCTGCCCTATATCCAGAATTAATCAGTATCAAAGCTTCTATGTATATGCCAAATTCCTCTTTTTTTGTGAAAAGGTGCACAATTATTTCACTATTCCGCTGGAATATTTTCCCAGGTCCTGTGCGTTGCTGCCGCCTAAGCTTAAGCTGCGTTGATTAGCGGTCCAATCAACGTACGCCTACACACCTACAATGATATTATGGGATGGTTTGTTCCTCTTCTGGAGGGAACCCTACAAAAGGTATCGTGTTTAATGACGAAGCGACCGTGAAATTCTCTTTGTGCGTTTCAACCTTTAACCTCGATGAGATGCAGGTAAACAGGAATTTGAAGTAAGTAGGGTCCATGGAGTAAGTAAGAGACAGAAATCGAAACTGAACTTAAAGTGCAATGTATTTATTACTATCCAAAATTTTACAAAAGTCCTCTTGCTCGCTTTCTAGCAGCCCGACCATCAATGGCCAATATTTCTGTTCAATCCTTTTCTGATGATGTGCACTACAAAATTCAGTTCGCATTCTGATGGTGTTTGTATTTGTATTTTGTATTTATTCTTTTTCCGTTTCACATAAACAAAATATAAAGAAACATGACATAATAAATATAATACAGCAAAGTTGTTAGAACATGTGTCATATAGAATACATGAAAATATCATAATTCTTGAAAAAGGATCAGCAACATAACAACACTTTAGCTTATAATAAGTGTAAAACGGAGGGACTTGCCAGAAAGAAGCAAAGCTTGTACAAGAGGCAAGCCCCTGAACTTAGTTTCAATACGTTTTAATCCAGGGGAAAAATGAAAAAATGTATAATGAACACATAATATATATACAAAATATAAGAAGTTATAAAAGTATAACTAATAACAAATATTATAACAGGGGGCAGAAAGGGAAAGTGCAGGTAATTATGAAAAGACAGATTGCATGAGTACGTGTATGGAACAGGTCGTTAGGCATGCTTATATGATTTCAGTTAAAATAAAATGTTATACGAACGTATAATATAGGTATATGTTATAGTTAATTATGTTGCTGTGAGTATTGACAGATTAACATTTTTTAAGCATACGTTTAAAAGCATTAATACTAGGGGATTCTTTAAAATCATGAGGCAGAGAATTCCAGTATGCAGATCCGGAGTAAACAAATGAGTTCTTTGCAAATAAAGTTCTTGTTAATGGTAGATGATAGTAGTTTCGTTGTCTAGTTGGGTAGTAATGTATAGAAGTATTCTTGCGGAACATATTAGAAAAAATTGCGGGGAGATTGTCTTTACTTAATTTGTACATGAATTGGCCGAGTTGGAAAAGATATATGTCATTAACTTTCAGAATATTGTTTTCAAAGAATAATATATCGGTATGTGATCTAAATTACGTTTGAAATATTATTCTTAGAGCCTTTTTCTGCAAAAGTAATATCCGGTTTAATTGTGTTTTTATTGCACATCCCCAAGCTATAATTCCATAATTAATATATGGAAAGATCAATGTGAAATAAAGTGTCAGCAATGTTCGAGAAGGAAAAAAATGTTTGAGTTTATTAATGATTCCGATATTTCTAGAAATTGTTTGGCATGTGCTATCGATATGAGGTTTCCATGATAATTTGTTGTCAATAAGAACTCCTAAAAATCTTGTTGCAGAAACATTATCAAGAACATGGTTATCAAAATGGATACTGCCTGGTAAACTATTGATTTTATTACTAAATAACATGTAATTTGTTTTCTGGAGATTAAGTGATAGTTTGTTTGACTTGATCCAATCGGTCACATATGTCAGTTCAGAATTTACAATTGTAATGAGTTGATTAACATCAGCATGAGAAAAGAAAATATTTGAGTCATCAGCGAAGAGTATGAATGACAATAAATTAGAAGATTTTTGTATATCATTAATGTACGTGATGAAAAGTAAAGGGCCAAGTAGGCTACCCTGCGGCACGCCACAAGTAATTGGAAGAGTAGAAGAATTGCAATTGTTAACCGATACAAATTGAGTCCTATTAGTGAGGTAACTCCTGAACCACTCCAAGGCCTTCCCTCTAATTCCATAATGACAAAGTTTATGTAGAAGAATATGGTTTATAGTATTGAAGGCCTTGGAGAAATCCAGGAAGATGCCAACAGTGTGACAACCTTTATCAATAGAAGTGGTGACTTTATCAATAAATGACAAAATTGCATGAGAGGTACTATGGTTTTCCCGAAACCCAAATTGGAAGTTTGAGAAAATGTTGTGTTGTTTGAAAAAATGTGTTGTTCTTGTATGGACAATTTTTTCAAGAATCTTTCAAGATAGCGAGGTTAGTAGGGATATTGGACGATAGTTAGAAACAAGTTGACTGTCACCTTTTTTGAAAAGAGGAATAACTTTTGCAATTTTCATTTTGTTAGGGACCCGTCCTGTGTTAAGAGAAATATTAAAGATGTGCACTAAGGGATCAACGATAGCTATGATAATTTTCTTTAAAAGGAAATTAGGAATGCCGTCAAAGCCAGGACTTTTCTTATTCTGCAGATTGCTAACAATATTGATGATTTCACTCGTATTTGTAGGATTGAAAAACATGGAATTAGGGTTAGGGTTGTCAAGGAAATCATTGAAAGATTTATTAGCTTGCGGCACTTCCTTCGCCAGATTGTTACCAGCTTGTGAAAAATATGAATTAAACTTTCCTGCAATAATGTTATTGTCATCGGTTGAGGTATTGCTTGTTTTTATTTTTGTGATTGAAGAGCTCTTTTTCTTCTTATTCAATGCACCATTAATAATTTTCTATGTGTTCTTGGTATCATTTTTGTACATATTAAGTTGAGAAGTGTAGTATTCCTTTTTTGCAATACGCAACAAAGAGGTGAGGGTGTTTTTTATAAGAGGTGTATTTAGAACGAGAGACATCACTTGGTTTGGAGATATATCTATAATAAAGATTGTTCTTTCTGTTGATAGATCTCAAAAGCGATTTTGTAATCCAAGGGTGAATTGGAATCTTTTTATAATTTGATTTCCGGTTGGTGATAAGGGGAATATGTGTATCTAAAGAAAAGGTCAATTTGGCGATAAAGGAGTCATAAGCTACATCAACATCTGAGGAATCGAAAACAGTCGACCAATCTGTACTCTCCAAATCATTGATTAGATGGGTAATGTTTTCGTCATTTATTTTACGATATGGAGTATTAAATGTTTCTTTACTAACAAGTTTGTTAGCAATCAGGTAGCAATCAGGTTGCACCTCTCCCCCATCATGTCTAGTATTTTCTTCTTTTGACATATTCTTCAAACATGGTACCCTCAATAACCTTCTCTGACATTACATTTCCACCGCTTCTAGTCTTTTCCGATTCTTAGTACGCAAAGTCCATCATTCAGTGGGATTTAGCAGTAGTGACTGACTATACATAGCATTTTTGGAACATTATTTTCAAGGTTTAGTTTAGTGATTTATCACACCAATACAACTCCAAAAATCACTATTACTACCCCATACATATCGCCAGCATCACCACGACTTATACTGCTACTATTGATAGTCTCAATTTCAATTCATTCAATTTATTTCAATAATTTAAAAATAATTTAAAAATGTAAACGAATAACAGTAAAGTGTTGCATGAATGAGGAGACAGCATAGGATTATTGGTGCCGCCACCAAAAAATGGATTTTCTCTCCCAGAATTCATTAAATCCTGTTGTTCCCTTTACTTATTTAAAGCCAAAGTTAAAACGATGTTACTATCGGAATATGCAAGGTAAAATTTCTCTGTCAACTCTTCACCATCATTATCATCATCATCACCGTTATCATCATCCTTTCATCACCAATATGCTTTTAACTTAGGATTTCAATTATTTATCCATTCTGCTTATTTAAGCATGTTTTAGCTATTTCATAATATTTGTCTGGGGCTGCCACATTCTCAAGCAAATTGTTTATAATGGCAGTCCTTCTTCCGCTATTGATTTTATATTTGATGAATTACAATAATATGGCAATTTATCATTTCGTGTTTGTTTTTGAAAAAAATGGTTGTTACATATACTTCTTTATTTATGATTTATTGCAAAATGTACTTTTGTATTTTATTTTATATAATATTTTACCGACAAAAGTAGTTCTAATATATGTATGCACAAGAAAAATAATTAAAAACAATAATAAAAGTGTATAAACAACATGATACGAAAAAAGTACACATACATAAATAAGAACGGAGAAACAAAGCAAAGCAAAAATCAAACAATATAAAAGTATACAAACAGACGATTGGTACTACAAAACTTAAAGATAACATTTAACAAATTCATAGTGACGAAGCTTTTCGACCTGCACTCATCGGGTCACAACGCAGGAATGAAAGAATACAAGAAAATACAAAAGTCAAGGAAGGGTGTGTATAGCGACCCGGGTATGAACCGGGGACGCTAAAATAATTGAAGCCCTCGTACAAACTCTTTTTGTCGGCACAATAGCGGATCTCTCGACTGAATGAACAACGCTTCTAAGAAGCGAAGATGTTGAAAGCTGCGTGCTCGGGCAACAATAGTGAACTGAGCCGGGTTATACGCCTTGGAACAAGCCGGACTATTCATTTTAACAAGTGCTGACCAATAGCAGAGTCGCTGTGGCTGCGGCATTGAACATTAGCGACGCTAGCAGCGGTTTTGCAGTTACGCTTCGGCTGTGCTCGGCTACCAGCTGAGGGTACGTGCGGTCAGCTAGACGCTGAGATGTACGGCCAACGTAGACGGCTTCACACCGACAATGATACTGATAAACGACATTGCTCATTTGGGGGGGGGGGGGGGGAAGGCAGTACATCCTTGCGAACTGCGGGTAGCATTCTATTAGTAGAGGACACGACACGCGTAGCCACGGCAAAGTAACAGCGCGACACTGTATGCTTAAAGGTTGACTAAATTAGAGAGAAAATGGGTGCTCTTTCCATGTAGTTTTGCCTTCTAATCACGAATCTGCCAATCGATTGTCCAAATTATGTCTCGTTTTGGCGAAAAAGGGGGAAAAGTAGAGGTTTTGGGACCGTTCCTTAAAACTCGTGAGCTGATTGGCTAACCCCAAGTGACGTATGAAAAGTAAGAGGCACAAGATCTGCAGGCTGCAGCCTGTAATATTGTACACAGAATGCGGTATTTGACCCCTCTGTTCAACGGACAATTTATGAAAAAAGGAAATTAATCAATACAATCTTAGGAGTGAATAATCATTAGCAATATATTTTCTACAAGATCAGAAAACGGTTTTGCCCAAATATACAGCTCTTGTTTTGTTTTTTAGCTTTTCTTTTGAACAATGTTCTCATCCATCTGAGCTTGCCGAACGAAAATTTTGCATTGGTCATAAACGCGTGCACAGCCGTTTTATGCGTCTGTATGTACTATGTCCTACACATCTTTAGTACGGCAGTGACTATGTTCCCCTCGTACATAGCGACTGGTGAACGCTTTTGTTTTGTTTATTTCACTTACGGTTTTTTTTTTTTTACTTCGCTTTACATAGTACGTTAGTACTGACTTAGATTTTGGCTGAATTCGAGCAACTTATATAGAGAGAGGAAAAGTGCCCGCGATTCCGAGTTGGAGGACTTTTCTGAGCCATGCAGATACGAACTCTGATTTATCAGATGATTTACCAGACCCCGAAGGCAAAGAAGCTCGAGTGGCAAGGGGAAATTCGACCATATTATAAGTTTGAACCCCCGCAGAATCCAGGGAGCTCCAACGCGTTGGAGCTCCCTGCAGTTACGGGTGAAGTAGACCGAAAATGCTGTCTCTCTTTCGTTAGGTCGTCTTAGCTAACGAACGAGAGACAGAATTTTCGGTCTACGGGTGAAGCTGCTGCAGCTGCTGTCGTTGAAAAACAGATTGGAAGACTTGACTCCAAGTCTGATCTTTGGAATAGCTGAATCTTTTAGCTAGCTGCTTATCCTTCTCTTCATGCCAAATTCGGAATACAGGCCAGGATCCTCAAAATAATCTTCGGCAAAGTGATCGCTGCAGATTGTACTCCACTCACTTGGCCGGCCCTTGCCACTCTGCCCGCGTGAGCTTTACATTTGCGACCCACAATTTCCGTAGATTTTCATCTTTAGGAAAATGATGTAGGCTTACACCCTCTTTAGGGGTCTTGTTACAGCCGCAACTATACACCAATTAGCAAGGCCGTACGCAGCGGGGGGGGGGGGCAGGGGGGGCAGTTGCCCCCCAGAAATTTCAAAATCATACTTTTTTTTAATAGGGTTTTAGACTTTTAAATGATCCAATAATAAAAAGCGATCATCTTGCCCCCCCCCCCCCCCCCCCCCAGGAAAAAATTTCTGCGTACGGCCTTGCCAATTAGACATTATTGATGAAACTGTGTCCCAAAATCAAAGTTATTGTGAGGAATTAAACACACGAAAATACGCAATGCAAATGGTCGATGCGGTGAATATCATGCTCGGCACCGGGCTGGGTCTGCCGGGGGCCTCCGGGCGCGCACGGTATAGGTTATAGTTGAATATTTTCCCTTACTTTTCATGCGTCACAGATCACGTGATTACGATGGGATTTTTTTTAGGGGCGGGGCTTATGACTGTGTAAATCAGCAAAAATGTTCTTTTCAAATGATTATAAAATATGACTGAATGCATAAAAAATTGTGTGATGGATATTTTTTGGCTCCTGATGACACCTTCCTACGAAAAATGGGCAATGATTTTTTTATTTTAGTGACCCTTTAATATCGCGCGCATACTTATCAGACACTTTACCTCGCCAAGGTAATTTGAGGTAGACCGGGCATTTATTTGGGCCCATACACAGGGCGAGTCCGCGAGTCAATGGTACGCTGCACAACGCGATCAATGACAAGCTCCGGATAGCCATTGTCTCGTAGGATTTGCTTGAATAGGATGTATGGCTTACCGAAGACACATAAAGCCAATACGCCGCTCCGCCCTATTCTCTCCATGACTGGTTCAGCACAGTATGAACTGGCTAGGTCGTTGAGTGAGCTCCTGCAACCTGTGCTTGAGCGATACTCAACCTATGCAATTAAGGACTCTTTTACATTTGCTCGGTCGGTTCGTCAGATGGTAATTAGTGAATCTGTCTCTTTATGTTCATTTGATGTCTGTAGTTTGTTCACCAACGTGCCACTAAAGGAGACCATTGATATCTGTGTCTCCGCCCTCTACCATGGTGATTTGGATGAACCTCCTATCTCTGAATCCGTGTTTGTTGAACTAATGAAACATGCTACAAGTGCTGTCGAGTTTAGCTTTAATTATTATCATGTATTCGCAGATCGATGGTGTTGCTATGGGTTCCCCGTTGGGCCCCGTGCTTGCTAATATCTTTGTTGGCTTTCATGAAGCCCGCCTTCATGAAAACATCACTGATCCTAGCCTTACCCCGCTCGCCTACTTTCGTTACGTTGATGATACCTTTGCTATGTTTGATTCAAGCGCTGCGTGCAAGGACTTTCTTACACAACTCAACTCGCTTCATCCGGCGCTTCGGTTTACATGTGAGATGGAGCAGTCTAACGCGCTTCCATTTTTGGATGTACTGGTTGAGAAGAGTGACGGCAAACTTCTCACGTCCGTATATCGTAAACCTACGTTTACGGGCCAGTACACGCGATGGGATTCGTACAGTGCTACATCGTATAAAACTGGTTTGATTAATAGCTTAGTGTGTCGCGCCTTGCAAATTTGTTCTCCGTGTAAGCTCAACCCTGAGCTTCTTCGCATCAAGCAAATCCTACAATGACAATGGCTATCCGGAGCTTGTCATTGATCGCATTGTGCAGCGTACAATTAATTGACTCGCGGACTCGCCCTGTGTATGGGCCCAATAAATGCCCGGTCTACCTCAAATTACCTTGGCGAGGTAACGTGTCTGATAAGTATGCGCGCGATATTAAGCATACAGTGTCGCGCTGTTACTTTGCCGTGGCTACGCGTCTTGTTCTCTACTAATAGAATGCTACCTGAATAGTTAGTTGAAGAACCCCAGGCAACACTGCAGTATTAAAGCATTGTAGATCCATATCATTAATAATATTGTTGGTTTGTATAATATTGCTATATATTTGATATTTTGGTACAGCTTAAGTCAATGTGATCATTCCAGAATTAGTTACACCTGAGAATTTCAGTAAAATAGAAACGCTAATAGTGCTGCTGCTGTTGACATGACAAACTCTACTACTATTTACTCCTATTACTTCTACTACTACTACTACTACCACTATACGCTTAACGCAGTAGTTACAACATACTAGACAGTCTGAATTAATGCACTTCCCAAACTGAGACCCTGTAGCAGTTCTACCGTTAAAACGTATTTGTGCCTACTTCATGACAACATTCAAAAGCTTACATACCACTAGCCCCGGGACGCTGCCACGAAGTGGCAGCGTCCTGAGTGAAACCAGTACGATTCGGTGGGTCTCACAATTTACCAATGTTCAAATGACCATTGAAAATATGGCCATATAATTTATTTTTTTTAATTCAAGTATCATAATTTTTTATATACGATGCCACTTACCTAAACAGACCTTCCGCAAATCAGATTTTCCTAAAAAATGTGTAGAATCGATGAATGTCACTTTTTACTCTCAATTTTCGAAATCAGTCCCATTCGCCATGTTGTTGAAGCAGAAACGAAAATAGGCAGTTGCGCATGCGCCTATGAATATTTATTACAATGACGCCATAGTTTTCGTCACAGGAATAATGAATATTCATATATCCACCGTGATCCGCCGAGCTCTCGAGCCCACTCGTCTAATGAATATTCATAATCCTCCCTTCCTGTATTATATTGGAGCTGCTGACGCATGCGCATTGCAAGCAAAACACCGACTTACGGAAGTTTTTAGTACAGGCTCTTGGAGATAAATATGCCTTTTTTGTATCATCCTCATTGAAAAGAAAGACGACAGTCATTCGTAAAGTTTTGTAAGTACCTAAAGTAGCCTAAAATCAACTAATGTCATGTTTCATGGCTATCATTTTGACAAACGACCTTGTAATTAAGAGACATCCAAGCAATCAAAGGACTGCTGATCGCAGTAAACATACCACTTGACTATACACTGCCTTGCATCTATTGTTGAAATCTAACAGCCCTAGATTTAAAACAGCTTTTGATTCAAAACGTATGTATTGAACGAACTGTAGTCATGGTGATAGTGTTCAAAATATTTGTAATCATAGAAATTTGGCAAGACGTTAATCTACATTTGCCACTCTCCACCCAGGTGTTAAATGGGTACCCGGTAGGATGGCGAAAGGTAATGTCCTTTGCTTAGCATGTGTGCGCTTTACAGCGACTGGCTGGAATGCTCCCCAGGGAGTGGAGAATGTGCATACACTGTGTGCGGGCGTGCCAGAATCCAATGACCGGGGGTAATAATATATACCTATCTATACAGCGCCATGAGCGTCGAAAGGCGGACCTGCGCGCTATACAAGTAGCCACTATTATTACCCACGCCGATGAAATCGGCAGGGTTATGTAAAGGGCTCCGTATGTTTTTTTTTTGTTACCCACGCCGATGAAATCGTTTGTTTGTTTGTTTGTTTGTTTGTTTGTGTACAAGATAACAAGAGAACGGGTGAACGGATTTGCACCAAATTTTCAGGGAATGTTCAGAAAGTGACAGGAAAGAATCGATTAGATTTTGGTGATGATTGGTTGACCCCTGCACATTCTGTGTGACCTTGAAGTTTTGACCCTGTAGTAAAGTATAGGAACTTCAGTTCAGATAGTGACAGGAAAGAAACTAGAAAGATTGATGACCCCAAACTTCGCCTGCAGATGCAGAAATATTTTGGCCAATCAAAACACTCATTACTTCGTCTCACCAAAAGTCTATTTCAGGTTTATGAATTTTAGAAGACTTTTAGACCCATTATTTGCCATTTCACTTCAAATCCGTACGAGCCTGCAATGAATATTCAAAGCCAACGTATCCCAGCAACAAGGGATTTTTCGCGCGGTTGAACTACTACTATACCTTTTTTTTATCTACAAATTCATTTAGATTCAGGCTACCCTAGCCCTACGGCTTCTCCTCTATTTCTTATCTTCTGTGCATTTCTGTTTATTTTCCCCCGTTCTTTCCACTTTGTTGTGGAAGTTTTTGTGATTTATTTTATCCTGGTGGACGTGTAGTACGTGATTTTAATTGTTTTCGGTGAAAATCTGGTGAGTTTGTTCGACGTGAGTGAGTCTATCGCACTCGCGAGCGTTCGCGTGTGTTGATCTGAGTGAGTGGGCTGTGTAGCTAACGTACATAACTATACACAGCGCTGTCGCGAAGTGACGGCGATCTGGTCGGGCTAGGGAGTACATTACCCCAGGCCAGGAGTACAGTGCCTGTTGCTGGCTGACTGTACTAGATTGAACTTTTTTCTTTGGGTTATAACGGCTTTTGCTAAACAGTCGGGTAACGTCGCGTCGCGTTGGTAGAAATTTTCGAACATTTTTCAGGAAGGTGTCTTCAAGGGGACAAATTGAAAAAGAGTCCATCTCAGTATGATTTTTCCCGTTTTCAGGCTAAAAACGACAAACAAGGGAATAAAGAAAACAGTTTAGCAAAAGCCGTTATAACGGTCCTGTCATTTGAGATTTGAGTTAGTTTATAACTCATTTATGTCTGTTTGAGTGGATTTCGTAGTTGTAAAATATATACAAAAACTGTATTTTTTTTAAATTTGTGTGGATTTGCAAAATTTGGTGGCTGATCGAGGTTCGCCGAATACATGCACGCCAGTATCCACTTTGACTTTGTTGATGGGTGGTGACTGAGCTGAGTGAGTAAGCTCTGTGCCTCGCATGCATGTCATTTTGAAGTCGAGATCCAACTTATTTTGTCGTCATATTTATTTTATCCAAGCCCGATGAAAAAAAACAACAACCCCAATTGCAATGTAATTTAAAGATAGAACATGAATACATTTACTAACACTTACATGACTGAACACTGAATACAAATTGCTAACATTTTTTTCCTCACCACGCCACGCTCTCTGACATGTCTAATCAATTACTTTTAAGGGAGAGATGTTTCAATAATAAAATATCTTTTTCAGAAGAATTTTTTCAAGGGTGGGGACACACAAAGCTATGACCTGGATATGGCAAAATTTATTGGGGGGGGGGGGGGTAGATGTGCCTCTTGTTATCCCCTTTGAATGGCTACTGCTTACAAAAATAATCGCAACAAAACAAAACCTATAGGCCCTATTGGGTTTACTTTTTTTTATACACGACAGGGGAACCAACCAGTAAAAATATATCTGCAGTTTCAAGAATAATAGCTCCGCTAAGGCGTGGGTCTGCCGCCTTTGACGGCCTTTCTAGTTATTATTATTATTATTAAAGAAATAAAAAACATGAAAGAACGTTGTCTCCTTGGTAAATTTTTTTAAACAGTAGATAAGGGGAACTTTCGGGTACGGTATAAAAGTTTCGGCAACTCCTGTGGTTTTATATTTTGTACTCGTTGAGAATAAGCATAGTGACATTAGAAATACAAGACCTATTTTGGACAGCATTTATTTCCGACTTGAATGAATGATGACATTTCAGAGTTTGGTATCATTGCAGGGTGGTCTTTAAAACATGGCATGCATACAGAAATATGAATTTACATACATGATCACATATATGTCCAAACAAAGGAAGATAAGTAGATAACGACATTTTTGATATTTCATGCCTTAAACTGAGGATACACAGTTTGGCATTATCAAAATCCTTCATACTGATAACTGGTAGACCTCAAGTTGATCCTATTTTATCTGCTATCCTATCGGAGCGGAACATTCGACTATTTTAGAGGGGCGCAATGGTACATTTATCCAACCTCACAAATTTTCAGGCATGACAAAATTAACTGACTTTTCAATCAATGTGACGAGTTATTTCCAAGGTAAATTAAAATATATTGCTCTTAAAACATCATGAATTGTGATTGATTTTCCTGCTAACATCTCTTGTTATGTTTAAATTTTGAAGCCAACCTTCAATAGTGAATCAAAGGAAATATTTGGCCACGTGTCAACGTCAATAGAGTGTAACGCCATTCTTAAAGTATGTTTTAAAATTATATCGGAAATCCCTTCAAACAAAAAAGCCATTAGCATGATTAGCTTATGTATGAACTATAAAAAAGAGCATGTCTAAAAATATTTAATCAAGACTAACGTAGTCGAATTTGTTAGCTCGCCCACTTCTCTCACTTGCAAGTATATATAAATTCACTGTAGTGGTGTTAATGACACTTCAGTTAATATTTATTTATTATGGTATATGATGATTGACCAGCAGCACAGGGACTGAAGGGGTCAATTTACAATCAGATATATATGTGCATATATACAACAGAATCGCGTCAAGTATATAAAAAGATACATAATTGGAAGCAAAACGAAAATACTAAGATTTACGCTCACAAATAATAAGATAACAAGTGTGAAAAGTGAGAGAAAGAAAAGATTTGGGAGGAATACATAAATATAACCAAGTTAGAAAGCCATAACCATGCAAAATGAGTCATTACATCTAGGCATGGAATCTGAGAAGTGAAAATGTTTGGGATGCAAAGCGTAAGGGGGGGGGGTTATTTTAAGATTCTGGCAAGGTGAGGGATGGTGGATTTTCGATATCGTTCTGTATTGCATTTAATTGTAGGGAAGCCAGTCATGTACGAAGCTGTCTTACATTTGAATTACATCTAGGGACGGGAAGAAGGTGTTTGTTGTGATCAGAGTTTTTGAGTTTTTGCCCAAAGCTTAGCAAAAGAGAATCTCTTCTATGAGATAGAGTAGTGAGTTTAGTTATGGCAAGGGCATTGGCATAAGTCACGTTATAGCCTACAATTATTTTTGGGGCCCGCTTTTGAACAAATTCCAATTTATTATTCTCATTTAGGGTAATTGAGGTGTCACAGTGCCAAACAGGGGAACCATATTCGAGTATGGGTCTTATGTACGTAGTGTAGACAGTTACCATATCTACCAGGCTTGCCTTAGATTTTCTAAGGATACATAGTGTGTACAATCTTCTGGATGCTTTTGACACAATATCTGAGATGTGTAAGTTGAATTTTAGATCATTCTGAATTGTGATTCCTAGTAGTTTGAGATTTTGAACAACATTGAGTTGGGTTGAGTTAAGCTGGAAGTCGGTTCTGGGGAGCACGTCATTATCATTACACCATATTGAAAGACGATCTAATACAGATTGCAATGTAGGGTCAGCATTACGCTTCACAATTTCTCCAAGTGTCAAATCATCAACGTATTTCCATCGATTCTCCCAATCATCCACAGCATCATTAACAAGAATCAGAAACAAAACCGGACCCAACTTGGTACCCTGTGGTACGCCACAGGATACCTCTGGTAGGGGAGAGTAGTAATTACAGACTTTGGAGCTCTGAGTACGTGCAGTTAGGAAGCTGCAAATAATTCGGACGATCGATGAGCTTCTTGACTACAACTGAATAATATAAATAGTAAAACTCAATCAAAGTCATAATTTACAGTTGATGAAGAGACGGATTGCATGAACAGTCGTTGCCCTGACAACAAACATAAAATCGAAATTAAACGCAGGTTTGGGCTGGGTTTAAACCACACTTTGACCGTGGTTTAATTTAAACCGAAGTTCAGAATATGGGCTATAATGTTTTACTGATAATTATTAGAAGCACTGTACTCATAACAAATTAGTGGCATGATAAGGGCAGGTTTAGACTGGGTTTAAACCACACTTACACCGCAGTTTAATTCCTAATAACTTTATAATATTATATGGAATGCAACTTTATTTGAAAACATGGGCATCTAAAGCACTTGTCCGAACTTTGAGTTCTGGAGCCTAATCATATAGAACATATACGCTGTGGTGGACATTTTCTTTTTTTTTAAAGGCCCGAATTATAGGTGGCCCTATACCCAGAATTGATGTGTGTGTGTAATTGGGTTTTCACAGACGTGTATCAATAAAATACGATTATTCACGTCTGGGGACCGACCATTAACGTCATCATCCGAAACACGTGACTCAGTCTCGAACCTGGATCCGCTAAATCAGTTAAAAACTTCCACTGTTATATAATTAGCTGGATTACAGGTGCACGCCACAACGCCCAGTTGAGCATCAAAAACTCTATGTATACGCTAAATTCCATGTTTTTTTATGAATAAGTGCACAGTTAGCTTACTACTCGGCCAGACTAATTTCCCAGGTCAACATGAGCGATGCTGCAGCTTGTCGACCCAATTTGCGTTGAGGAGCGGTCCAATCAACACGCATCTACAAAACTTAACCCTTTAATTTGCATATGAATGTGTACAACTTCCTTTGTAGTTTAACATCTAGAAATCGTTCCATGCAAGACGACTCCAATGTCATGAATATTCAAATTAAGCGTCGTCAGTTGTCTTCTTATATACACCAATCAGCTGCGTCGCCTCTGCCATGTCTGCTGCCGCACCCTTTGATTTGCATGTGAATGCGGATAACTTGCAATTTATTTTAATATATTGGAATCGCCCTGTGCTTCTTGTTTGTTGAAGATCTGTTTTTTACAGACATGTATCAAGTCTGGGACCGACCTATAACGTCACCATCCGAGGTTGTGATAGTTGACTCAATCTTTATGAATATTCATATCAATCGCTACCAGTGTTCTTTTATCAGCCACACATTTTGATTTGCATGTTATTTTCTGCATCATGACTATATGATTAAGAAGCCCTGTTGGAAGTACGTGAACTCTTACACTAAATATGTTAGTTCTAGATGCTATCCAAGAATTTAAGAAGCAAAATATGAGTGTATACTTACTTTCAAATTGTCTTGTCTTGACAGGTGTAAATATCAAAATGTCAAATTTCTGCTTTCTGATCCAATGAAAATTTGTTTCTGATGATAATGGTCAAATTATTGCAGCCATTACTCCAGGATAGTATGATAAATAGCTGTGCTGCAAAACGAAGTGATGGGTTTCCTGGTACTAGTATGCCGTCGAACTGATGACTCCAACTAAATTCAAAAGATTATAGTTGGAGATCCGACTGAAACTTCCACTTACACCACTAAGTTCCAGAATTAGTTTATTTTAAAGGACATATATTAAATTTAGTTAAAAGGCAAACGTGCCTTTAAATTCCACGTTCTGTGTCTGGATATAGAGAAGGCTTTTGTTTTGAAATGACGAATAGTCTCCTGGTCCGTATAAAATTGATGAATCCAGTGTCATATAAAACTATATTCCTCCCAAGGAGGGTGTATGCTTTTTAGTGTCTTTGTAGAAAAGAAGTTTAATCAGGAATACATGTAGATGAGTTCGGATATCTAATAAATAACTGCTAATTCTTAAAAAGTCTAATTCTGCACGTTCAAAACTGTCACTGGTCTGCGCTTAAATCTAGTATTCAGAGCTCCCAATGTGTATCTGTCGCCCATCCAAATGCAAACTAAATTTCAAAAGGCAATATCATATTTTGGGGTGATTTGTTCCGCTTCTAGCAGTAACCCAACGAAAGATTATGAAGAGACCATGAAATTCTTTTGTGCTTTCTAACCTTTAACCTTGATGACGTGCATTAATTGTAAACAGGCATTAGCAGAGATCAAGGAACAGGAATATTAACATGCAATATATTTACTATGTATCTTCTGTACAGAAAATACCACTTCGACTACCACTTCTGCTACCAGTACCACTATCATCACCACTATACATACTATTATCTATGCCGCTACCACTACCACCACTATCACCACTATAATACTTGGTCACCACGACTCCTACTAAAATTACTATTATCTAGATTATCCACATTAATTAATATTACCATTCGTGTTGGTGCTGCTGTTGCTACTACTTCTACTAGATCTACAGCAAAAACAACAATAATAACAACATTTACTACTATTACTACTACTACTACCACTGATACTACTACTACTTCTTATTCTTCTACTACTACTACTACTACTACTACTACTACTTCTACAACAACAGCTACTACTATACTATTACTATTACTACTACTATTAATAGTACTACTACTACTATAATACAACTACTACAACAACTAAAATTACAATAACTATTACTAATACTGCTCCTACTAATACGAATAATAATACTTCTACTACTATAATACTACTAATAATGATAATACCTCTACAACAACAACAACTACTATTACTACTGCTACTACTATACTACTACTACTACTACTATTACTACTACTACTACTACTACTGCCACTACTACTATACTACCACTACTTATAATACTGCCGTTGCTGCTACTACTACTACTCCTACAACTACTACTACTACTACTACTACTACTGCTATAACAACAAACACTACCACCACCACTACTACACAACAACAACAACTACTCCTACAACTAAAATTACAACTATTACTATTAATGCGACTTCTAATAATAATACGAATACGAATACTTCTACTACTATTACTACTACTACTACTATAACACTACTACTAATACTGATACTTCTACAACAACTACTACTACTGCTGCTGCTACTACTGTACTACTACTACTACTACTAATACTTCTACTACTACTATTACCACTACTATACTACTACTACTACTACTGCCACTAATATTACTCCAACTAGTGTATTTACCCTTGGAGCTGTTGCTACCACCACTACTGCTACTAGTAGTAGTAGTTTTACTACAACAACTACAACAACAACAACTACTACTACTTCTAGTTTTACTACTACGACTGATGGGATGTCCGATGTTCCTTTGCTCCATGCATCTCTTCCTACTTTGCAAATCATGATTTTTAGTCATTTCTTTTTTCTTTCTTTTTTTCATTTTTCATTGTTTAACAACAGAACAGAAAAGTTATTTTGGCCTCATTTCATTTTGACTGAAAGCATGTTTCAACAGGTTTTTGTTTGTTTGTTAATTTGTTTTGTTTCCTTTCAATTAAATTCAATTAGCAGTAAACAGCCTGAATTGTATATGTTTTACAGCAATCGAATTTTATTTAATGTTTTCTTTTACATTTTTGAATTTCAGTTATTCATAATATCATTGAATATTTTACATGATAAAATGCTTTATTTTATATAATTTTTAATTATACAGTTCACTCATTGATATGTTGATTTATGATTCATGTATTTTCATCGAGTGGAATCAAGTTTGTTTTTTTATTGTTTCATTTGTTTCTTTGTTTGTTAGATTTTTTTTCGTTTTTGGTTTGTGCTTTTTTATATCGATAGAAAAATAAATTATGAACAAAACTGATGTTAATAAAAAATGTCCTTTAATAAAGATCATATTGTCGTAATTGACTCACTGCCTGATAGAAACTCAAAGTCATACATCGTACTATTAATCAAATATGTGCAGTCCAATGTTGTATTTCAGCAGACCTCCTGAAGTGTATATTATATCTGTCAGACAAATTAAATGTAAACCTCTTACACTAAGCATGCTCATAGCTTACAGTCACGTACTAAACCGCAGTAATATTATGCCATGGTTTGTTCCATTTTCTGGTAGAAACCCAACAAAAGGCAGCATATCTTATGATAAAGCAACCGTGAATTGCTTTTATCCGCGTTAACCCAGGGGCGGCTGAGCGTCTTTCAAAGTGTGTGTGTGGGGGGGGGGGGGGGGGGGTCAACAAAAAGGGACACCTTCAAAAAGGGTGAAAACAAGGCAGAAAATGCCACTTTGAGACATTACAGTTTACAGTTGAGTGTAATAGTCTGATGAAGGTATTTTGACTAGCAGGGATTCTCCTAATATGATAAGAAGGCAATGGTAAATGCAAGCGAGCATAGCAAGCGAGCTTTGGAAACATTTTAGAAAAAAATTGTACTCCTTCCTGTTAAAATTTAGAGGCACCTACTGCTCATTCTTGTATAATTTAGAGAATTGTGCCCCTCCTGCCCCCTGCTCCACTGCCTCTCATTGTGCTAGGTATATGGTATTTTGTGGACTTTAGGGTACAGTTTGTAAGCGACATCGGAATATATATGTAGAATTATATTAAATATATATATAGGTAGGCTATATAGGGCAGTTATCAAAAGAGAAAATAATACTATTAAAAAGGAAAAGGGGCACTGATCAGAAGTAAAAGGGGCACTTTAAAAGGGGCGTTTATCATAAGGAAAAATTGCTCTAATCAGAGGAAAACAGGGTCACTTGTCAGATTTCAAAGGGGACACTTATCTGAGCTTAAAAGGGTCACTTATCAGAGGTGAAAAAGGGCACTTATAAGAAGGGGAAATTGTACTATTCGAACGGAAAATGGGCACTAATCAGACGAAAAACCAAGGCACAGATTTCAAAAGGGGGAGTAATGTCTGAGGTTAAAGGGGGCACTTATCAGAAGGTAAAAAGGGCATTTATGAGAAAGAAGAAGGGGCGCAGTTATACGAAGAAAAAGGGGCATCTATCAGAAGTGAAAAAGGCACTTATCAGGAGGAAAAATGCACTATTAGAACGGGAAATTAGACGAAAAAGGGGCAATTATTACATTTCATAAGGGGCAGTAATGTCTGAGGTTAAAGGGGGCACTTATCAGAAGTGAAAAAGGGCACTTTTCATAGATGGAAAAGGGGCACATTTGGGGTACTTGAAAAGTAGGGGGCACGCCTACTCAGGAAATATGATTGTGCTTATCATTGTTTTTTCCTCATAGTACTCTTATACACAATCCCCTATATAATCCCCTATATTTTCCTAAAACAATTTCTAATGGTATCGACAGAAAATAGATAAAACGATAAATATATTATTCTATGAATGTTGTATAGTAGGATATTTAAAAAAAGCTCACCTCAATGTAGGCCCTTCTCATTACCCAGAAAGTGTATTTTAGACTTCTATTTTAGCGTTCAAATTTTGACTTAATTTAAAATGAATCAACCGTAGTTCTAATGAAAAAAAAAGAGCGTAAATCTACCTCTTTGTATTGAGATCACATTAGAAAACTAACCAAGAACATAGTCTCCAGCTTTGTCGATTATATGTATTTACTGAATGAAATAGATCAACTGTCTCCATGTCTCGATTTGAACAGATGCCAACGCCTCTCCTTTACCCCTCTGCGCGTGTGATCCAACCACCCCTCCCAAAATAAAATCCTGGCTACGAGAGTGTGAACAGAAATCTATAAGCAACTTCCACTGAACATCCCTGATAGCAGAAAGTGTTAAAAAATGGTGTGATATTTACGTCGTGGTTTTCGTCTTTTTTACGTCCTGTAATTACATCAATAAGACGACAACTTGCACCAACGTAAGACGTCAAGAGGACGTCTTTAATATTTTGACGTCATCTCTACGTCTTCATTCCTCTTCCCTGATAGCAGAAAGTGTTAAAAATGACGTGATATTTACGTCGCGGTTTTCGTCTTTTTTACGTCCTGTAATTACGTCAATAAGACGACAACTTGCACCAACGCAAGACGTCAAGAGGACGTCTTGTTTTGACGCCATCTCTACGTCTTGTACACTGTAAAAACTAAAGTGCTACTTTTAGGGGCATGTATAGTGACTGCACCTGAAATGCTGTTTATAGCACTTGTAGTGTGCTAATTTACCAGCAAAAAAAAATGTGACCGTGGCGAGCCTCGAACCAGGTTCCGCTGATTGAGAGGCGCTGACGTTACCGATGGACTAACGAATGCTTCTTGCAATCCAGTTTAGTCATGGGAGTCAAGTAGATAACATGAACTATGTGGTGTTGGAAATTCACATTATGATCTGCTCTAAATCGTAAATTGTGAGTTAGTCTAGCGGTAATGCCAGCAATTCTCGATCAGCGGACCCTGGTTCGAAGCTCGCCCAAATAATTTTTTTTTATGAATGTTTAGCAGTTTAAGGAGCCGGTCCAGCTCCCGTGAAAGTGCTGAAATAGCACACTGTGTGCATTCAATAGCACTCTGAGTGCAGTCCCTATGCATGCCCTCAAAATGTGCTATATACAGCACTTCAGTTTTTACAGTGTACAGTTGACGTCTTGCGTTGGTGCAAGTTGTCGTCTTATTGACGTAATTACAGGACGTAAAAAAGACGAAAACCACGACGTAATTATCACGTAATTTTTACCACTTTCTGCTATCAGGGATATTTCTTTGCCTTTTTGTCGTCTTTATGGGAGTGGGAGTACACAAATAGCTACGTATGGGACAATTTTACAAATCCTGTCATATTCGACAGAAAGGTGTTTTAGAACTTTGATTCTAGCACTTAAAGTTTGTGGTTGAATGCTTGAGTTTCTAACTATAGTGTTTTGTACATACCTCTTTGTACTGAGATCACTTAAAAGAACAATACTGTTAAAGCTCATTAATGGAAGCTGTAGGTGCCCGCCGTTTATATTTATCATACATGACTATCACCAATAACATCGGCATGTCACGTAGAATATATGTTTCCATATGGAAGTCAGTGATATATTATATGATTTTAATGCATTTTCAATTGGGCCGGAATTAATAGATTCAGGGATCCTATGCCCTTTCAGGTGCCCCCAAATGATGTAATCTTGATTGGTTTGGTTTGATTTGTAGAACACATTTTCAAATATCTTTAGAGAGAAAATATGTCATGTCACTATAGTTTAATGCTATAAAAATCACTTGTGTTACATTATTTGGCCCTCTAAAAAATATAAAATGGGCACCTGACAGATATTTGTGACCCGCCGCCTCAAAACCTACAATAAGTCGCACGGACCACAACGTAGCAAACAGCCCAAAATAGTAAATTTGCTTGGATCAGTCGATTTTCTGTTTTTGATGGTAATGGGTAGTTTCATTATCATTTCATCATGTCTCAAGTTTGTGAGTCGTAATTCGACTTAGAAATATGTTTTTGGGGCATTTTAAAATGACTCCTTTTTTTTCGCCCGTCCAGCTCATGAATGTTTGGAAAGCTTTTGTAATACTTTCATTCAATGCCAAATTACTACTTTACCTCTAACGGTATTAAATTGATTTTTGGAGTGAGTAAAGAATAGGTCCTCCTGGAGCAGCTTGCCAAAATTCAGCCTAATCTGATAATCCCTTCATACCAGTTGCTATATGGCTATTTGAATACTCAGTTTTACTTGGGCGCACACAGAGAGCGAAGGTTTAGCACTCTTTTGTTCCGAACTTAAACGGTCATTTTCTCTGAATAGGAGTTATTGATTGCTGGTTACATACTGATTCTAAATGTGATATTTAAAGGTGCTATCATTGGGTAAACTAGGGAAGTGATATACCATTGGAAAGCTGAGAATCTCTACTTTCAGAAGATGTATAAAACAAAAAAATAAATTTGGCGACTTATTGTAGGTTTTGAGGCGTCGGGTCACATTTGGCCAACATGTTATCATATCCACAATTTATCATTGTATTTTGAAATCAAAGTAGCCATTTACTGAGCTTCTATTAACTTTGGAAAGGTATTTAAAGCACCCTATTCGACTCTAATGAGTAGCTGGTCCTTTGGGCCCTTTTGGAACAAAGTCCGGGACCCTGTGGCCTTTGGTGGGATTTAACCATTACCATATTTCATTTTAACTGTTTATAGTTCGTTTTCAACACCAAACGAACATTTCTAGCTCCAAGGTTGGCTCTGAAATGCATAAAGACAATGGCGGGCCACTAAACATAAAATTTGGGCACTTTGGGAACTGTTTATCCAAAATCAGTCGATGGCATCGTTCGTTTTCAGCGTTAGATTTTACTTGGGCATCCATGTTGAAAAAAAAAAAACACTATTTCCCATGAAGAGCCGTCTCTGTACCTAACTATACACCCCCAGAACAGTTTCCCCACAATAACTAACCCCTAGCTAGGACAATTACCCCAATACAATTTACTTGTAGGACAGTTGCTGCTAGGACAGTATCCACAGAGGGCAATCACCCAAAAGGGCACACCCCGAAGGATAGATGGCTTATAACCACTAACAGAACATGTATGTCCTTACGGGTAATTGTCCCAGTGACATTTTCCATTCGTATGGGTTGGACGACTCAATGTCGTGGCAGTAATGGGGTAAATAATCCTAGGGTATGGCTTATCATCAGGAAAAGTGGTGTTTGTTCCTGCATAGGCATTTTGTTCATTTCTTGGTGACAAATTTGTTAATTTTGAAGATACCATCCATGCCTCTTGACCCACTTTCTAAAATTTCTTGATTTTGCTGTTTTCCTCACGGCAGGCAATTCAGGGGTCCACTCGCTATTCATAAGGACCGCTATTCATAGAAAACTGTTATTCATTTAACGCGCGTTATGAATAGCGGTCCTTATGGATAGTAATGAATGGTGGTCCTTTTGAACGGAAGTCCTTAAGGATAAGAATAATTTGTCTATGGTTTGTCCGCTTAGTAGAAGGACCGCTATTCATTTAGTCACGAGTTATGGATAGCGGTCCTTATGAATAAGTGGTCCTTATGAATAGCGGTCCTTAAGACTAGCGAGGTTATCCTGCAATTCATGAATCAATAATCTTTTCTTGTTTGATGAATTTCATTTTTTCTTGTATTCAGTGTTCTATTTCATGTAATTCTAAATGTTCTTAACCCGAGGACTTCTGAACTTTCTAACTCCCATAGGCTTAACACAGAAACCCTCCCGTTCCCGTAGTCAAGGGATTAAACGAATTTACATGATCGTAGAGGGCAGGCTATAGAGCATAGGCCAATAGACCAGTTCGTAGTTAGCGCGTGATACAAATGACCCCAAATATCCACAGATATTTTAGACATGGAGGGTCCCTTTATGTGCACTTCAGAAAAATAACTCTGGGAGTGATAGAGGTGCCTCATGTTTCCCCCTTTAAAAAGAATACTTCCACCTGGATATCATGGAATGCACCATTAGTGCATAATTGAATAATGATTACATGACATTCATGAGCACATATCAAATATTAGTGTCAGTGGGTTTTAGAATTTGGTACAGATGACCTTTATCTGCTCATGCTCAGATTGCATCTCCGAACTGGCTTATTCAAGTAACCTAGGTCAATCATCCTTTCCGACATTTACAGCAGATGAGTTTGTCCAAAGCCATTTTATTGGGGAAAGGGGAGGGGGTGGGTGGGTGTAATTGTCTGGGGCAATTAGTCTGTGGCAATGTTATTATATGTTGTTGTCCTAGTGGTCATTGTCCTGGGGGTACTTGTTCTGAGGTAATTGTCCATGGGAGTAAAAGTCGATTTATTATGAATTAGCTGTAAAAATTATTTTGTTAGCTCCATGAATAATGTACTTAACATTGCTTATGCCCCGCAATGGAGCTGTCTACTTCTACTATTACTACTAATAGTAAGACTGTATAACTCTTGCAGTTAATACTGGTCCTATATTTTGTAACCAATATCATTTACACTCAATTTAGTTGAACCAACTTTTGATCTCTTGGTACACTGTATGAAAAACTTTGTAATTTTCGACACATATTATTGGATGGTTTGTTCCTCTTCTGGTAGAAACCAACCAAAAGATAGCATATTTCATGTTAAAGTGACCGTGAATTGTCTTTTATCCGCGTTAATCTTTAACCGTGATAACACGCTTTAATCAGTAATCATGTATTTGACGTTGGGAAGGAAATACAGCATGGATTAAACATGCCATGTATTTCCGACTATTCAACTTTTATATAACAGCAATACTACTACAACAACAACCACCCACCACGTTATACTTATGATGTTACTAGTAGTACTTCTACTATCAAAATTACTACTACTACTACTA